>CAOKZL010000056.1:1730000-2103476 GCA_948472985.1 Iguana delicatissima
AAAACTGAATTACTGTGTCACGAAATGATGCATGTCTGAAAAAGTGTGTCACCAACATGAAAAGCTCTGTGTTAAGACTACAGCATGGGATGCGTTCTAGGACCCCAGTTCATGCCTGTAGTCATATATTTGGAGACCTATGTTTAATGTTTCTTCCCTACAAAGGACATGGACATAAACTCTGTGAACACTCCTGCTGATATACAGTAACATATGATGTGGTCCTGAACGGGCAACTAAGCCTGCAGGTTTTCCCTCCTATAGCCATATTCTATCTATCTTTCTCTGTATCTACCTCTCTGATTTACTGTCTTTCTCCCTGTATGGGATCCAGCACACCTCCCAACACAGACTGAAACAAAGTATAGCTCATAATAGTAAGGAACATTTTAAACCATCCAATAAACCCTTACAGAAATGGGCCTGAATTAGAAACCATTTATAAGCACTTAAAGCATAATAGCTAAAGAAAGATAAGAAGTACAGTACTCCTTAGATTCTTTTTAAAAACAATCTTCTTCAGCAACCAGATAATGGTCAAATCCATTTCTAAGTAACAATGTCTGCTTACTGGCAAAAGGAGAGCAAAAAGGGGGTCAATCTAGCATCCCATAGGAAGCAGTTCCACAGTCTGGGAGCAGCCATCAAGAAGGCCCTCTCACATGTCCTTGCCAAATATACCTGTCTGGACAATCAAACTCACAGAAAGCCTTCCTCAAGAATTTTAAAACTCAGTCAGGCTAATATGGGCATCTCAAAATTCAGCTAGGCTCATATAGAGAAATACAATGTCTGAAGGTGCATAAGGCTTTGTAGATCAAACAGCACTTGGACTTGTGCCTAGTAATGGGCTGGAGGCAAGTGAAGCTGCTATAAAAGGGGACACATATGATACATGGTACAGCTCCAACTCAGAAATCTGACTGTAGCATGTTGGATCCATGAAAGTTTCCAAACTTTCCAAAGGCATCATCATCACTGTAACAAAGTCCATTACTAATCTGCTAGGTGCCCATTTCAATGGGTGCAGCACATCTAAACAAAATTGTAGCTGCTAGTCCACAACATGGTTTCAAATATCCTCAACAGAACCTGAATTTAAAAAGAAAAAAGTTCACTTACACATAGAGAAATAATAGATTTTACAAAACATGCTTTTTGCATTAACTTTGAAAGGCATTTCCAGAGTTTAGACAAGGCATTAAATTAGTAGTGTTTTACTTTAGTGCTATTATAATTAAGTGCCTGTCAGCATTTCCAATATAAGAACCTATTTTTGGAATTTAATTTGGCCATTAAATTCTCCTTCAGGGTGAACATTTATAGACACTGCTTTAGTATCAACCATGTTTGAAATGAAATGACTGCTTTTAGCTCTCAAGCAAGAGAGGTAGATCAATTTATTTACCAGTATGAAAACACTCTTTTATATTCTGGTATCTTAAATGGATTTTTACCTTCCTACAATAGGATAGAATTTTAGAAAACACCAAGACTATGAATTAGAATTGCATGCACACACCACTTACTTGGTTTAAAATCATTTCCCATTACTCTGTGAATGCACAGATATGGTGAAAAGTGACATTACTCAAAGTCATTATAATTTGTCAACTGCAGCACAGGAAACGAGAATGCTAGCATTTTAAAAGCTGCAGCATAACGCATCTTATGAAATAAAAAGGCAACAAATGCAACTTGGCAGTGAAGTAGCTTATCAGACAAAAGATACTTCCACCCCCACCTCCTCACAAAAGCAGGTTTCTAATGCTTACACATGTAGATTGGCTATTCATTTATTTAAATCATTTTTACCCCACTACTTTCCCAGAAAGTTTTCAAGGAGATACCTGGGTTAGTCTGCAGGAAGGAATCTGCCATGACCTTTGAGGTTAACAGGTGTATTTTAGCATGAGCTTCACATGCACTGATGTAGTACAAAATTAATGCTACAGGGTTTTTAAGCAGTTACATTGTTGTGGATGCGGGATCAATGTGTAATGGGACACAGAATTATGCAAACTGTAACAACTCTTCAAAGAGTTGTGTAAGATGATAGTCTGTCAAGAAGCTGGCTCATTATGTCTCGAGATATGAAAGCAACAAATTTTGCTTGCCTGAAAGTTGGCTGCATTGAATTAGGAAAACTTTCTGAAGTGAATTATTTTGTTTTGTGTATATCTGTGATAAAAACTGTATTTATATACATAGTGTGCAGGAAACCATTGTCTCTGTTCATACCTTTGCTAATGGATTGGAATTTGTGAACATAACCCATTTTAGCAGGTCCTTGTTTTAATCTTTTGATTTTATTTTGTTTTGTTCCAGAACACATGGTTGTAAGTCAGAGAATGAATCCCCAGGAAGACTGAAATGATATGCAGCTGGGTAGCAATGGCATGTGTATTTCTATACCACTTACCAGCTAAGCACTCTTTAAGTGATTTATAATGTGTTGGCTAATTGCCCGCAACAAGCTGGGTATTCATTTTACCAACTTACGGAAGGATGGAAGGCTGAGTCAACCTGGAGCCTGGCAGGATTTGAACTTACAACGTTGTGGCTGCAGTATTGGCATTTAACCACTGTACCACCAGAGTAGATGGGAGGACTTAATTAGCATTGACAAAACAGATAACAATCACATCTCATGAAGCTCATCAACACTGTTCTATAATATTGTTTCCTTTCCAGTTTCTTCTCAAAGCAGAAAGATTCTAAGCAATGAGAGAAAGAGAAGGCTGGTAGAGTTCTAGCCTGTTTCGGACTACTGAACCATAATCTAGAAACACACACAAATCTTGGTCTTGGCAAGGAAATAGCTATATTGATTGGCAGGCACAGGCAAAGAACCAGTGAGGTGGCATCAGTGTGAGGTGGGTAATCTCCCTTGGCAGCTTGAAAAGAGAATATTTTCTAAATACATATGACAACTGAATCATGACAAAACCTGACAAAACAAGGCTACAACCCAAAGCATGCTTATGCAAACATCCACTCTATCAAAATAAATAAAACTGACTTCAAAGAAACTATGTTTACTACAAATGCATTAATGTGAAATAAACAGTAATCTTTCTTTCAGACATTCTTGTGCTGCATTTGAAAGAAGTACAAGGACATGCTGATTGTGGGAAATGTATCAGATTGCTTTGTTTGGGGGGAAAAAGGCACAGAACATAACCTTTAGCATCTGTTCAAAACACGCCATTGCTCCACGGTAAACCAACTTATTTGCTTTTTAAAGGCCTACATAAACTCTTTCGTCTCAATTTAAAGGATCAGAAATTGCGGAAATGTTGATGGTTTCTCTCCAAGGCTTTGGAAGACTGAAATCAGATTACTGCTCCTCCAGTCAGAGCTTGGAACTTTACATCTGAAATGTACATGGTTTTTGTTATTCATTATAATTGGTGGAAATACTTTGCCATGTTGCTTGTTGCTTGAAAATAACTTGTTACATTACGCCAAAGAAAAACGTGGCGAGGGAATTGTTATGGAGGATGTTGCAGTACAAGATCAATTAGAAATTATATCTGAAAACAGAAAAATGGCCAAATGTCCTCCAAAAGCCCAGAACTAACAGTGAGCAGAAACAGGCTTCTTGCACTCAAAATATAACATTTTCACCCATTGTTGCCTTTGTGGTGCTAAGTCGAAGGTGCCTTTGCCCTCCTCTTCTGGATGGCATGGAAAAAGAAGCTGGGTCATATACCTGCCTATATAAGGCAATCCTTCTTTCCAATGGGCCAAGTAGGAATTGTTTGTCAATACCTGGTTGATCTTAAATAATTTTTTTCCTCTTATTCTTTGCTATATTTGTTCAGGTTATTTGCCTTTGGCATTTCTTTTGTCACAACTGATGTGGTGCAGGCACTCATTCTCATGGTGTGCCAGCCTAGTGAGCTTTCAGAGGCACTGGCTGGTGAAGGAACAAAATTAACATACTTCTTATTGCTAACCATCTTGAAAGAAAATACATGGGGAATATCCTTGCCTCAAGCAGCTGTGGTATTTAAGAGTGGTAACCAGTGCCAAGAGTTTCAACATTTGTGACCCTCTGTCCCCCTTCATAGGTGAACAAGTATGACGAACTGGGCTGCTTCAGCAATCTTGGTCCAAGTCAAGAACTTTTTGCCCATTTTTGGCTTGACCAATCCCTCATCTTAGTGTGCTACCTGTTGCTATTTGTACTTAGTAAATTTGTGGCCTTTGCATATCCACGTGGTTGTCTGGCATCCTTTTTCTGGCTTTGCCTTATGTGTTACAGATAACACGGTGTGTTATAGTACTTTGAGTTTTGAACTAGGACTCTGGAGAACAGAGTCTGAATCCCCACTTGGCCAGAGAGACCCACTGGGTGACCTGGGGCAGGTCACACACACAGCCTCAGAGGAAGACAAAAGCTAACCCCTTCTGAACCCCATGACAGGGTTGTCGTAGGGTTGCTATGAACCAGAAACAGCCTGAAAGCACACAACAAACAGATAAAGTCACTGCTTTTCACTATTTATTTCCAAGTTCTGCTGTAGCCCCAAACTGTCACAATGTACATGCAGAAAGACCTAGGCAAAAGGGCCTGATCTAATATAAGGCATTTATTCAAAAGGAACCCCTTTATTATTTTAAGCATGTTTAGGCTGCTTTTCCAGATGACATCCTTCCAGTGAAGTCTTTTGAAGGAGAAATGGTGAAATAACACTGTTAAATAATACTGTGTTTTACAAAAGAACATCACCTAAACAAAACTTTCTGCACTAGTACAGAATCCATTATAGGATATAGGAGCCCTGGTGGCACAGTGGTTAAATGCCAGTACTGCAACCACAAGGTTGTGAGTTCGATCCTGCCAGGCTCCAAGGTTGACTCAGCCTTCCATCCTTTCGCAGGTCGGTAAAATGAGTACCCAGCTTGTTGGGGGCAATTAGCTAAAAATACATTGTAAACCGCTTAGATAACACTAGTTGATAGGCGGTATAGAAATAACTGCTATTGCTATACTCAAATATACAATCCTAGCAGGTGATGCTCATCTCTATTGAAGTGATGGCATGAGGTCAAGAAGAAACAGGTATGACCAAGGTAAACTATAGCCAGAGATTCTCTGTGAAGGGGTTTAGTAAAAGCTCCAAAGGTCCTAAGCCACAAGTCAGGAATCTTTGGCCCTCCAGCATGGGATAAACAGCTATGCCTGTCATTATTCCTCACTGATGAAAATCTGGCTATGATTGGAGTTGAACAACATCTAGATGACTACAGAATCCCCAAACCTGGCCCAGGCATGTAAAGTACACTTGTTGTCACCAAGAGCAAAAATGCCACCATATCAATTAGACTTGAAAATCTATTTCCAAATCTCTGGTACAGCATTTGGTTAAAATTTAATTGTGAAAAAACAAACAGTACACCTTTCTAAAATATATGCCCTTTCCTCACGGGGTGGGGAAACGAGGCGGCGCACACAGGGGCAGAGCTTACCTCGTAGCGGGTTGCTCCATCCCTGTGGGGAGTGCGGATTCGCCGTTCTAAATACCGCCGAACTTTGGCGGCGTTCGGCGGCGCTTGGCAGCGCCAAAATGACGGCCGGCGGCGCTCCACCAATCAGGTCAGCGCGCCAGCCAGAAGCCCACCCCCGGGCAGATCTGCAGAGTCGTGCTACCGCATCTCTGCAGTTCTTCACTGGGGGCTGCCATGGAGCAGCGCGGGCGAGTTTCGTAAAAACCACTTGCAAAGGTGGTTTTTATAAAACTCACAGCGCCACCCCTGCGGCTGTGCTAGAGCAGTTTGAGGTGTAGAGCCTCACTTTTTCAAACTGCTCTAGCGCACCCCGCGGTGAAGAAGACCTCCTGGAGAGGTCGCCCTAGCGTGGGCAATATGCCCATGTGGAAAGGGCCATAATCTACTTAATCTATATGGTTTGTGTGCCAGATACCCTAGTATTGATCTAGCAGATTTTAAAACCTCAAAGGGAGATTTTTGTGGCTAACATGAGAATTTCTTTACTGGATGAGATCAAAGCAAACCACTGGAAAAGTGAATTATTCAGTGCCTCACTTCACAGTATTACCACTTAAATCTGATGCCACCAAAAATTCACTCAAACGTTAACAATATTACAAAATTATTAAATGCTGATCCCCTCCAGGAACATCTGACTTACCAACTGTCTGTAGTTTTTGTTTGTACTCATTTTCACAGTTGTCTTTTTGCTCTTGAGGTTCCTCATCACTATCTAAGTTTGTTTCAGTCTCTACAACACCAGTCAAGGTTAAGGTTGGCACATCTGGCTGAACTGTGTTCCAGAAAGCATTCCATCAGTGATGCAGTTATACAATATTTACTGTCAATCCAGAGTAACTAAGACGTTAGGATAAAGCATTCAGCTTTTCATACAATCACTTAATATGGGTTACTCCTCTCGAAACATAATATTAACTAGCCTTTATCCTCAATCAGACGATAGACATCTAAAGAGATGGGCTTTTCCATTCTACCCGTGAATGCTTTAAAAGAGTAGAATGATAATTCAAGATCATATAAGAAATTAAAAGAATATCCTAGATTATGTAATTTAGAAGGAAAAACAATATACATAATTGTATGTGGCAAAATTGCAGAACTTAAGAAAATTGTTATGTGATAGTGTCTACCTAATGTCCTATGTTCTTTAAAATCTCTAAAATATGATTATATCATTTTTTACAAAGCCACTTCCCAAGAGGGTTTGGAGGAAGATGTCATCTACATCTTGATGACACTCCCCTCTATTCTGCTTTGTCACCTGAGTTAGGTGAGGCTGCTTATGGCATTTAAGGTAGGTTCCCTGTATTTAGCGCTTGGAAAATATTACACACATTTGACAGCTCTGTCATTTAGGTGTTAGTTTTGAGCTTTTAGAAACTAACAGGTAACCGTACTCTAGAGCTGCATTATGAACTAAGTGGCTATAATACTTAGCTGTCATAATCTGTAATATCTGTAAAGTCCCCGAAGTAAGCCCCACATATATACTTTTGCTATGCATTCATGCTACGATGCATATTTGCAGTTTTAACACTATGATTAAAACTACTGGTTCCACAAACTTAGCTAGTTTCGTAAACCAGTGGAAGTGCACACCAGCTTTTAATACAAAATATTAAAGTGCTCAGCCAAATATGCTTCATACTGTTTGCCTGGGTTAGAAGAGAACCTAAGTATGTGAACGAAGAAATTTACCTCTATCTAGACCTCTTTGTGAAGTGAAAGCAGCATACAATGGTTTCTTTCGAAGCAATGTCAGATGTACAATTGGTCCTGTACTGCGCAATGCTTCCACGACTTCTTGATTAGTATAATTTTGAATGTTAACTCCATCCACCTAATGTACATAACATAATGCATTTTTTTTCAAAATGGTAATCTGTGACACAAACAAGATTGCTTGAATAACAACAACAGCCTATGATGCTTACTTTGGTGGAATTCTTTATCCCTAAAGATGCCTTGAGACCCAACTGAGTATGGTACGTTGCAAAACTGGGGAAGGGAATGTGCAGATAACATAGAATCCTTGTGACAAAGAGTTCAGGAATTCAAAATAAAAAGTAGAGAAAAAGACAAAGAGCTGAATCCTAAATTGCTCGTCTGTTCTTCTGGGATCTGTCAACATTCCCTTCCAGCTGCAGCAAGGCACACCATATCACACACCATTCCCAAGACTCCCCAACCCCCAGGGTGAGACTTCTTAGGGCATGCAAGGAACTGCAGAGAGAAGCAGAAAGCAAGAAAGACACTTGAATGTGAATTCTTTTTCATTCACAGCAGGGAAATTAGGATCTAAGCCAATACAATTTAATATCACACCATATTAAAGGGGGTTAACTTATGGTCAATGGTCATGCCCTTTATATGCAGCTGCAACCATCTGGAAGCCTCCTCCTGTGATGCAATTTTCATGTGAGTGAGGCTTGCATGTGATTGATACAAACATATGGACAGTCTTGATGTCATGAGTCTTGAATGAAGAGCACTATTAGGAACAAGATTTCAATTATGGAAAACATATTCCCCTAGGCCTGCATCTGAAGGGCACTCCAACCAAGTGGATAACCTGGAACAGATTGTTTTATTTCTAAAATGTTCCAGTCTTCACCAATGTTTTTTTTTTTTGAAATGTAAAGTTTTAGGAGTCAAAAAAAAATTCAACTTACAGCAATAATTTTGTCATTGACTTTTATTTGGCCACTGTGTTCCGCAGCGCTGCCAGGTATTATGTTTTTGACAAAAATCCCTGAAGATTCCACTTTAAACAGGAACAGAGAACACTGTTAATATATTTGGAACACACTGGTTTTGCACCATTCCAGAAACTAGTCAATCTGCAGGATAATAGGAGTCTTGACAGAATAAAAGTGGCAAACTTGGGAGGGAAGACAGCACAGTATAGTGGTTTGAGTGTTCAACTAGGACTCTGTCAAAGGTCAAATCTCTGCTCAGTCACTGAAACTCAGTGGGTGACCTTGGGCAAGTCACACTCACTTTCCCCTAAGAGAAAGGCCATGGCAAACCACCTATGAAGAAATCTTGCCAAGAACAAGCCTATGACAGAGTAGCTGTACATCAGAGGGGCACATAACAAGCAATAAAACTGCCAGGAGTTGGTGTGTGTGTGATCACATTGGTCTTTCTGAGACCTTAGAAGGCCACAAAGCCCTACCATTGTCCCACCTCTATTTTTTTATTTGTTGTTATTATTATGTGCCTTCAAGTTCATGCCAATTTATAATAAACCTATCCTAGAGTTTTCTAGGCAAAAGCTATTAAAAGAAAGGCTGCCATTGCTCATGTAGTACACTACGCTAGCTCTTTTTTTTATGTTTTAAATATTTCTAGAATCTGAAAGGTGCCCCCACACCATCTAAAGGATGTAACAAAGGCCCAGGGAACAACTATTTTAAATCACAGGAATCCAAAGTTAGGGTTTGTTTGCTTCTTTACTCATACTTCCAAAAAATGTTGTAGTGAAGGATGTATAATGTATTAAAAATCCTGTACGATCCCTTACTTACCGCATTTACACCACCATATAATTGTAAAACTATATTTCAGACATTAAATTGAAATACCCAATACATTGAATGAGAGAAGCCATCATGGCATATTGATTTGAGTGTTGGACTACTACTCTGGAAACCAGGATATGAATTCCCACTTAGTCACGGAAACCCACTGGGTAAACCTGGGCAAGTCACACCTTCTCAGCCCCAGAGAAAGGCAAAGGTAAGCCCTTTCTGAAGAAATCTTTCCAAAAAACCCTATAATACATTTATGTTAGGGTAACTGTAAGTTGGAAAATACCTGAAGGCACACAATGACAACAACAAATCCAACACATATTTTAAAATACTGACTAAATCAGAATCCTGGTATCTGATAATCAACCTCTGATTCTGCTTGAAGCTTACTCTTTCTTCATCTTTTAACTTTTCCCCCTCTTCTTTTCATTTGTTTGAAATGTCATAGGCTGTCATAGGCTTGTTCTTGGCAAGATTTCTTCATAGGTGGTTTGCCATGGCCTTTCTCTTAGGGGAAAGTGAGTGTGACTTGCCCAAGGTCACCCACTGAGTTTCAGTGGCTGAGCAGAGATTTTTCATTTGTTCATGTCACTCTTCCTCATCACACTCTTGGGTTTACACACCTTCCATTCTTGTACCTGAGTTGCAGTACACTCAAGGTGGAGATCTCATCATTTCTCATGTTTAGGCATGCTTTAAATTTATGTTCCACGCTCTGCCTTGTTGAACAAGCATTTTTTTTTGTAATTTGACTTCCTCATATTCAGCACTAGACTTTACTTCTTAGTATGTACAGTCATCTCTCCACATTTGCTAGGGTTAAGGCCACAGGACCTCTGTGAATGTGGGAAAAAAGTGAATAACTGTAGGCCCTCCCATACACAAAAAAGTATGATTACCATATTCAACCAACCATGAATTCCTCTGAGGCATCAGGGGTCCTTCACAAGGCAGAAGTGGGGGGCTGGGGGGGCTTATGCCACCTCCACTGCTGCCTCACACCATTTTTAATAAGGACTTACAAGCTTCGTTCACAGTTTCTCAATCTCATGAGGCTTGCAGTCCCTATTAAAAATGGCATAGGGAGGCTGCTGAGGTGACAGCAAACAATCTGTGAATAATCAAATCCACAAAAGTGAAAGCTGCAAATGTGGAGGGCTGACTGTAATTCCCTTCATTTCCTAAATCTATTATGGTTATGTAGGAGTTTGGGATCCCTTTCCTCTTTGCCACTTGGGCTTCTCATGTGTTCTTTTAATATTAATCATCATGTTTATGATGATTATTTACAGTTACATTTTTCAGTGCCAGGAGTGGACTGAAAAAATATAATCCATTATTAACTGTCAATTTTTCACTTTATCAATCTTCTGGTTTTTAATGGATTCAGTAAATATTTCCAGAATGCTTCCAAATGAGTATACTCACTGCACAGTGTGCTTATCTAGAACTGAGGCTCTAGACCTAAATCCAATTGTTAATCTCAACTAAAGCATACCTTTCAACATTTCACAGATGACAACTAGGACGAATGAGTATGGTCAAGATTGTAACAGTTATTAATGAGGCTGAAAATATGAGCGAGGAGAGGCTGCAGCAGTTGGCTTTTTCATAGGTCTACAGGAAAGGGCAAAATTCTGCCCCTTCCTGTCCTCTCTTCCACTGAATTAATTGAGTACAAACGACTTTTGCACTTTGAACTCAGTCTGCAGCAATTTAAGCAAGCCAAAGACAAAGGGGGTAAATGGGAGGAGGAGAAAAAAAACCTGACAGATTTTAAAAGCAGCTGAAAAAATGAGACAACAAAGGTTTAGTTGGGACTCTCCCTGCCAGATTGGTTCAGTTGGAGTGTACGCCAAAATAGACCCATTGAATCAATAGAAATTTGATAAATCAACATGTAAATAAGTTCCATTGATTTAACAAGTCTACTCTTGTCGAGAGGAACAACTGGAAGTTCTAGTCTTCAAGGTGCTGCAGGATTCCTTTGATTTTGTACATGTGTTAATCAACTATAGACATTAGACCACTAACAGAGTAGTCTAAATTGATAATCACAGATGAAGAAAGTTCTCACCATGACCCTTTAACAACTGAATACTCTGCATCAAACAAGATTTATTCCACAAATTCCCCCACATACTTTCTTCCTTCTCTGACCAGGTACTTGTAGCTCACCTGTATCAGAAACTCCGGAATAGCCAACAATTGTTATACCAAGGCTCTGTCCATCCTTTTTAGTCAGCCTAACTTCATGAATTTCATTTTCCTGAGAAGGGAAAAGCATAGTATACACTCAGCTTATGTGAGGATTTTAGGCTAAATCCTTTTACCACTTGCTATTAGAGTAGAGCCATTGAAATCAGTGAAATTTGTGTAAGAGTTGACAAACCAACAACCTTTGGTTGTTGCTACCTTGGAGTGTGGGGGAGTCTCCTTCTTTGGAGGTTTTTAAGCAGAGGCTGGATGGCCATCTGTTGGGAATGCTTCAATGTGTGTTCCTGCATAGCAGGGAGTTGGACTGGATGGCCCCTGTGGTCTCTTCCAACTCTAGGATTCTGTGATGGATTGAATGGGTCTACTGTAGTTGGGACAACAAATAGTACTAAGGCCTCAGATGATGAAACACTGGTATTAAACACTTACACAGCTTCTGCCAAGAACTCAAATAATTCACCACCTGACTGGAAGTCTCCTCAGTCCAAAAAAACCAAGGTTAAAATGCTATAGGCCATAGGACATTGCTTCCATAGTTTTAGTGTCTGCAGCACTGAAACAGTTTGTTCTAATAGCCTACTCTTGGCACTACAGCAGTATTTGCCCACAGCAGATTGCCAAAGAAGGGGAATGATCAGAAGTGGCCTCAAAGATATAATTTCCTTACACAAAACTTAAGTAGCAAATATAAAAAGGTGGGTTTTTTTCACCTCAGAAAGTCACCTATAGATTGCACCACAGAAACATACAAGAGTAAGATAAGCAATAAAAGCAATGGTTACTTTATTTATATCAGGGACAATATGAATGAAGGTGAACAAATAGATAAGAGCAGAATATGCATTGTTAAAAGATAATGACCAAAATATTAAAAGATAATGGCTGGAATCCTCTTGGAGAGTTATGAATGTGTAAGCACCACAGTTATGGCGCTATGCAGTGAATCCTGTTGCACCCAATCTCTGTCTACCAAGCAGCAGCAGCAATTGATGGGGGTCTGTTCTCCTGTTGATCACAAGCACCTAATTTATGTTTCCACTCCCTCCCATGAATGATCTCTGATGTGACAGATAGAAATAGGATCCATCACAATTCCCTATTGTGCTGAAGACTGCTCACATGGTGGGGGGCATCAGCCAGCTGCTTCTTAATCAATAGGGAACAGATTCCCATTGACCACAGCAACTGCTGCCTGCTAAAAAGAAATTGGGGGATTTCCATAATACCTATGTATCCCATAAACTAGGGACTACACAGGGATTGTGAATATGAAACAGTTACACTTGCCTAAGTCTAGATTATGCATTTGTAACTGCCCAGCAGGATTTGGGTCATTATACGTTTTTGTTTATATTACAGACTGCTGACACTATTAGTGTAACCTTTAGAATAGAGTGATAATGAAATTCAAGTAGTAAATAACACCTTTTCTCTACAGCTGTCTTCCCCTATGTGGTATTACCATTCCTATTAGCTAGCAAAATCAGTGGCCACAGATAAGACAGGGTTGTAGTAAAAAGCATTTGGAGGACATCAAGTTCAAGTTATTAATATTGTGTGCTAAAGCCAACCAATCCAGGACAAGAAATTTCAAAGAAATAATGTAAGCAGTTTCACTATATAGCTAAAGTAGCTTGGGAACAGAGTTAATACCCAGCAAAGCCTTTAGGCACCACCAGACCTATACACACCTGGAATCAAGTTACAATAACATAAGTCACAGTAACCATGGCCAGTTCCAAGTTGTTTTGGTGTTATGCAAAGGAGAAAATGTCACCCCAAATCCCAATTCAAAGTAACAGTAGCAAAGGCTGGTCAAATTGTTTTGGCAGCTGAGACAGAAGATCTCACAAGCACCTCATCTCTTCCCTGGTTGTAAAAATATTAGTGTTGTTACTGTTATAGTTAATAATAAGAATTTTCTGCCTTTTTGTGACACTTGAAATCATCTGCCTGCAGGGACTGCCTACTTCACAATGCTTAATGGGAGGGCTGGCTCTGCTCTTTTTACAAAACCATGTTTCAAAGATCCAAGTTCCTGTCTTCTTACTTTAGTTGTTGAGGACAAAGTGAAGCAGGAAGAAAGACAGAGAAACTACACTAAAGGATAAGAGTCATTTCTCTAAAAATATCCCACACCTAAATCTTTTTAAAAAGCTCATTGGAAACAGATGGAGTTACCAGCACAGTTTTGCTTACGTTTGAAGACCTCCTAGATACTTTCAGTAGAACTAGTTTTAATTATTCAAAACTGAGAAATGCTTTAGTTTAAACAGAACTGAAATAACATTTTTAAGATGCATTTTTAGCAACAGATACATTAGTGTAAACTGAATAACTTCAGCACGCTTCTGTATCTGTTCCTGACCTCTGAAACAGAAAAAGAGAGATCCAAATCAAGTTCCCATATCTGTAGATAATAGATTTCTAAATAAAGAGTTTGCACTGTAAGAAATTGTGTTTTGGACTGCATGTTTAAGTTTGGATTAAGGGTTCTGTATGAAGAGCTTTAATAACAGGTATATGGATTTGATTTTAACTCATTGACTTGATTTTAAAGTTTGATCAACATCTTGATACCTCAGTGACAGACCAGAAACCCAAACATATATGAAGAAAATTAGGATTGTCCCAAAATATAGAGGTTGCAAATATAATGGGCTGAAACAACTATTTCATCCACTCATTCCAGAACAAAGATTCATTTTAGATATATTAAAAAATGTAATTACTGTCTTTCATCAAAACAAATACCAGAGTGGTTTACAAAGTTAACAAAAATCCAAATACCCAATTGATCAATAAAAGATGGGAACTATAAGATAAAAAAGCAGTCAACAAATAATATAGAAGTACATTGTACTTGATGTTACAGACATCATGTTTGACATGATTGACATCTAAAACATTAACACCAGGTGAGTCACTCTAGAAATGGCATTGCATAACTGGAGCTCCACAGCCAAATTAGCCATCTCCCATGATGTCTCAGATGGTCACAGAATGAGGAGGGATGTTAGCACTATGGAAGCTGTATCTTCTGCCTTAAAATAGCATTGAGTCTGATTTTCTATAGTGAGTTTGACTGTGATAGAACATGGATATAGCTCAACTACTGACAACTAGTTATTTGTAACTTCCCCAACGAGGAAAGTATGGCATCATTTCTGTGGTCTAAATGCCACGGTTAAAATTACTTTTATCATTATATGGGTGGGAGGCTCTCTGATACTGAAAGCATATCCCTTGGTTCAAGTGCTGGCTTGTGGTATCCCTATGCTCAGTTGTGAGCAAGGTAGATGGAAGGAGACTGCATTTTGTACAAAGGTCATTAACTTGCAGCACCCAGAAACAAATAAAATAAAAAGGACACATTTTAAATTACTTTTGAGAAATGGGAAACAAAAAAAAAGCACTATTTTTTCAAAAATGGTAAATTTAATTGACTACTAGAATGACAGTGGAGTGAGGGTTGGTGGTACCTTGGAAGTACAGCTTTAACCAATTGCTTTCTTTTAGTAACAAGCTTAGGATACTGGGAAGCACATCTTGATAAAATTGTTATTGACATGCACCTAGAGAGTTCAGTTACCTTATAATCCTGCCTTCCTTATGAAATTTTCAATTGTAGCTACTTGTCATGAGAATCAGTTTCATAGCAAACTTGCAAAACATTAAGATACTCACATCATCATATTGTCCATCTTGGAAAAAAGCCGATACACCCACAGGTTGGACAGCAGGAGTTGGTGGTGTTACAGTTATTTCACATGTGGGATCTCTGGCAACCACCATCTTAACACAGTTTCCACAGCTTCTCAAGACTTGAGCAACCTGTTCACTACTCATTCCTTGTACATTAGTCCCGCCAATTTCCAAAATGTGATCACCAGTTCTGAGTCTGCCATCCTTCAAGTATGAAATACAGTTTAAAAATTATAAATTAACAACTGCAATACATCTAACATTTTGCCAAATTATAATTGGCAACATGCCATCAAATAAAAAGTATGCAGTACCAAAAGTTGCTGTAAGGCAGGGATCAGCTATCAATTTCTTTTTAAAATGTAGCAGATAATTCATCTAGAACTGATTTGGAATATAAGATCTTACAGGATTGTGATTCTGACTTGGTATAGATGATACATGTCAGAGTTCACCTGTTCAATGCACTCACACAAGTCTGTCCATATATGAGCTCTGTAGCACAAGAACTGTTCACACCAGACTGCAGCAGCTACAAAATATATGGTCACTGAAGTAGATGTTCTTTTAAGAACAGCACTTCTGGCATTCAACTGCAAATATGAAGAAACTGTTCATGTGAGTGCTTATTTGCACAAGTGAGCTATGCGGAAAACAATGTCCACACTGGATTTTGAGTTATCGTTTCTTAACATTTTATTTCTACATTTCCCAGCATTACTTTCCTTCTTTTTTCAACTGTACCCCTTTTTCTTGGTCACTCAAGACTGCTGTAAATTAAGAAAGTATGACATATGATTTTGGATGCCAAAACATTTTGTTCCCTACAGCAAAACAGGTGTTCCAAAGTCACAAGAGGAAAAGTATTAATTATATCAGACAGTTTTGTAGTGATGGCAGAAGAGCGAATATTAGAATTTCAACTCTCTCTAGCTCTCCAACATTCATTTATATTATGAATTGGAACATTTCCTATTCTGGACATTAATATTAATAAAATGCAACAGAGATCTCTCTGTATCCACAAAGTTAAAGGCAGCAATTTTATTTAGCTTTTTTTTTTTCAAAAGCCTGGCTTCCTTTAGTGACAGATGAGATAAGATATATAGCAGCAAAGAGACTTCATTTCCTTATGAAAACACATCCTATGTGATCATAGTGACATTTAAATTATCACCAAGAGCACACAGGCAAATATTTCTGTCCACATCTTGTACAGCAATCTGATCCTTGTCTGAACATCTACAACTCTATGACAATATAGCTGTCTTTTTCATTTTAGGTTGCATATGTATGCTGTAAGCACTGCTACAGCAGACTGTCTGGAAACACATTCTAAAGGTAGTTCAGCTGCAACTTGAATCAAATTCTAGTATGAAATAGCTGTGTACATGGAAAGTGAGAAGGAGAAGAGAAGGGGAAAATATGCATGTAAACTCAGGAAGTGAACATGAAGTGAAAAACCATGGCTTGGCAATACATACAAATGCAGATTTTGTGTTGTGACATTCTGGCACTTGCGTTTAACAGTTAAAATACTACTTAAATATAGCTCAAAAGGGTACACACATTTTAGTATGTCCCTTTGTACTAAGACTCAAGGCATATTTGAGATATCTGACTTAGAACACAGAGAGTATTGACATTATATTGCCCTGCCTATATACACATTGGCACTCAGTCTTGGATAATATCAGTCATCTTTGACCATCATATGCAGTTTCATAACTATTTGGTCACTGTAAACATCCTGCAGGTATTTGCCGTCTGAGAGGCCTGGGAGAGGGTTATGAAGGATAGGTTATCCAGAAAGGGAGAACTAGAGTGCATAGTGGGGGGATTTTAGTAGAAATTCTTTTGCTTGATCCACAGTTCCTCACTCTAGCCATTGCTGACATTTCTGGGCTTATGAATGTGACAAAATGTGCCGCATATATTGCAACAGGTAAAGTGAGAAGTACGTACCCTTGTTAGCTGCAGTAGAAAAAAAAAGAGTGGACAGATATAGGCTTACCTCATCTTCCACCTTCCACCCATGCTGCTGCTCCCCCAGTCTAGTAAGGTTGGGCTAGGCTAGACCCAGACAACTAGGCAAATTTCCAGTGAGCTGCATTAACTACCATAATTTTTAAAATACAGTACTTTAAGGTTTTTTTAGAATTGCCAGCAGATCAATTTTTAAAAAAGAAGAATTAGTACAATCAAATTACCTTATCTGCTAGGCCTCCAGGAACAATAGTCCTTACCACTACACCAATTGATTTTCCTCCAACAATTCCAAAACCTAAACCTGAGCCATCATTAATGAGCTCAACTTCCTCAGTGTGGCCCCAACTGATCTGGAAAAGAGGGGGAAATGAACATATGTTTATTATGGTACATTTGGCAGTATTCAATTTATACACAACATGTAGAGTTTATAGTCCACACAAGGAAACAGGCACTTCTACTACAGTGAAGCTACTCTAAAACTCTTATTTTGGTGGCCTGATTATCTGGACAAGCAGGACTGCAGAAAAGGTGAATGAGTTATGGCTATAATTATAAGGTACTACAGAACACAACAACAATAAAGTAACGAAGAACAGAACGGTGGGCCACATTTAGTGTGCAAACCATATATTTGTAACCTGCAGAAATACAGCGTGACATATTACTATGCCAGTAAGACCTGAAGAATTTAGGGAAAGCAGAGCTTATATAAATAAGCATAAGATTTACACTGTGAGTTTTATATAGAAGTCCCCAGAAAGACTTAGTGAATTTGAATTCAAAAGGATTCATGCAAATGTAAGCTTCATCACTGCAGTACAAACAGAATCTCGGATACTGATTTACTATGAATGTCCAGAAGTTTGTTTTTTTTAAAAAAACAACAACTTAAAATGCTAATCAGAATGCAATATTCTGCTGCTAGTACCAAGTCCTGTGCATAAAACAGGGGTTTGTTTCTAACCTAATACTACAGATGACAGGCGACCAATACATTTGGCACCTGTACATTGTGGGCATATGATTATGAGCTGAAACAAATCATTAGCTCATGTTCCTGTTGGTGATGGGTGGATGCAGACCGGCCAGATGATCATCATTAAAATTCTTGTGCCTTTGTTCTTCTACCTCTTTAAAGTGGAGCTAGGTTGCTCAGACACACTGGCAGCGCTAAAGCATTGCATTTGAATCTATAACTTAAGGAGATGTACAGTTGCTCTCTAGTTGTGTCCAGTAATCAGGAAGTGAAAAAATGGTATATTATATCTTTACGGGAAGGCAGTGAAGGGGGAAGACAGTTTGAGAAGGGGAATGCATGCATCATTAGACTGCATGGGCTGATACTCAGGTTCCATACCTGTTTTGTACTCACGTGTGTAACACTGAGCAAATCACTTTGTATCAGCCTTCTGTTTCCACCAAGGCCCAGCCAAACCCCTCTGTGAAACTTTTGCTCAGGGCATGCTCACAAACAATATTTCCCTGTTTGTCTACCCATTCTGTTTCAGAGTGAGAATGTTTTATAATGGCTGATTGGACTACAAAGACACTTATTCCCATGTACAAATTTGTAAAGATTTTTTGTACTCAAATTTGGCCCCAAAGAAAAAAATTTAAACCAAAGGAAAAGAGCTGAACTAATTGGCCAAATCTACTCATGAAGCAAAGTCAAACCAAGAAGCAACCATCTTCCAAGAGTCTTTGAAGAAGGGCTTACAAAGTTATCTGAAGGAGTCCATACTTCCTATCCTAGAACATCACATCTGTCCCAGCGTTTGCTTTGACTATGCCACAATACATAATGTCAAGCTTCTAATCATTATTTTAATTTATTTGAGGTGGCTAAAGGAACTTATTTTAAAGCATATTATCATTTGAATCAAACCATGTTCACCTGAATTAGTGAGACAACTAAGAATACTCTCAATCCTTGATTGAGAATTTATGTTTACTATGTTTATTATGATTTTGAATGGATTTATGAATAAAAGAACACACAGCACATAAATGATTATAGTGTAATACTGGAAATTAGCATCTCATTAGCATGCACTTTCACGTTTACAAGTAGATTGCACAAAACTACAACTGGTTTAAGAGCACAAAAATTTTCAACCCTGCTGCCTAGAGCTACAAAATGAAATATAGTCAATTGCTTTATTGTGTCTATTCTAGGCACCTCACACATTCTCAACACATGATGCTGTTCCTGCCATCCACATAAAATACTGTGATTCTCTCTGAGAATGTGTTTCTATTACACATTCAGTTTGATTTACTTAGCTGTGAATGGGGTTCAGTTATTAAGTAAAATCTCTGAAACATCTAAAGACTACAAAGTGTAGAAAACTTATATAATTATTCTTATAAAATTGTAACTGAGCTTACCATTTGAGGTAAATCAACATTGCTTAATGCAGATGAGGTCTCACTGCTTCTCCGGGCTGGTTCCCTGGCCACAATCAAATGCAAAGAACCCACGGATTGTTGGAGCAATACAATTGCCTGCTGATGGGAAATGTTCTGATCCAATGGGGTATGATTAATAGCCAATATCTGGTCTTTTTCCTTTAATCTTTGATCCCTTGAATAACATACAGAAGATATTTTAAAAGTGCTGAAGCTGGATCATATTATTTTTCCAAAAAATAGGAGTGTGTGTGAGGACGGAGGTGGCAGTAAAGAGAGCTGTTTTCTCTTATAGCTTTTGGGACTGGCTACTGCAGCAGCGAGTAAGATTATAGGCCAGTAACATTGGCTTGCACTTCACCTTGGGCAATAACTCACTAAAATGACATTATGAAACAACCTGAACACAGGTAGGCCAAGAACTCACATGGCTGCAAATAGTGTAACAGTTCTCTGTGTGGGATACCACTACAATTCCTTTGGTACAGCCCCCTGGACATACTGTTGTGCTGCAACACCTCCCCGCAACAGCCACTGCATTGCTGGCAGAGAATGGTGGGAAATCAAAGAATGTTCAGCCATGTTTCCATAGCCAGACACAGATGAAGAACATCTTCCACCAAGTTCCTCTGGGGTCTTCTGGAGGTCTCACCAGATAATGTCATCAGTCTGCATCTGTCTACAGCAGTGGTTCTCAACCTGTGGGTCCCCAGATGTTTGTGGACTTCAGCTCCCAGAAGCCCCAGCCACTATGGTCAATGCTCAGGGCTTCTGGGAGCTGAAGTCCAAAAACATCTGGGGACCCACAGGTTGAGAACCACTGGTCTACAGGAACATAGCTAAATACTTCTCTGACCCCTCCTGGCACACTCTCCACTAGTCAGAATGGCCATTCAGGGGGGCTATCAGAGCAAAACTGAATCTGGGCAGGGGCTTGGGTGGTTCCTGATAGTGGAAGATGATACAAATCTTTGCAAGGATCCCAAAAATACATATATAACAGGATGCTAACCACTGTCTCAGTTCAGAAGCCTGGTCAGGATCATGGTTAGTAACCACCATGGAACACTAGGGCTCTTCAGACAAGAGTTAGGGATGGCTGCTGCCAGTCAGAGTTGACAATACTGGGCTAAATGGACTAATGAACTGAGTCAATGCTGAATCAATGTAAAGATCAGTTCCTATGTTCTTAGCAAAGTATCTCTCAACACCTACAACATCTAAAATATCAAAATAACAACATCTTTCAGTATTAGTATGTATGTGCAGCTCTTTACATGCTCAACTGAAATACAAAAGCTAAGGGAACCAATGCTATGGATCCAAATTTCTGCATGTTGCCTCCCATAATGAACCTGTTCTCTTCTTCTAGCATACTGTTATGTACAGGAGGTTATATAACCTATGGAAAGTTAAAGGGTAAACAACCCTGCCTTAAAGTAAGGGACACTCAGAAAAACTGCTTTCTGGTCTGCTGCATCTTTGTAGTTCCAAGGTTCGTTGTTTGGCAATTCTAACATTATCCACGAACAATAAGAAAAATTCCTTATGCTCCACTTAACCAATGATAATTTTGATGAGCCTTAATAAAATAAAACAAAAGTCTCACCTAGCTGCTATGCTTCCTGGCTGAACTTCCTTGACAAAGATACCAGCTTCTCCGATGTTTTGGTTTTTAAGAGCAACCACACTAAATCCAAGGCCTCCATTAAATGGTTTCTCTATTTCTATGTATTCTATTTGTCTGCCCTAATAAGGAAGAAAAAGAATATTAAAATAAGCCATTTCTGTCTCTTAGAATACAAAGTATTATCTGCCCCAATAAAAGTAAAGAAGAACAGAACTTGTATTTAAAAATAATGAAATAAAAATCCTCAAAGCCACAGAATTTAAAAGCTGCTTTCAAAGTTTGCTCATGCCGTGACTGTGTGCAGTGTGCTGATTTCATTTCATTCATAAAGGAGTTTGAAGACAAAACAAAATCCAGGCATGTAGGACAAGGTGCCATCTCCTCTGAAGGCAGAAATAATACAGAGGAGTTACAGTCTGCTAACTGCCTAGAGCAGAAAGATGAATGCAGAGGAATGACATTCAAACTGGTTAACAAACTCACAGAAAAGATAGAAGATGAAAGTGAGACAGGTGATGGCTTTAAGTGACCTTCAATTTCATTTATAATTTTCTTTTCATTTTAGACATTAATGTATGGTTTTGGAACTGTCAGAGATTCTGAGGGCTCAAATGAGTCATTTGGTATAAGTTTTACAGAGTCCAAAGAGTTACCAGTGATGCAAAGGTAACACAGCTTATTCAAGCCTGTGTTTAAAGAACTGACATAAGTAATATTTATTAGAATTACAGGGATATTTTCTCCATTTCTTCAACTCAAAACAAACACCTCTGGTGGCTCCTAAAATCCCACATTTGAGATCAGCCCTGTTGCCATCAGTTAACACAAGAGAATGTGCATACTACATAGGAATGCAGAATCCCTAAAGGAGGGGTTGGGAAACATGTAGTCCTCTGGTTACTGGACATCAGCTCCAATCAGCCTCAGTTATCACAGCCAGTGGAGAAGCATGATGGGAGATGCACATCAGCATCATCTGCAGAGCCAAACATTCCCTATCCTTGTTCTAAAGGTAGCTTTACACAGTCTGTGAGTGCAGTCAGGAAGATACTTTTCACACACACACACACACACACACACGTGTGTGTGTGTGCGTGTGCGCGCGCGTGTGAGAATAGGGCTTCTTAGGCATATAGAATACCAGACACCAAAATTTTGTGTACCTCAGGACCACCCCTGTTGTTTGTGCTGGAAGGTTATATGAATTCCGTGTAGATTCAGGAGCAGTGTGCTAATGTAGACCTGGTGACTGGCTACCACATTACTTATGGCAGCTTTTCATCTCCTATACTGCTCATAATCACTCTGCAAATCATATTGCAAACTCCCCGAAGGTCTTTTCTGATTCTCTGGTATTTATTCAAGTATTCATAAACAATACCCAAGAACACACCTTCCAAACATCCTTTCCAGTTCTTAGCCTGCCCTGTGTAGACAATCGTGCAAGATTTGCATGAGGGGCAAACCAACAAGTGTCCTTTCTTAAAGAAAGAGGACTGTGGGTGTCTTTGATCCTTAAGCAGTTGGCACATTCCATGCTATCAGACCAGCTCAGCAGAACAGTGTCAAAGCCCTGTCAAAGCTCAATTTAATACAAGCCCTGTTCAGGTGTTAATAAATTGCATCCCTGAAGGAACCACACGTTTTATCTCCACTCTCTTACCTTTACATGTTAGACTGCAGCAGCTGAAGAGAAATTACAACTACATTCAGCTGAATCTCTCATCTGAAGAGAGATCGTAATCACAATCAACTACTGTCCCAGCCTCAAGATCATAAACCCTCATGCCACAACATTTCCAGTCACAGGGACATGGTATTGGAACATCCCCAGTTTGAATAAAATTATGTATTTAATACACCAGTCGAGTTGTGCCTTTACCTTTGCCATTTTTTGAATTATCATGTTAAACTCATCCATTCCACATTTTGGAATCAGAGGAGCCACCTGATTATTATGGTTGTAAGTCACACACAGGTTTCCATTAGCAAGAGAATGACGGTCTGCATCAAACACCAGCAAACCTCTTCCGGTGAAATCAAAATCCACTGAGCGATCTGGAGGTAGGTAAGTCAGCTGTGGGTAGCAAGAAGAAACAGTCACACAGAACTGTGTAACTATTCAAGGAATAGTAGCAACTCCTCAGTGTGGATGGGTATTTCAGCAAGCAATAAAATACAGCAACTTGTGCTATATCACCGAACATTGGCATTAGTCATCCAAAATACCCTTGGAAATCAATTGGCAATGGTGCAAATCACTACACTGACAGTTGATTATTCACCTTGGGAACAGGCAAATATATGAGTTCAAAAAATGAAGTCCTATTCCTCACTAGAGCTTGACGGTAAAGAGTTACTATATTAAATTACTCTTTGGGTGACAACAATATAACCAAATTACATTTTAAAAGCAATATAACAAATTAGAGCAAAGTTTTTTTTCTTGGTGTATTATCAGCACATGGTTATTTTCAGGCATTATTTTTAAGAGAATTTTAAGAGCCGCTTTGACAGGAAGTTTGAGTTTTATACTAGTCTATCATCAATCACAAAAGCAATGTGCCATGCACCAAATAACATTACAAATAAACCTACTTTATCATCATAACAAGTAATAAAAAAAACAGGTAACTTTTTAAACACTGTAATGAGGAATGTAACTTTTCAAGCTTAGTTCCTGACTTAGTAGGAATATGCTTCACCTTTTTTCAGAAAGAAATTTTTGTTTCCTCTGCATTCTTTTATTCACACTAATTTTATTTTTTGCTCTTTGTTTTTCTACATCAGATCAGTTTTACATTTTAAAAAACAGAGAGTATTTTACCCATTTCCTTTACCTCTTTCCATGTAATTCAGTGAAATCAAGTTTTATATGGATTAGATTGCATTAATGTCTTCCACTCATACTAAATTAGTATCACCAGCCAAAACACTTGTGGGGAAGGGAAAGCAGATAACTAGACCAGCTGAACACGCCTCTCCAAAAGGCCTTTGCTGGCTAAGGTTATCAGCACTTCTCTTTTGAAAGGACAAGATGCCAGTCAGTCTTAAGAACAGCAATTAAGTCAGCCCTTGCATTAAAAAAGCAACATTCCACATTGATTCGATGGCTATCCATCTCCCTTCAGTCCCTGACTTCTGAGGAGATAGTAGAATAAGTAGTTATTTTCCATTTCAGTTACAGCTGCATGGCATCTCTTTTCACTACTCATATCACAATGATGCTTGTTAGCATAAAGAGGAACTGTCACTTTGTCTTAATGGGCCACATTCAAAGTAGTCATCAACCACTAGGTGGATCCCAGTACCAATGTCATTAACACAACCTGAAGTAAAGTCAAAGGCTTTCAGGGCCAGAATCCATAGGTTGTTGTGGGTTTTCCAGGCTTTGAGGCCGTGTTCTATTAATATTTTCTCCTACTGTTTCACCTGCATCTGTGGCTGGCATCTTCAGAGGATATAATCCTTTGAAGATGCCAACCACAGACACAGGCAAAACGTCAGGAGAAAATACTGATAGAACACGGCCTCAAAGCCTGGAAACCCCACAACAACCTATAACAACCTGAAGTGTTCAAGTGATCCCCGTCTACAGAAGCTGAAATCAACGGAAATTAATTTACAAACATTCCGTTCAGCCAATATGGTCATAACTATACAGCCTAAATTACAATCAATGATAGTTGGTAGGGCAATAAGTAACATTATCAATAACTGCTATAGCTATCGTGTGAATGAGAGAAGATGGAGACTCACCGAGGGCTGAAATGGTTTGAGGTGTGATAGCACCAGCAATGTATACTTCAGTAGTATGGCTCTCAAACAAACCCACTAGCATTGATAATACTTTACATTTTGTAACTTACTTGTTCCTTCAGCTGCTTGATTGATTGCTGAAGAGTCAGCATGTGATTGAATAAAGGATTCTTGAGTGTATTATACAGAAAAGCCAGATTTTCACTCTGTGAAGTGTCTCCTCTCTCGTGAAGTTTCATTAGCAGACGCTCCAGAATCTGCAGCACCTGCTGCTTATCTGTTGGATCCCCAAAACATCAGAGATTAAAAAGCTGCTTAATATCTCAATTACTTGATTATGTGGATAATGTGATTGTTTTTAAAGGCACCTACCCGCAACAGGATTTTCTGGCATGATGGCTTATCTGTGCTGCTGTTGTCAAAAGAATCTGGATATTAAAGTAAAAGCATGAATTAGGTCTGGCTTTTCAACATTTTCCTCTTTAGAACAGAACTGGCTGGCAAACACACATACAAACCCTTTCTAGAACTACTGTTGCTACATAAAACTGCACACTGCACAGGCAAACACAATGTGATTGTGAAGGATAGGATATAAAACAGAGTGTGTGGGTGTTTTTTTTTTAAAAAATAACCAAGAACTATTTCAGCTTAAACTGTATGAAAGAAACATTGTTGTGTGCCTTCAAGTCATTTCCAACATATGGAGAACTTCAGGCAAACCAGTAATGGGGTTTTCTGGGGCTGAGTATGTGTGACACACCCAAGGTTACTCAGGTTTCCATGGCTGAGCACAGAATCAAACCCTGATCTCCCAGGTCAAAGTCCAACACTCAAAACACTGCATACTGTGGGTCTCTAAAAAAACATCCTTGCGTCTATTTAAATACAGTAGGCTCTCAGTATCTGCTAGGGTTTGGTTCCAGGATCCCCGATTGAATACCAAAATTCATGGATGCTGAAGTCTCATTATGTCCAATGGTGTAGTAAAATGATGTCCTTTATATAAAATAGTATAATCAAAGTTTGCTTTTGGATATTGTTTTTAATATTTTCATGCCATGGTTGGCTGAATCCATGGATACAGAATCTACAGACATGGAGGGTCAATTGTAGTTTCTTGCTCCATCTGAACATCAAGTAACTCTAACAAATTTAAAAGGGCATCCATTGCATTATATTTTCCTGTGAAATTATTTTATCTCATGTTTCCACAACACACAAACATTGCTTGCTCACTTGAATATACCATGCCCCCGCAGTTGCTACAATCACATTTATGGGAACAGCGCCCACAGGGGTTGTACTTTCTCCTTCCAGCTAACCTTGAAGAAAAAAGTCTCCTTCATCTACCAATATCTCTAAGTCGACATGTTAGGAGTGCACTGTGGGAGACCTGGTCCTGCTGAGTTCAGTGAGATTTACTCTCAAGTAAGTCTGTTTAAGATTGCAGTCTTAATCATTGCTACATCTGGGAGATCTAAATTTATTAAGCTCCTCTAGTTAGCAGAGTGGTCTTTTGTTTGCACACAAAGTCACTCCAATCCTTCTGTGGAAAAAACCCACAGAAGGAGAATCTACAGTCTCCTACAAAGTTCTCTAGTAACCAAATTAGACTGTAAGATTATTCCCAAGTAACTTACATTCCATTTATTTTAATGGTATTCACAGTATGTCCCTAAGCATATTTATTCAGAAGCCTCATCAAGGCTAGTTCATGAGGTCACATATTTTTTCACCAGCACAGAACCACTTGAGACAACACCCAACCCTCCTAAATCAAGGTATGATGCTACATTTAATTTCATTTGATCATAATGCATAACTTAAGCATATCTAGAACAAAGGTGCATTTTGGTGGTTCCACCTGTGATTATCCCCTTGGAGCTGCCTCTGGTGCCCTGGCCTGGTATCTCATCCACAACAGCAACATTCTGCCATTGGTGGAAAGGTACGCGAGTAGGCCAGATGAGGTAAGGTACAGAAAAACCTCTCAGCCACACAATGAAAGAGGGTAAATGACTGAAAGGAGATAGTGGATTTTCCTTACAAATGCCATAACTTGGTTTAAAATTGTCTTCATTCTGAGGAACTACATGAGGAGCAGTTACCCTCTCCTGCATACCCTCTAAGTGTGGATGGGAAGAAGGGAATCCTAATACAGCAGAGAGGAGATAGGGCCACCCAAAAGGGGGTGCACATCTGTGCCTTTGAGCCACCTGCCAGCTCAAGGGGACCTCATGATATTTACAGATTTTTCTTAGGCAAGGAATATTCAGAGATGGTTTTACCAGTTTCTTCCTCTGAAACATACCCAATGATACCTGGTATTCCTTGGAAGTCCTACAAAGAAGTACTAACCAGGCCTGACTTTGTTAGCTTTCAAGATCAGACAGGATCTAATGCCTTCATGTTATTTATGCTTTTACCCAATGCAGGAGACCTAAAATCCCCAGGGAGTACTTGCCAATATTTGTGGTTGTGGCAACTCTGGAGCAGCTAGTCAAGGATCAAAACATGTGACTCGTACAAGGAGAGGCCTTGTCATCCTCTGTCTTCCATCCTCCCCCCAAGTGACCTTGACTAAGCTTGTTGCTGTTGTTGTGTGTTGTGTGCTTTTAAGTCATTTCTAAGGTGAACCCATCACGGGGTTTTCTGGGGCTGAAAGCATGTGACATGCCCAGGGTTTCCCAGTGGGTTTTCATGGGTGGACAGGATATCACCCTGGTTTCCAGGGTGTAGTCCAATGCTGAAACCACTAAACCATGCTAAGCTATCCAGAGAAAAGAGGTAGGTAAGAAGGCAGCAATTGTGACATAGGGATCAGGGCTGGGGGTCTTTCTAAGGTGCTGGGAATACCCAGAGGCCCACTAAGAATGACAACCATGGTGCTTTCCTGGTACTAAAGGTTTTGTTGCTGTTATGTGCCTTCAAGTCATTTCCAGTTTATGTGGACCCCACAACAAACCTGTCACAGGATTTTCTTGGCAAGATTTGTGACACTGTAGGTTTATTTCCAGTCTCTTAACTTGACGTCCAGCCTTGCAAGACTGGAAATTTCCTACCAGTGTTTTACTAGGGTTCTTGCCAGCCTTCCAAAGCTGACTTCCACGCATGGAACGACTGGCAATCTCCCCAACTCTAGCAGGTATGCTGCCACCACCACCCTGAATTAAGAATCATTTGGACAGGACAGGAGGGACCCTGCCCAATCTCTAAGCATAAGGAACTTCCACCTCCCCCTTCCCGAGTGAGAGGTCCTATGTAGCGTGTGCCAACCCTGGCGTGGAAATGGAGAGAAACAGAGGTTTATAGAAGTGTTTTAATCAAGACATTTGCCTCATTCTCAGGCTGAATGACTTGCCCCAGGTCATTCAGTGGATGTCTGAGCAGAAATTCCAGCCCTGGTTTCCAGAGTCATAGGCCACTTCCGCACTTCACTGTTATAGTGGTATTATTCCACTTTCAACATCCTGTGGAATTCTGGGGTTTGTAGTTTACTGGGGCCAAAGAGCTTTCTGGCTGAGAATTCTAAAGGCCTCTCCCTAGCAAGCAAACCCCAGGATTCCACAGGAGGCTGAAAGTAGAATAATACCACTATAACAGCGGAGTGCAGAAATGGCCTCAGTCAAAGCTCAAACCATTACACCACATGACTCTCTGAAAATCCCCCCCCACACACACACACACTTCTGCCTCAACGCCCCTTCAGTTGGGAACAGCTTCAAAAACAAAGCTGCCACTTTGCATGACTGCAAAACCAGCCTGTCAGAGGCAGTCCAAGTACTGTAAGTGGCTGGAAAATTGTGGTTAAAATTAGGATTCAGGCAGGTCTAGACAGTTTTTCGCTCGAGAGGCTCTTGGAACTAAAAGGCAAGGAACAAACAAGCTCTGAAGGAACGCCACAGAGGTTCAAACCCCGTGGCAAAGTTCTGCAAACCAAGGTCCGCTCGAATTCCCTGAAGTGTTTTTCGACGAAACTTCAACCGATCAGGAAGTAGGCGGCGGGCGCAAGGCGAATGCCCTGCTGCTGGCGTCTGCACAGCCGCTGCCGAGCCCGCCGCTTCCCCCTCTGCCCGCCGACGAGCCCCGGGAACGGCAGGAAGACGCGAGGGGCGCCCCTTCGGCCAGGCACCCCCTTACCTGATCCGCGCGGCAAGGAGGAGCGGAGGTCTCCGCGGCGGCACTTTCCTCCTCCCCGACCGTCAC
Source organism: Iguana delicatissima (assembly GCA_948472985.1). NCBI lineage: Eukaryota > Metazoa > Chordata > Lepidosauria > Squamata > Iguanidae > Iguana > Iguana delicatissima. The sequence continues at coordinate 1,758,978 of CAOKZL010000056.1, forward strand.
CCGCTCTTACCTGGGCGGAAGCGGGAGTTTAGATTCTCACCGCACCTCACCTGCAACACAGGAAGCCGACAGAAAGGGGGAGCCGCTCTAGAGGGAGAGGAAGCGGATCCCGGGACGGACGGACGGACGGAATGAGGACAGCAGGGAGTAGCGCTCAGTGGGCAGGGCGCGTCCCAGCTGATCGCGTTCAGCCGTGGCTCCGCACTAGATTGTTATAGCGCTATTATTCCACTTTCCACGTCCTATGGTGTCCTGGGGTTTGCAGTTTAGGGAGGGGCCTTGAGGCTCCTCTCCAACTGCAAGCCCCAGGATTCCATAGGATGTTGAAAGTGGAATAATAGCGCTATAACAGCCTAGTGCGGAAATGGCCGAGGACTCCAGGCATGACAGCGCTTCTCTTGCCTTTCACGGAGGGAACTAGAGGCTATTAAAAGAAGTGTTTGCTGGACGGCAGGCAGAGAAAGGCCACACTGATGTGCGTGTGAGTCTTCATGTCACCTGTCGCCTTAAGGCGACCCCATAAATTTCATAGGGTTTTCGGAGCCAAGGAAAACTCATCAAGGTGCTTTTGCCGATTCCTTCGACTGAAATGCAACCCACAGCGCCTGATATTCACTGGCGGTCTCCCATCCACGTACTAACCAGGGCTGACCCTGCTTAACTTCCAAGCTCAGACGAGATCTGGTACCTTTAGAGGGGCAAATGTCAACCAGCAGAAATGGAAAGAGAAAATACTGCAGACCTATATCTCCTGTAAAAGGGGGAAAGGGAGAGAGTGAATCGAGAAAGAGAAACCAATGCCCCCTTCATTCCCAACTAAATCCACTCTTGGGAAAGGAATCTGGTTGGTATGGTAGGTTTGTTTATGAAACCAGCAATGTGTCAAACGAAACTCAAGACGTTCAGAAATTATGAGTCAGTGCTTTTTGTTTTTTATTTAACTGACTGTTTCAAGATACCAGGTATTATTACATCGTTGGGCATCTATTTTTAAGACTTCTTGATTTATTTTTATCCTGCCTTTCTCTCAGTATGGTACCCAAAACAGCTATAAGTATTCCTCTACATTTTTAAAAAGGGAGGGGAGGGGAGGTAGGGAGCAGGGGGGGAAAGAGAATGTGGCAGCACCTCTAAGACTAACTGGTTTTCATTTTAGCATGAGGCTTCATGAATATAAACTCACTTCTCCAAAAAAGTCAAGATTCTCACCTGAGTTCATAATTCTAGTAAACTGCCACACATTATGAAACATAGCAGAAGATGGAAAAGTTACTTTTTGGAGCTACAAGTCTCAGAATCCCATAGGGAAATCCCACTATTTGTAGTCCAAAAGAGGAACAACACCAAGCTCTGTCACATAAAGATAGGAATCTTCGTAGCCAAGCATTATTTCACTGGATTCACAATTGCAAAAAAATTCCATAAGCAATACACTATTTACAGCCCAAAGCCTGTGCTCAACTGATAAGGGTCTGATTCCCTGCTTGGCCATGGAAACCCAGGGGGGGCCTTAGGCGCATCAAACATTCTCAGCCACCAGAAAATCCCACAATAGGTTCACCTTAGGGTTGCCATAAGTCAGAAATAACTTGAAGACATGACATCAACAAAGCATACAGCATGTGTATATAGTAAGAAAATGTGAGATATCTTGGACAACACGGTACAACAAAAGAGCATGAGCAAGGCCCCTCCTTAGACTGCAAAGCCCAGGATTCCATAGGATGTTGAAAGTGAATAATAGCACTATAGCAATCTAGTGCGGAAATGGCCCTGGAGTCCTGTGGCAACTTAAAAGAGCAACTCCATCTGCATTCCCGCACTAGACTGTTATAGCGCTATGATTCCACTTGCAACATCTTCTGGAATCTTGGAGTTTGCAGTTTTGGGAGGGGTCAGATGGCCCGTCCTGAAACTGCAAATCCCAGGATTCCAGAGGATGTTGCAAGTGGAATCATAGCGCTATAACAGTCTAGTGCCGAAATAGTACATGTGTGCGTATGTGTAAAGTGGGAGCTTTTTGTGCTTCATTATTTGGTGTATTCATTTCATCACATGAGCAAAGGTTATCCTCATATAGCAGATATTATGTTACAGACAGGCCTTGAGAAAAGGAGTGTGGGAGAGAGGAATGCACCAGGGGAATTTTATTACAAAATGAGGCTGGTTGTCTCTGACAATGCAAAAGATCACTGGATTATTACACGGGGTTCAAGTAAAAACAGAATCCATCCAGTTTGAAAAACAAAAGATCTTATCAGAGTGGGTGAGACCCACTCCCATCTAATAATGGATGACAATGCAAAATGAATAGTGCATATAGAACCCCCACAAGAGTATCAATTGCTTTCCATAGGAAGAAAAACAAATCCCAATCCCTATTGAACGAAGTCCAACCATATTACAGTGCAATGTTATGGAAGTCTACTCACACTGACTTCAGTGGAAGTTACTTTCAGGTAACTGTGTAGCATCAAACCATAAAATCAGAAACGAAAATCAGTACTGGAAGCTTTATTTGACTTCTCCCTTTGGAACACATTTTTCTGAAATGTGGAAGCTTTCAAATCTCTTATAGAATATCAGGAGATTCAAGTGCCCTCCCTTGGTTTCAGACTGCAACCATTTTAAAGTTGTAATCCACTGCACATTTACCCGGGAATAAAAAGGTCTTATCATCACAGTTTTGTATAAAACATATTATGCCACTGGATTTCTTTTCTAATGATACAAAACATGAAATTCTTGTTCCCAGCACCTGTACACTGGATTGTTTTTTGACACAAGATGAAACTCAATTTCATCTTGGGCCACATCAACATTATGGTTGCCCTCAAAGAGCCAGCTCTATCTGTAAGACTATATAAATGTATCTACTTTTTTATCATATTAAATAATTGCATCTGCTTTCAATTATTACTGGTTTTTAAATTGCTTTCCGTCTGTATCAACTTTTATTTTCTTGGACATTTGAGGGCTATTTGATTTTAGTTTATGGTACCTATAATTCTGTAAAGTGACATAGAATTGGTCAGTATATTCAAAGTGTGCCACTTTCTGCTCCTGAGACTGTCTCTGTGCCTCTTTCTGCCCCCAAGCTTGCCAGGCAAGGGGAGTGCTACAGCTGCACAAGAGGTGCAAGGGCCACATGAAATGGCCTAGTGGGCCAGATTTGGCCGGCGGGCCTTGTGTTTGACACACATGGACTAGTACATCCTCAAGATCTTTTTTCCTGGTCAGTCACTACCAGCTGAGATCCAATTAATTAATTAATTCCCTGCCTTTCTACTTTATAGGATCCAAGGTCTTGGTGGTAGCATCCTGGTTGTAGAATGCCCTTACTATGGGGAGTCCCTTGGCACCTACATTGTCTTCTTTTCAGTGCTAGAATTAAAAAAACTTCTATTTCCCTCCAGCAACATAATCCTAAATCCTTTAAATACTTTTAGGTCTGTCATTTTTAAAAATTAGTATTATATGCTCTTGCTGCTACATTAACTACATTTGCTGCTACTTACCAGTCACCATTTATGTGGCTGCTGTTTTTATTCTGTTTTAGATTGTAAGATTTTGCTACTTTTTATAGTGTTTAAAGAGAATTCCAGAGAGGTTGAGCACCACAGGAAGAGTTTGAAGTTCCCTGCCCCTGTACCCAAATTCTTATGGGTACAAGAACAAGCTAAATCAAGTTTTGAGACATTGTAATGATTCCACACAGAATCGTGATTGTATTTTCTCTATAATTTCCAGCCTGAGTAAAACAGAATGCTGATTGGTGTGATGTTTACAAGTGACAAAAAAAAGGGGGCCTGATTATAAATTAAAGGCACAGAGAATTATGCAAAACCTGGGGTCTGTATTTAGCTACTGCTACTACTGTTCTGGGGATTTTGTTAAAGGAAATACTTTCTCAGTAGGTGGAAGTATTTCACTTAGCTATATATCAAATTGGGACTTCTCAAGATTATCTTGGCGGTTGCAAGGAGCATTATGAAGTGCTAATATTAAAGAATCCTACTGCATTGAGTACAGTGGACAGGGCTGACCTAAGGTTTTTTGCTACCTAACATGGGCCACTTCCGCACTACACTGTTATAGTGCTGTTATTCCACTTTCAACATCCTGTGGAATTCTGGGGTTTGTAGTTTACTGAGGCCAAAGAGCTCTCTGGCTGGGAATGCTAAATGCCCCTCCCTAAGCTGCAAACCCAGAATTCCACTGGAGGTTGAAAGTGGAATAATGGCAAATGGCCATGGGGTAGCCCCATTCTTCACCAAGTCAAATTGTACCTAAGACCAGTCTAATTATTGTGTCTCAAGCAGAAAATCCTGTAAACACGTCTTCCCCTTCATTAGCAATAAAAATGCAACTAATGAATTAACAAAGTAACAATTCATTGTCTTTTTTGTAACACTCAAAGTTGTTTGCTTGAGGAAGTGGCTTAAATATGCTGGCCCTAGGCACAGAGATAATACTTTCAACTCTGGAAGAAATTGTTTATGTAAAGGATGTGACAGTCCCAGCCTATTGGCAAACCTCTGGTCTCCAGTGATCTTTTCAGCACAATCCTGTGCACACCTTTTGGAAGTAAGTCCCAAAGAACCAGCAAGGACAAACTTTGAAGCAGAGCTGCCCAAACTGGAGGAGGAAGAATTGGACAATCTTTCTCACAAAATGCTCTAACTAAGGGTCCTTATATAGGGCAGTGGCAGAAATGTCAACATCACATCCATCCAGGCCAAGAAACCCTTTTGGTAGCCCTGTTTGCAAGCAAATGCACATTGAAATATGGGCCAGGCAGAATTAAGGGTGCAGCTTTAACTAGCATGCTTTGTGTCAGTATAAAAAGGGAAGGTGGGGGCAGAGAAGGAATCTAGCAGCTCCTTTGAGACTGATTTATTCTAGCATGAGTTTTCATGGATTTCCATACACATTGGTAAAAAAAAAATTCTTATTTCTAGGACTCATTCATCTTTTCTATGTTCAAGCCATGTTTTATGCTGGTATCATTCTGTACATTTACTTACAGCACAACACAATACTCCTGTTATTCTAACAGACTTGATTTAAAATTTGTAAGATTAGGCTCCATTCCTCACATTTGACATGATTATTCCAGCAAGATTCTTCAAGGTTGCTAGTCAAACCTTTCCTTTAGCAAGAATCCTATAACTATGCAATCCTATACCTGTCTATTCTGAAATCCCCCAGGTAACTGAGCATAACACTGAACATATCTTCAACATAATATATCTTTCAGAAAGCCAACCCCCCCCCCAGTACTTTCATCTTTTGCTGTGCAGGAGCAGATGTCCATTTATGTTGTGGGAATGGGAATGAGAAAGAATGAGAGCCTAAATACCCTAAAGGCACCAAACCATGTCTGATCTTGGAAGCTAAGTGGGTCAGCCCTGGTTGGTAACTGGATGGGAGACCACCAATCAATACCAGATGCTGTAGGGTATATTCCAGAGGAAAGAACTGGCAGAACCACTTCTGAGTATTCTCTGGCTAAGAAAAGTCTTTGAAATTCATGGGGTGGCCATAAATTGACAGGCAACTTGAAGGCATATACAGACATACAGAGAAAAAGAAACTGCTACACAGTTGCTCTTCATAGTTGATGGATTGTTCACATTGTTCACATTGATCATCGTTATTAACATCACAGGAGCCACGCTAGCTAGCAAATGTTGACCATCATTGTGGATGCATAGAACTGATTGTTTCGATTTAATTGACCAGAGGAGGACAATGGATCCTACATGTGTGAATCTGTAAATCAGTTTTTGCTAATATTTTCAAGGTACAGTTTTCACAGAGAGGCAGGGGGCTGTGTGCTTTGAGTGTTGGACTATGACTCTGGAGACCAGGGTTCGAATCTCCACTCAGCCATGGATACTCACATGGGTGATTTTGGATTAGTCACACCTTCTCAGCCTCAGAGGAAAGCAAAGGCAGACTCCTTCTGATCAAATCTTGTCAAGAAAACCCCGTGACAGGGGTCACCTTAGGATCACCGTAAGTAAAAAATGACTTTCAACATCCTATGGAATCCTGGGGAGTTTAGGGAAGGGCATCTAGAATTCTCAGCCAGGGAGCTCTTTGTCCTCAGAAACTACAAACCCCAGAATTCTACATGATACTGAAAGTGGAATAACAACACTAGAACAGTCTAGTGCGGAAATGGCCTTGATGGCATAGGACACACAAGTTCTGCCCCCAAACCAACATTCTTTTCTGATCCTCCTGCTATCCGTCTTTTATTTACATCACGTTTCAGTTTCGAAACCACAAAAATAGAGCCGTTCCTCACGCAGCTAAGAGCCATCTTAAATGAGGGCTGTCGCACTTCCTATCCATGACTCGCGACAGGTCAGCCATCTTTACTAAGGGCGCCCAACTTCCCGTTTCATTGGCAGAGCAAAAAGTGGGCGGTGTCTGCCTTCTGTGCTATGAAGAGCATAAGACAAAGTAGCCATCTTTGTTACGGGGGGAGAAAGCTTCCCTGAGAGAACGGCACCACCGGGAGCGCGACCACGAGATAGGGCCAGGGGATCAGCTGACAAGGCGGCTGGCTTCCCAACATGGCCGCCCGGCTGGGGGAGGCGTTGTTTGGGCGCAAGAGGAAGAAAGACGGGGCGACGGCACTCTGGTCCTTGGGAACCTTGTGGCTGGCTTGTCTCGCGGCGCGGAGCGTGGCCGGCGGCGACCCTCCGCTGAAGTGCGAAGACCTGAGAGTGGGACAATATCCTGAAGCTGTGAGGATGCGGAGTGGCAGCTGGTTACCATGGTGATGGGCCTTGCGAAAGGAGCGGGGAGGAGAGCAAGAGGGTCTCTAGTTCGTTTGGGCGAGCTCTTGTGATTTTTAAAGCAGCATGCGAAGCCTTTCCGTTCCGTCAGTTGTATGCTGAGGCGGAAGAAGTGCACCTGTTGAATTTAAGGTCAATTCCCAGGATTCCACAGGATGTTGAAAGTGGAATAATAGCGCTATAACAGGCTAGTGCGGAAATGGCCTAAGTCGTGCAGCTATCAAAAGCGTATTAATCCTAGCCCAATCCCAAGATGATGATTAACGAAAACGAAGTGTGTGGCGAGGTACGGAGGAAAGCTGTTGGATGAAGTGTGGTTTTATTTTAAAGTCACTTAGAGCAAAGCCTACCCAGTGAGACTGCTTGTGATCAAGCTGTTCGGAAAAAAATTCTAACCTCAAGTGAAGGAAGGAGGGTAATGATGGTGTCCTACACACTTCTTCCCGTTTTACTGATAGTAGGTGTCAGAGCGTAGCCCACAGGCTCTGCTTCCGGCTGAGGTGGGAGGAAAGGAGCCACTCGCTTGCATGCAGTACTTGAGGGAGAAGGAGGTTGGGTATGTGGGAAACGGGGAGGGGGATCTCAGGATGGTAGTAGTAATGCAAGAGGGGTAGCTCTTTCCTCACCTTGCTCTCTGCTGCCATCTCACACCTTATCTCCTTTCCCTCTGGCTTTTTGTTTCATTGCTGCCTGCCCTTAAAGCTGATGTGTTGAAATCTATTTGACTTATGTTAGTCACATTGATCTCAGATCCCATTGGTTTCAATTGTACAATTTAAGTATTACAATGTCCCAGTGTTTGGAAAATATAAAGGATTTTATTTCTGGAAAAGATGATGAGGGACCATGGCGACAATGAAGAAATAATGAAAAAAGGACAACTTCTGCAATAATGTACTTTAAAGTCGTACAGATTATGAAACTATAAAGCATTAATGACATTGGGAGAAATGGTTTTGAAAGTCTTGAATGGTGAACAGTAGAATTTAGGAGCTCTGAAGGTTGTTAAGGCTAGTGTGATCGATTATCACACAAATGCTTGCACTTAACAGATGATTCTACTTGTCTTTTTTTCAGAAGTAAGCTTCTCTTTTCTCAGTTGGGCTTCTTCCCAGTGAAGTGTGGATAGGATTGCTGCATGGACTGAAATCTTGTGCACATTTCTCCAGGATGTAGGCCACGTTAAGTACAATAAGATTAAATTCTCAGAAAATGTGCATAAGATTGTGTTGCAGCACATTTAGGTGTAACTAGAAATTATGAGAGATTTCTGTTTCTCTGTGGAATCATCAAGTTTGAATGCACTCTGTAGAACCCTTTGCTTGATGCAGTCTCTGAAATGCAGGATATAGCTACTTCTCCCATAGATGGCTTATTAGCTTCTGCTTAAATAATGTCCGGTGAAGGAGAACTCATCCAGCACCACACTCTTGCAGTACAGGGCAGTCTGTTCCACTTGGAAACAGTTTGTCCCTTTCCACTTTCCTTTATAAAATCTGGATCAATAGCAGTCTGATCACTGAGTCATGATGGTTGGAGCATCTGGAAGTTGAACTTGAAAATACCTGGAAGCCCAAACTTGAAGAACCACTGATCTAGATAAATGTAACACCAGATGTGATGTCCTTGTGCTGTGTCACATCTCAGTTGTGACAATTGGTGACATAAAGTGGAGTCAGCTGGCCCCTCCTGAAACTGCAAACCCCAGGATTCCATAGGATGTTTCAAGTGGAATCATAGTGCTATAAAAGTCTAATGCAGAAATGGCTAATGTCTAGTTCAGCTCTTAGTTGTAATATTTCTTATAGATAATGGACACATGATATATGCTTCTGTACCCTTAGTTTATATTATTAAAATGGAAAGAAAGGCTGACAACTATTGTTATCATTTGTTTGGTAAATAAATTCATCGTAGTGCTGTGTGGGACACTTGTGCGGGACTTCAGTTCACATTTGTTTCCCTTAATTCTTCAAACATATATTTGTGAAGATCCTAAAATAGACAATGAGACACAGGAACCCTTGAAGTGTACAAACCATACTGCATATGGTAAGGACTATGGCAGTCTAATATTTTTTATCTCTTTAATATTGCATATTATTTTTTGCGTGTATGTGTCTTCAAGTCACCTGTCAACTTATGGTGACCTCATTAATTCCATAGGCTTTTCTTAGGCAAGGAATACTCAGAGGAGGTTTTTCCAGTTAATTCTTCTGAAATATAGCCAAAATATTTATCAAACATTATTAATGGTCGGGGAACACAACTGTATCCACTTTTCCACTGATCACATATATTTTTTTCAGTGATGATCAGAAACACTGCACATGGGGTTTCCCCTGCACTAGAGTGGCCTGCACTGTTCATGATTGCTTGCATGCATGATGTGTTTTGCTGTGGTAGCATGTGAAGCTCTTTGGTTGTGAACCTTTTTCCATATGCCTTGATAGTCACTTCTAGTAGGTATAATAATTTGAGCCATAGACATGCACACATATACATACTATGTTATTATGTTGCAAGTGGAAAAGTATTCCAGTCTTTTAAAAAACATCTTGCAATACCAGTCACATTAATTTATAAAACCTGACTTATTTAATTATATCACTCCTTGTCTTATAGTAATGATATAATTTTTCTTTGTGTTGTATTAGCTGTTTTGGCCAAAGCATACGTAAATACTTGTTTTGTGTATTCTGTATTTAAGAATTTCACTGGAATTCAACACAATATTCTTCTTGTTTTTGTGCCCCCAGTTCCTTGCCTTCCAGCACCAAATATTACATGTAAGGATTTTAGCGGAAATGAAACCAAGTTTACTGGAATGGAAATTGGATTTTACAAACCTGTAGAGTGTCGAAATGTGTAAGTAAATATGTAAACTCTGTACATAATGACTCTGCTTCTAATAAACATTAGGTATATTAGTTGTAAAATTCTTACTATGAAAGAAAAACTTGTATGTCTCAAACATCTTATTTTTAAATGTGCTTTAGTCTACTTCCTCTTGGTGCTGTTGCAAATGAGTGGAGAACAAAATAATAATATATCTGTTGTAAATAAACATGGTAAAATTGCTTCACATTGATAAGAAGAACTGTTGCATTTGTGGGCTGAAGGAACTTATAATCAATCACCCCCTAGCAATGTGGCTTTGTTTGGAGAGCTTCAGCTTTTGTATTTAGCTTGACTTTACCAGTTCGATCCTGTGCAGAATTAGGTATACCAAAACAAATTGATACCAGTAGGTTTGGGCACACCTAAGTCTTTTTATGGGAACAAGCTTCAGATTGCCTGATACTATTTGCTTCTGTGCTCTGGATTATAGTCAGTCCCAAGTAATGGGTACAGAATTGTAACCTTTATCAGTACAGGACAGCTGTTGTGAAGAGAATCCCCCTTAGGCTAGGTTTGGACTTGGTAGCCTCCTGTTTTCTTCTGCACCTTTCTAGTCTTTTAATGGCCTGTGACTCCTAGTTCGAGTCCCTAAAAATCATATAATGTTTCAGATATATTAAAAGTTAGAATGCATGCTTGGACTAAAATTTGTTCTGGTGATCTAGAATTATTCTTCTTAATTGATTCAAAATGGTTACTAAGCTTCTTTTTCCTTTCTATTTCTCATTTTATCCTCATGCTCCAGTATTTTTTAAAATGGCATTCTATGACTTGAGAGGTCACCATGAGAATTCCAGTCTGTGGAGTGTTAATAGTCATAATTATTGTTATGCTTAGAATTAGTGTTATTCTTGTGTTCCCTGACTTCTGTGAGATTTCTGTGTCCTCTGAAATGGAACCGGACTACTGGTACTGACAGCACATCACTTCTTTTTTTGTGCATAGTAGTTTGCCAGAAAACAGCAAGCAACATTGTCGTTGCAATGTGTTACATATCCCGGCACAAAGAATACCCCGTCCATAGAGAGTAGTAGATTTGTTGAGCCTGGTTTTTGTTTTTGGTCCCAGCTGTTCTTGGTTTGTTAAAAAAGTACATAGCAAGTAGCTGAAATCAGGGGATTAGTTTACAGTGGTTTATGTAAGAGTGCTACAAAATGCCTACAGTGTAGCTCCAGGTCTTTTTTTGTGTATGTGTATATACCTGTGTGTTTTGGTGGATTTTACGATAGTGTGAAGCTGGAAGTTAAGACTCTCTTTAAATGCTCAAAATTTTTGCAGTGTTGTAATGTGATTTCTTAAATCTTAAATACAAAGTAACAACGAAAATTGCACAGAGAGCTTCTTAGACAACCTCATTAATTCACCTGTATAATTACATTCAAAAGAAGGTCCCACTGAGGTAAGCAGGTACAAGGTTGTAGCCTTAATTATTCATTCTGAGGTAAGTTTATCAACAGAGTAAAAACTATAGCCATTTCCACACTAGACTGTTATAGCGCTATCATTCCGCTTTCAACATCCTATGGAATCCTGGGGTTTGCAGTTTAGGGAGGGGCCAGCCGGCTGTTGAAATTGGAATGATAGCACTATAATAGTCTAGTGCAGAAATGGCCTGTATGTAGACACACCATATCTACCCAGAATCACAGAGTGAATTTGGAGCACCCCAATATAATATATTTACAACAACGGAACAGATTATTTGTGGTATCTGCTTTCCTGAGAAGACCCTGTTTACTCTCTTTGACTGAAACCTGCGTGGCTTAGGGTAATACAAATAATTATACATGCAGAAGTATGCTGCTCTGAGCCATTACCAGACCCTGGATCTACCACAGAACTGCTGAAAAACACCCCCCCAGCCAGTTGCGCCTGGAGGAGGGAGGGTCACAGAAGCATCTGGCTATGTTCTTGTAGCCCAAAGCAAAGTGATTACATCATCTGCTGAGGTCCTTCAGAGATCTCACCAAATTATGTAATTATTTCATATCTCACAATGGAAACTGTTTGTACTGGCCCACAAATCAATCAATCAATCAATCAATCAATCAATCAATCAATTTGGCACAGGAGAGCCTTCTAAACTGTGGAAATGACTGGAAGTCACTTCCTGTTCACTGCTTGCGAACAGGCTCCTCCTGTGCCTGAAAGGGCCCAGGGAGCTCCAATATGACAAAAATGCCCCATACCTACTAGAGGGCACTGGAGGGGATAATTTTTTCTTTTAATTGACTCAGAAATGGCCTGGGGACTGCATATAGTTTTCAGCCCACACTTTCCAGCACCTGATCTAAAATGTCAGTTTGCGTTGACTTCCTTCTGTATAAGTGGCCATATTAAATAAAACAGGGCATACTACATGTAACAGAAAATCAGAAGAGTAGCCAGGCCTGAAATTTTATTCAGGCTCAGACACATTCCCCTGTCCATGTTGCATTTCATTATTATAAATATAGTAGTACTACAAATGTTAATTTTCAAAATATTTGCTATTTTGTATATTTCTGGCCATATGTTGTTGGTGCTTAAACACAGCTAGATTTCCATTTAATCAAAGTCTGAAGCTGCTAAGTTCTGATCTTAAAGTTCTTATTAAACAGACATCTGTACAGTGTTTCAAATTCATTTGATGCACATGTTCTAACAAATTGGTTCAGCCACATTTCTCTCCTTATTTCCATTTTTAGAAATGGTTACTCCTATAAAGTAGCAGTAGCTCTGTCTTTATTTCTTGGATGGTTGGGAGCTGATAGATTTTATCTGGGATATCCTGCATTAGGTGAGTATATTTTAAATATTGGTCTGTAGGCCAGCTTAATGGCTCTGTATGTATCATTAATAGCCCACAGGCTACAGGTTTCAATCACACATTAAAAAGAAAGAGATTACCTCCAAGATTATGATATATCTGTATATTTGATCCAGTAGTTAACTGGGATGTAACAAAGGCGTGTGTCACCATGGCCAGATCTACCTTTTCAGGGAATGAGCACAGCTGGCGTACAGCCTTTAACTGAATGAATTCCTGGCCACTGCCAAAAACCTGGGCTTCCAGGCTCAAGACTGAATCCAGGAGTACACCAAACTGTGAACCTGCATTTTCAGGGGAAGTATAACCTGAGGCTGAATTCCTTTTCTCTGATCTGCCTTTCAGCTGACAAAGATCAGTTGTCTTGTCTGGATTGAATTGCAATTTGTTTCTCATTATCCAGTCCATTATTGATGACAGGCACTGGTTCAGAACCAAGACAGCTTTCTTGGACTGAGGTGGAGCTATGTTTGATCTGTATACTGATGGCACTGCATCCCAAAATGACAAACACTTCCAGCAGGATGCAGGAAAAACAGAACCTGAGGGACCCCACAGACCAAAGCATTGAAACACCACCACTTTGGTTCACCCCTTCAGGAAGAAATGGAACCACTGTAGAAGTGTGCCTCCAAGTTTAATCCCAGCCAGGTGACCCTGAAGGATACAATGGTCACTACTATTGAAAGCCACCAAGAGGTCCAGCAGAACCAACAGGGACGTTTTTTCTGTCTAGTTCCTGATGTAGGTCATCCACAAAGGTGATCAAAGCTATCTGTGTCCTATGGACAGATCTGAAACAAGATTTAAATGGATCTAATAATCTGTCTCATCCAGAAACTCCTTGCTGGGCAGCCACCACACACTCTAGTACTTTGCCCAAAAATAGAATACTGAAAACTGGCCAGTAGTTGTCCAGTACAGTGACATCCAGGGACGGCTTTTTTAGTAATGGTTTTATAACTACCTCCTTTAGGTATGATGAAACTCTGCCTTGTTTTAACAAGGCATGGACCACACCCTCCTGTCAACTCTTCCAGTATCTCTTTTGCTTTTTTTTTAAATAAGCCAGGAAGGGCAAAGGTCTAACAGATGTGGTGGCTCTCATCTCTTAAAGAATTCAGATCTTTGGGATGTACAAACTGAAAAGTAACCATTATCACTGGATAAGCAGGGGTCAAAGTTACATGCATTAATACTGTTTGTATTAATTGTAGCATCCAAGTTGAAGTATGTTTGAGCAATTTGATCTGCAAAGTGCCAGGCAAGTTGCTCACAGTGGGCTGTTGAGCGATCTGGATTCTCTTCTCATGGGTCAGTGTGCAGAAGACTCTCAGTACGTGGAGAACACTCAAACCACCTCCACTGTGTAGGTCCTTGCAGATGCAACAATAGCTCAGGTTTTTATGGTGCCGGAGTAGGCCCTCAGGGAGGCTGTAGCTTGTGTTTGATTGGCTCCTCTCTAACTTTTCTGCCAGTGTCAGTCTAATTGCTTTCTCACTTGTTTCATCTCTGTCAATTTCCTGGAAAACCAGGGGGTTAGTTTGGCTCCATTCCATGATAGAGGACACCCAGGACCAATTGTGTCCCACCATCCTGATGATTTCTTTGTTCCAGAGGTTGACTAGAGCTTTGACAGAAAGGCAGAGTCCCATTGTGCCTAAAGGAGATAGTTACGAGAGTCGTCAAAAACCATCTGAATCCATAAGGACCATGGACTGGACAATTTTAAACCATCACCCTACCCAACAGAGCAAACTAGGACCAGGGTGTGCCTGGTAGCATGAGTGAGGCCAGATATCCCTTGGGACAGACTCATGGCCATCGTGGTGGACATGAAGTTCCAAGCCACACCTGACAAGGGAGTCTCAGCATTGATGTTGAAGTCCCACAGCGCAAGATGAGGGAACTCTTAACGCTGACCCTGAGACCATCCTGGCTAGCTCAAGGAAGAGAGACAGTTGAACATCAGGGTGGGTGATACACTACAAAATCTATTCAGTCCTGGGCATCCACCTTTAGATACATGCATGAGAGCCCTGCAGACTGTGGGATAGGGAATCTGATTGGGGGAATGGACACTACTTCCCTGCCCCAGCTGCTGCACAGAGAACCCTGGTGAACAAAACTCAGAACCCTGGTGAACAAAACCTCCATACGCACACACTTCAGCCAGTCAGGTCTTTATGAGATATGTTGAGTTAGTTTGTGTATCCAGGATCAAATCAGGATTGGCAGAAGTTTTACTTTTCAGTGATCTGACATTTACCACCAGCATTTTCAGCATAGGGGATTGGTGCCAAGATTGTCCAGATTATTTGGACTGTGGGCAACTAGCACCCTGTTATTTCTTCTCCTGTTAAAATGTAACGATTTTCCCTTTTTATATGTTCTACCCTGTACAATTGAGATAGCTGCTTCACTAAGAGTTCCATTAAAAATTGACAGTGTTACCATGTTTAAAAGTAAACAAAGGAGTCCCATTCACTTCCTGAGTGGCAGTAGAGTTCCAGAATGATTGGCCCACCATTGAACAGAGCAGTCTCTCTCTCTTTTGTTTGTAAACCTAATGCATCTACATACAGATCTAGTCTTATACATGTGGCAGAGCGCATTCTTTATCTTTTTTTTTCTGAGCCCAGATGAAGGTAATTGTAGATGGAGGCAGTGTTGAAAAATAATATTCTCATGAATAGATCACTGCTTAATGTGCATTTCAGGGAATGAACCCTTTGCACAGGTAAGGAATTTTTAAAAAGTGCTCAGCCCTGAGAGATTAGTGGATCTGAAAAGACTCTTTAATACCTTGATAAATCCTCCAGCTGCTCGATGAGCAATCCTGTTGATGCTCCTAGTACCGTCTACCTGGTGCAGGACATGGTTTCCTGAGGAGTTCAGGACATGAAATCATTAAGTTTATACCTGGAACAGTTGTGGAGAAATAGTTGGAAGAAATCTGTTTCAGCTGAATTTGTCCATTTTAGGGTCAGCTCCATGCAAGTGTGGGCAGCAAAGAGGCTTTTCCTTGCTACCACAATTGCTTCAGCACATCTCATCCAATGGTGGTGTTTTGAGTAGCCATGGGGCTAATACATCCTCTAGCCCAGTGGTTCTCAACCTGTGAGTCCCCAGATGTTTTTGGACTTCAGCTCCCAGAAGCCCTGAGCATTGACCATAGTGGCTGGGGCTTCTGGGAGCTGAAGTCCACAAACATCTGGGGACCCACAGGTTGAGAACCACTGCTCTAGCCCAAGGTAATGAAGAGGAACCCACTAAAATGAATTTGCATGACATTTTGCTGAGAAAATTGTTTGTGTTATCTTGGAGTTCACATTGAGAGTAGACTGTGGAAGGGCAATTCTAAAAAGAAAAAATGACAGAGGTGGAAATCTTTGCCTAAGTTATGAGCTCCAGTACATACTAAAGATACTTTTCTCTTCTTTCTGAACTTTTTTTTTCTCTGTTGCCACTAAGTATTAAAGTGGTAACAGCCCTTTCTGTTCTGAGTTGTTGTTGGCAGCAGCAGTGCCTATGCTTTTATATGCTTGGCTAAACATGTTTTAATTATTTATTTGCTCATATTTTTATAAGTGTAGCAAGCCTTATGTACCCATTTAGACTCAAACCCTTTTAGATTATAGAGTGTCATGTTGGTATTTCCCCATGGAATGCCAATCCATTATGTCTGTCACTCTTCTGCATGTTAGATAAATAGACAGGTCTTGGATGCTAGTATATTATTACAGCACTTACAAACATAGAGCTATCCAGCATATGCAAACAGTTTGTTCAAAGCTTTTCCTAAATTGCAAAAACCTTGTGTTCTTTTCAGCTAGACACTACTGTATTAATACCATTCTGCTACAATATGCTGTGTTTCACAAATAAGTCCATAATTCCTGATGTCTGAAGTCTGTTAAGAAAGAGGCATGTACTAGCAAAACTAGTAATTTTTTAGATTTCTCTAATGCTAATATATGGACCTGAAAAATGACATTATCTCTGTGCAGATGGCTGATAGGACAAAGGTGTGTTTATATATGTGTGTGCGCGCACACATGTAAATATGCATATATTATATGTTACATACATTAATTAAACATTAATCTTCTTAAAGCATAGATAACTGTAATCAAATTATTCCTTTCCAAGTTGGGATGCAGCACTCTGTGTTTTGCTTAAGAGAGTAACCAGTTCTGCCACAAATTCTGAAAGGACTTTCATCATAGAATCATAGAATCATAGAAATGTAGAGTTGGAAGAGACCACAAGGGCCATCCAGTCCAACCCCCTACCATGCAGGAAAACCCTCAAAGCACTCCCGACAAGTGGCCATCCAGCCTCCGCTTAAAAACCTCCAACGAAGGAGACTCCACCACACTCCATGGCAGCACATTCCACTGCCGGCCAGCCCTGACCATCAGGAAATTCCTCCTGAGGTTCAGGCGGAATCTCCCCTCCCGCAGCTTGCATCCATTGCTCCTTGTCCTGGTCTCAAGAGCAGGAGAAAACAAGCCCATTCCCTCCTCGACATGACATCCCTTCAAATATTTAAACATGGCTATCATGTCCCCTCTCAACCTTCTCTTCTGCAGACTAAACATACCCAGCTCTCTAAGTCTGTCCTCATAGGGCATGGCTTCCAGGCCCCTCACCATTTTGGTTGCCCTCCTCTGGACCTGCTCCAGCTTATCCATATCCTTCTTGAATTGGGGTGCCCAGAATTGGACGCAGTATTCAAGATGAGGTCTAACCAATGCAGAATAAAGTGGTACCAATACCTCCCTCGATCTAGACACCATACTCCTATTGATGCAACCAAGAATTGCGTTGGCTTTCTTGGCTGCCGCATCACACTGCTGACTCACGTTCAGCTTGAAGGCTATTAAGACTCCTAGATCCCTTTCACACGTACTGCTATCCAGCCACGTGTCCCCCATCCTATATTTCTGCATACCATTTTTTCTACCTAAGTGTACATTTCTCTCTGTTGAAATTCATTTTGTTAGCCTTGGCCCAGCTCTCCAATCTGTCCAGGTCCTTTTGGTTTTGATCCTGTCATCAGGCATATTAGCAACCCCTCCCAATTTGGTGTCATCTGCAGATTTGATCAGCGTAACTGATCATAGTAACTTCCCTGTGATCCTGTGATGACACTGTTCCATTCTGCATTTACAGTCTGAGAACTAAATACAATTACTGAAGATTGCATAAGAACTAGCACGAGTTGATTAATATTTAATTTGGAAAGGACATAGATGGATTGATGCTGTAATTAATTGCATAATTACAGATTATAGAATAATAAGTTAGCAGGGACTCAAGGTGTGCAAGTCAAACATTCTGCCTTAAAACAGAAGCATAACAGCCTGTACTGTGAAAGCTCCTGTTAATCACTTTGGAAGGTGGTACTAAATGAGCATCTTGGATTTGCCTTTAAGGGGTATAAAATTGCTCATTTTTCATTGGAATTTGTCCTTTGTAAGTTTATGTCTGGCTTGTACATATATGCAGCCGCTCAGATTACTTGGAGGTTTTTCTGTTAATAGCTCAGCAAAGAAATGGTTACATGCACACATACATGCACACACACAGCTCTTACGTGTGCCTGTGTCTGTGAGTTTTCCAATAGTTCTTTAAATTTAGGGGAGTTTAAAAATTTTGTTCTGGATTTTCAATATGTGTGTATTAGTAGCAGAAAGCTACTGATAGGGAGACATACAGCCCTTTTGTGTAACTCTTGAAGGGTTTTAGAAAGATATTTGAATAAACTATTATTTAAAAACTACTTTCCTGGTAATTCTAGTATCCTAAAACGTAACTGCTCATTGGTGTAACTGTTGCTTTATTCACAGGTTTGTTAAAGTTCTGCACAGTAGGATTTTGTGGAATTGGAAGTTTGATCGATTTCATTCTGATTTCAATGCAGGTAAGTTCACAACATCAAAATAAAAGGTATTGGCTAAGCTCCAAAAAACTACTTAGGTTTTCACAAGGGACTTAATGCTAGTCCAACAGAATAGTTGTCTGCTTTCATTTGAACAGCTAACTCTCATCTGGTATCACAAACAGCCTTTTAAAATTTCCTCAGATTCAAAAGCAGTTTGTATAATGTGGATGGGTTGCTGTATTTTTTTTTAAACTGAGTGTAATTTTTGCACTTTGACGAGAATTCCCACTGCTGTTATTATCATCAACATTTTATTGATTTCTGATACATAACCAAGTAATATTTGAGTTATTTATTAACAAATCTTTCCTATTCCCATTTCCACACATTTCTGTCATTGCTGATAAAAATGAAACAAGAGTAAAAAAGTAGATGGGAAAGAGGAGGAAAACAGATGAAATCTAAGGGTTGGCAGACCAGAAAAGTATATGAAATGTTCTTAAATTTCAAATTTCTCTCTTTTTCTTGACCATAATTATTGCATAACGCATTAAAACTTTATTAGTTTAAGTGTTGGCTTATGCAAGTTACTAGTAGTGCCACTACTGGTTATGCAAGCAGCATACTGTTGTACTTTTTCCACGATTGGAAGGTTGGATAAAGCCCATGAGGAGTGTCAGTGGATTTCCTGCACATAAGTGTTCTTGGAATTATATTTCTCCACTTTTGCTGTAACAAATAGTGTGATACAGAAGTACATATATGTTAGATTCTACATGATTGATGTTATTTCCACCCCCTTATAGCAATGCTACAGAATTGCCTCATTGGTTATAGAAATTGCTCATATTTGTACATATTTGTGTATTTTTCATTTATAGATAGTAATGAACATTATCTTGTAGGTAATCAGGTGGGATCATTATACTTGGACTCAGTTAATGATCTCACCAGATTACCTACTTACCCATCTATGAGTCGTTCCAAAAATACTTGAAAAATAACTCCAGATATGTTAGTTTTGGTGTAATCTGCTTTTGGAGCTCTAATAAGAGGCATTATGTTTTGTTGAGAGTCGGATATTGTTTTTCAGGAATTCTTAGAACTTTGCATGGTTCAAAATGTTTTTTTTTTAAATGTTGTAATACTTACTCTTCTAGATTGTGGGACCTTCAGATGGCTCTAGCTACATCATAGATTATTATGGAGCAAGACTTACCAGATTGATTATTACAAATGAGACATTCAGAAAACCTCAGATATACCCCTAAAATTTGCCAGTAAGTGCCTCGATTAAGGTATATAAAGGATTCCATAGTTGACTATTAACTATAATTTATTTGTTTGACTTCTGTGCTTGGCAGAGGCGTGGAATTCACCAAGCGATAGTCCTTTCATTCATTTCAGTGTGGGTTTACTAAAACTATCTAAACATTACATAATGTTGCAAATTGGTTGAAAACCAGCAAATTCTTAGTCTGTGCATTCAGTGAAGCTGTTCCTGCTTCCCTTTCTTACTGGTTAATAAGCTCTTTGAAATCTAGATGAATTTATTGTGCAGCTTGGGATAATGTTAAAAAAAAAGGAATAAGGGACACATACACCCCTGGTACATGTGTATTGGTGCATTTTTGAAGAATCAAATCTTGAATATATTACCTGCCTCTTATTTTGAGAGTATATGTGCTGTAAAATTGTGTCAGTTACTTCTTTTCCTGAAATTAAATGCACAAACTGTATGAGTGCAATTGAATTGCCAGAACTGTATTTCTCAAGGAAGATTCTAAAAAACAAGTTTTATCATTTATTGCCTAATTATATAGCAGAGGCAACTCACAGCATTATGTACATTCTCCCACTCTTTAAGTTTGGATTCAGTATCTATGACATCTGATTCTTTAAATTTTTCATTTAATTTCACTGTATATACTTTTGAAAAACTAATGCTACCTTGGTTCCTGTAGGGTGAACTTGCCCTTTCAAATGCTTTTTCATAGCTCTTCAGCAAAATCTGTTATCTGCCATTTAACTAGTGTTTTCTTCTCTCAGATAGTTGTTTATTACTTCTGCACAAATCTGAGAACAGCATGTTTGGACTTTTTCCGTTTTTAGGGAGCAAGGAGTCACATGCCTAAGATGTTTTGTAACTAAAATAGGAAATATTGTAATATGTGGTTATAGCTCTCTTTCTGTGGAATATAATCTCCATAATTTTGCATATCCCATTTCTTCATTTGTTCATTGGGTGCATTAACAAACTGTCATTTTGGTTTCTCTTCATCTTCCATCTCAAACAAAAAAGACAATGTTAACAATATGAGGTTAAGAATTTTATAATAGTCTTACTTATTCCCTGTATCCATAAAGCAGTTGCAACAAATTTACCAGTTGTGACAGAAGTGTAATAAAGACTAAAATTGTGCCTGATAAATATCTTCATCCAGAAACAGAAAGTGCATCTAGGTGACGCTTGTGAAACAACCAAAGATTGTTTTAATTAAATTAAGAAAATTGTTCAATTCATTAAGTACATGCTTTAGCTTTTTGTTATATCAGACTGTGATATATGGTCTCTTAATTTCTAAAGCCCAACTTGGATAGACTTTCTGTCCTTTCCAAACTAAAGACAGCTATTTTTAATCCAGCATGTTTAACATAGTTAATCTACATTAATGTAGCCACACAACATAGTTTACAGTTGGTTTTCAGAACTATCATTAGAATGTGATAGTTTGTAACCTTTGTTTTGGGCTTTTACAGGATATGATGTAGAAAGGGCAGTGTTGGATGAGATGAGATCATAAATTCCTTGAGGGAGACACTGCTTCTGTGAGAAAGGTTGAAATACACACCACACAAATAAATAAATAGGAGCAGTGGTAATGTATGCCTACTGCATGTTTTTGGTAATTAACCTCTTACAAATTTAATAAGTCATTCTGTGAATAGGTCAAAATTCTCACTGAAATATGCCAACCTTCATCTATAGATCTGTTTACTAAAATCAGCTACACTCTAGCCCAGTGGTTCTCAACCTGTGGGACCCCAGATGTTTGTGGACTTCAGCTCCCAGAAGCCCTGAGCATTGACCATAGTGGCTGGGGCTTCTGGGAGCTGAAGTCCACAAACATCTGGGACCCACAGGTTGAGAACCACTGCTCTAGCCTATAATGAACAGAATACTCAGAAAGTACACAGATTTCCCCACCCTGAGTTCTTCTTTTGTACTGGTGGTTGGAGATAGTAATAAACTGTTAAGTAGAAAAAGAAAAATTAATAATGTTCTTTATAGCGAGTCAGACCCACTGCTTGAAAAAAATGTAGCATACCTCTTTTGGCAAAGGCAGTGTTTGGCTCCTCCACCCTTTTGCTTCCTGCTTCCTGTAGGTGGCGCCAAACCCCATAGGTAAAGTCAAACCTTATAACAGTTAAAGGTAGGCATGTGCTTTGGTTGCTGTGTATTACTGCTTAAACTGGATTCTCATTCAACCTCAGACAAGTGTAAGACTTGTTAATGTAGCCTTCCATTATGTGTGCTAGCATAGCAGAATTGTAGATCTGTGCAGAATTTGTTATCCTGTCTTTATAATCTCTCCAGATAGCTCTGAAATTTCTCTTATTGCTCCTTATGCATGATGAGACCTCGTGCATGCGGCAGCAATATTTTAGCAGTTCCTTACCGATACTGGAAAAGTATGTGAGAGAGCTTTCAAAACCTTCAAGGAAAATGTAGCAGCTTTCCTGCTACACCTGTTGCTGTATATGATATGTCAAATTTCTAGACTATGTTTGACAAATATAATAAGATATTCTGGTTGTATAATCCCTCTATAGCTTCTCAACAGAAAAATTTCATGAAAAATAATTTAAAAATGATGTACATTTTTTAAAGTTCAGCTCTACATTTGAATGTTTATGTACCACAGCATTAGTCTGGAATTGTGTCAGTTTCTCCATTTTTTTAAAAAAGAAAACAATTAGCATATAAAACTGTGCCCGGATTTTTTTTTTAATTCCATAATTATTCTACCAGTACACTGGCTTTACTTCAAAAGATGTCATGGGAACTTTAAAAGCCCCATTTTTCTTTTTCTTTTTTTAAATCATCCACAAGATTTTCTATGGGGAGAAATGAAGATGAACCTATGTATGAAATTTGCTGTATAGAGATCAAAGAGCATTGGTTTATCATATCCAAGATGGCCTTTCTGACAATAATTCTCAAGGAAAGTTTGTGCTATTTGAAGACTGTGTGTGGCAACCTTGATCTTAATATGGAAAATTTGCTGTTCACACTCTGAAGGAGTGGTATGCTTTATAATGCATGCTTGACTTTCTTGAGAAGAAGAATAAAGAAGCTACTGTCATAGGCTGTCTGGCTACACATCAGGTACCAAGGGGAGAGGAGAATGCTGTGCAAACTATTCTTTCATACTCTGCAGTGGAGGATATGAGTGTGCTTTCCTGTTGATTACAAGACAAGTATTAACTAATTAATATTTGCTCTCTTTCAGAATTTAGCTCCACTTCCTCCATTTTAATGTGAGGAAGATACCCGAATAATAAATGATGGAAGTAGATTCGTTCAAAGGAGGCGATTTGACGGAGCCACTGGAGCCATCACCTCTCTGCACAAGCTATAACTAGCAGGCCACTTCCTCAAAGTAAAACAAGTTAGGCCTTTTGTGGCATGGTTTTAACATAGCCCCATTAAGAAGAGCACAAGGACTTGCTTTTAAATGACTTTGCTAAATAAGAGTAACCAGTGGACATTATTTATGGTAAATATATTGTAAAATACTGTACAGTGGACTTAATACAAGTTGTACAAAACTGTGAAAAGCATATATGTAAATATAAAACGACAGACAGGAAGAAATGACTTCACATCCAGCATCCCTTTCCCTGCTGCTCTTTAAAAGCAAGAAGAGAATTCAAACAAAAAATAATGTTGTTTTACAGATGTACCAAGTTCCAGCTCATTCGCTCTCTCCTTCCCTTGCATCAAGTACATCCTGTACTTTTGGCAACAAGTTGACTGGATATTTAAAAGCTGCAAACTGCTCTGAAAGTTTCACATAGTGGGTTATGGGCCATGTGTGTTTGATCAAAATTCAATTACTGCACTGTGCCAGGCTTGGAAACCTATCATTGCAAGTTATGAAGTATGACGAAATAAGCTACTCTAATTGGTTCAGTATGGGGAGCAGTCTCAACCAAGCTTGTTATGATAAATAGCTTCCTGTGTTAAAGGTTCTCTGGAGCTTAAGTGTGTTGGCTGACCTCCTTCAACAGAATAAGAATATTGTTCCCCAGGAACACTTACATCACTGTCCCTCTTCCCAGTTCAGAATTAAATGTTTGTCGCATTTTCATCTTGCTCTTATTGAGAAATATAAACAGTGGGCACTGGCTGTCATTTCCCTTGACTTCCATGCTGTCACTTCTCCTTCCAGTCATAAAGTATCTTGCCTCCCGTTTTAATATTTCAACACAACTACTGTTATTGGCAATACTACTTTTGTCAGCTATGCTATGTTGCCACTTGTAAAAAATTGTAAGTGGTGTTTAAAGCTGAATCCACTTTTTAATAGGTAAAATAAGAGAAGGAATGCACCGTGGCGCTAAGGCTGCACTGGCACTTGTTGAATGCAT
The DNA here is from genome assembly GCA_948472985.1 of Iguana delicatissima. Taxonomy (NCBI): domain Eukaryota; kingdom Metazoa; phylum Chordata; class Lepidosauria; order Squamata; family Iguanidae; genus Iguana; species Iguana delicatissima. Next base: position 1,783,045 of record CAOKZL010000056.1, read on the forward strand.
AGCTTCGTTCCATGGGTGAGAATACTGACTTGATAGTTTAAACAGCTTCTGCTTCTAGAAGAAATAATAGGCTAATATCTAATAAAGCTAATGCACCGAATAATCTCTGACCGTTGTTTCCTCCTAAATTATAGATAAAACTTAGTGGGAAAACAGAAATAGGTCTGTGAATAGGGATGCATGTTTAAGGTCCATGGGAGACAAATGCCTGGGCTGACTGTGTGTATTGCTCTCATATTGGGAGAAAAGTGATAAATCATAAACAAATAAGGGTATAATTTAAATAAGGAAGGCATTGTATTTCTCGAAGCCAGTCTTTTGTACCTGACTCCACTTGGTGAACCAATTAAAAGACAAGCAGATCACACCGTTCTCACCACTGCTCATTCTTTGAGAACAGCTTTTACTGGTGTGTGAGGGTGGCTATCTCATGTTCCCCACTGTTTTAGGAGAAAGCTGTAAAATACCTAGTGTGGCTGCTGCTTTTGCTAAAGGAGTTAAGAAAATATGAGCCTGAGTGTTGTTGATTGCTTTAGTGTTTTGACTTGCTGGTTACAGATTAGTTATGTCAATAGGTCATCATCATTTACATGCAATGGTGTAGCATACCAGTGTTGTTATCCAGTTATCGTTTTTTCTCCTGAGCTTTGATCTCATTTTTATATTTAAATGTTCTATTTAACCTTCTGCTAGAAGATATATGTAATGCTGAAGTTGGCATTTTCAGCCTGTAGTAGATGTGCAAAAAGAGTCTCCATAAAAAAAAAAGGCAATCTCCTGAGTCATCACTTAATCAAGCAGTGACTAAGTGTGACAATACAAACTTAGGGGGAGGAAAACTTGATGTAATAAACATAAGTATACACATCTCAGTGAGAGGGAAATAAACCCTGCTGCCATTGTTTTTGTAAGTAGCATGTGATCAAACATTTTAGGATAGTGGGGAAGGCACCTGTAATGTACAATGTCCTTCGACTGAATATTGCCCTGCCCTTCTTTTCCCTCCCATTGGTAGCAGGTAGATAATAGTAATCATGTTATAGCTTTTAATAAAGTTCCCACAAGAAGGAACTTTACCTTTAAAAATAGAATGTGACTGCAGGCACTTATGCTAATCTTCCTTTTGGCAAATCAGCTTTTTTTGTATTGAATCTCGCTTGATTGAATAGCACTGGAGCTGCCAGAGTAAATGCTATTATCAGTGTACAGTAATTAAGGAAATAGTCCTTGTCACTCGAACAGCGTCCAGGCTGTGCCTGCTGTAATAAAGTTAAATGATAAAGAAATCTCTTTAAATAAAGTGCAACTACTGGAGTGTGGTTACTTCTGAAATGCAGTGGAACAACGCAGTGGAAAATTATCAGTGATAGGAAAATATGCCCACTGAACACAATGCAAATGTCGACTTCTAAAACATTTAATTAGATAACAGCAAACAATTAATCTTCTGATTTAAAGCTAGAGAATCCGCCCCCCAGCTCTAAAAACTGACAAGCTTGGAGCTGTATTGTCTTTCTGACACATGTCCTCAAAGAACACTAGATACTACTTAATATTTTGAAGTCTGTCTGGAAGGTGTATTGCTCGGGCTTGATCAAATTGGCTTGTAGAGTGATATCTAATGCAACATATCCTAGGCGGTTAGGTATCTGCTGTTTAAATCTTGCAAATATTCACATGCATATTGGAAGCTGATGCTGATTTTTATTAAAATCACTATCATTCTTGTAGGTAGACTTACCTTCATCAATGTATCTAAATTGCATGCTAGCTGCAGAAGAACTCTGTCCTGACAGTCATACCTGTGAGTCATATCATGAAGATATCCTTCACAGATAAAATCTTGGGGACTGTAGTCTCAATCAAAGGAAATTAAAATTAGTAGCGCATAATGTTCAAAAATAAAGAGCCCTGTTATCATATTTCACGGGGTACCTTGGATGAATAGCTAGGCTTCATCTGAACTGGTTGAAAGCAATGTTTGCATGTACTTGAAAAAACAGATTCCAGCTACAAGAGCTATTTTTGAGGTGACAATAGCAGAAAATCTCTGCTGAGGGTTGCATTTAGGAGACATGGCTGCCAAGCTGATATGCATTGTGAAAGTGGTAGTTCAGCAGTTCAGGAGCAGAACAGAGTCTGTGCTAATGGAACAGTGCACTCACTGATAAACATCTTTCAGGATATAACAGCAATGATGTCTTAAATCAGAAAAAGTCAAGGAACAATATTCTGTATGGTATTGCCTTATTTTTAATTTGATTTGTCCAACTTGCAGGCATTCTAAGATCTACTCTGCCCAGCAGGTGGGTAGAGTCCAATTTCCTGTTATCCCTAGAATGAATTAGCCCAGGTATAAATGCCCCAGTATACATGCCCAATCTAGATGACCTGTGAGATGAAAGTGCTAGGGCAGCTGGAAGGGATGGCAGCAGAAGGGGAATTTTGAATATCCTTTTGTCTCCTCCACAGGATAGGGAGAAAAGGAGCAGGAGAAAGTTTCTTAACAAGGACAAGGAAGGACAGCACAAGCTTCCAGAGAGCTATGCGAGACAAAGGGTGAGAGAAGAAAGGAGGAAAAATAGAATCTTAAAACTATGGCCACTGAACAGAGTACAAATGCAGAATCCTAAAACTGGCCCAGGCTCATGACCCTGAATATAAAGTTGTCCAGAATGCTGTTTTTTCTTTTTTTGGACCCCCCCTCCCCTTTTCAGTTTCCTTAGAAGCAAAGAATGTGGTGAATTGAGACGGTGACAAGAGTTTGCAGTTGAAGACTGAAGTGACAAGAGTTTGCAATTGCTCAGCCACGAGTCCTGGCAGGACCTTGTCATACTTGCCTTCATAAGAAAGCTGCTAGTAAGAGACACCTCCCCCCATGAAGAGATTTATACATGCTCCACCTCAGTTTCCAAGACCAAGAACCATTAATATTTGCTTTCTCTATTGTGTTTCATCCTTTTACAGATTGTAAGGGTTTTTTTTAATATGACAGAATGGATATCCCTTAAACCTAATCATTCCTAAGGACTTATCTGCTTTGGGCAATACTTAGTCTGAGCATTATGCCCATAGAAGTGTTCTGTAATAAAGGTAAACTGTTCAGAAGCAGATTCTAGCACATTATATAATACTGTTTAGAGCATCTATATTTTATAACATGACAACATTTAGTGTATCTTCCCCAATTCTTCTATGGTATATACTTCCTGAAGAAAAAAATGGCCCCTGTTTGTGCCTGTTGCCCTATGCTAGCCTTTGCTACTTGCACTACTGTTTCCAAGCTGCCTTCATATTGTTGTGGTGTATGGAATCCTGTTTCCAATAGGTAGTGCTGGGTGCATGTGTGGGTACTTTAGCAACTATGTTGGCACATCAACTTAGCTATTTAGTTATTGCTTGATCAAATTTTCTACATGCCAACACAATTGCAATACTGTGCTATACACTGGAACAATTCCCATCTTTCAATACACAAAGGGGAAACAATACATAGCAACAACACTAGATCTCAGCCTCAAGGAAGATTCAAACTCTTTTTTGTTCCACTATAGTTTTGTGTGTGCAATTATGACTGGAGACCATGGTTTGAATCCCAGCTCAGCCATGGAAACTCAGTGGGTGACCTTGGTCAAGTCACACTCTTTCAGTCTCAGAGGAAGGCAAAGGCAAATCTCTCAACAAATCTTGCCAAACCCTCCCCCCATCTTAGGTCACCGTAAGTCAGAAACAACATGAAGGCATGCAATGACAATACCGGTTATCCTCCTTTGATTACTTTAATGTTTGCGATGTAGATAAAAAAAACCCAAAAAGAAATCTATAGCAGAATTTTAAAAAAGCCTTGGAGATCCTAGCCTTCCAAATGGGGGCATTAATAGCTGAAAAACAGAAGAAGTTATGTGGGTATTTGAACAGTGGCTCTTGCCAATTCTTTGTTCTACAAAGTCTTCATAATGACCTTCAGCACTGTACATTGCAATTGAAGCAGGAATGTGCGGATCCATTTTTTAAAGCATTATAGCACTAGCAATGGGTTTTCAAGTTAAGTCATGCCAAATCTGAAAGCAGATGCTTTCCATTTTACAGATACTGGATCCACACATTGCTTCAAGGACAAAAGAAACACTCATCCAATTAGAAGAAGCATGAGGTTGTAGCATAAGGCCTCATTCCTTCAATAAAGAAAATTCTGGAAGAAGAATGCTGACCTTAAGTCACAATAAGTGCTGTTAAAATAATGACTGTACTGTAAGTCTAAATATTACACACATACACACAATTGCACTGCTTTTAGATGTGCAGAACTTTAATTCCTTGTATAGCTTGACTGCCCAAAGCAAATGCCATGGGCCGTATGTAAGACTCAAGAAGTAAACTGGACTCAGCATTGTTTATTTTCAGTGTTATCAAACACAAATGGCTTACTCACTGCTGCCATGTCTACACAAGAACTGCCCCAAGCAAAATCAACAAGAAGAATTTCATTTGAGCTAGGGTTTGCTGAACTGAATTCATCCCTGAATAATAGTAATAAAAGAAAGTTCAGTCTTTCCCTGATCACAAGAAGTCCTCATTCATTAAAGAAGGATGAAAGAAAAGTTTCTATGGTGAGGCGAGGGGTGGCAAGAAGCATTGACTAAAAACGCCAGCAAGTACGTATCACCATCTTTAGTCATTTTGGCATGTGAAACAAAACAGCAAAATTACAACTGCTTCCATATGCTTGTCCTCCTCCTTCTTCCCAAAGGCATAGAGCAGTAGATTTTAGAAAGCAGGAAAATTCTTCTCTGGAATCTGCTATCTACAGCTGCTTTTTCATGTCATTTCATTTCATGGTGATGCAGCCCTGTTTGACACAACTACTCTTTTGTTAGTAAGAGTTTCGTTGAGTATGCTTTCCATAAAATTGCAGTCTGAGCCTTAGTAGTCCTCACTTCTACCTTTTAAAATCCAATGCATAGTAATTCTCTCCTGCCTTCTGTCATGCACCCTTATTTTCATGCAAGGAGTAGCATAACCCAGTAGAAGAGCACTAGAGAGGCTGTTGCTGGTACTGTTGTTCTTGTTGTGGTGGTGTGCCTTCAAGTTGTTCCTGACTTATAGTGACCCTAAGGCAAACCTATCACAGAGGTTTCTTGGGCTGAGAGTGTGTGACGTGTGCAAGGTAACCCAGAGGGTTTCCATGGCCAAACAGGGGATCAAACTCTGCTCTTAGTGGTCATAGTCCAATGTTCAATTCACACCATGCTGGTGTAGTTGGAACTATACAAAGACAAATATAAATGAAGGCTGATATAGTCAGTGGTTCAGGGTCCTTCCATGCCCCCATTAACTATCATATCTCTTCTCACCCAGGCAGGAAGAAAGGGGTAATTCAAGTGCGGAAAGAAGAGCACTGCCAGAGTGTGGATCTTGAAAAATCTGTGCACTGAAGAAGGTTTTCTTGCCCAAACAAGGGAGAGAGATGTCTGGTCAACACAGAAGTGAAAACCACAGAGAGCAGGGAGATATTCAAACCTCCCCCTATGCAATCCTCATGAAGTTTTAATCTACTCTACCTGACCAAGTTGTTTTTGTGTAGAAAAGGCTTGCTACTAGGACATGTTGACCTTGAGAATCTGTTCTGATCCTTGCAGACAAACATGTTGTTCACCAATGACTTAATGCAGTGCTTCTTAAGCTTATCTCATGTGAGGGGCTGCCCCCACCAGGTACCTGTGCCAAAATATAGCTTTGGAAGTTATGAACCTTGGCAGGTGATGGGGAGAGTACTGAGCTGGCTTTGGCATGGCAACACACATTTAGACACGAAATTAAATGGTCAATTCTTTTTAGTTCATGCAAAGTGATACGGTAGCACTGTTTAAACTAACAAAAAGAAAGAAGGTTGTGTCATAAGCTTTTGTAGATTGAGTCTATTTTGCCAGATGCATGGGGTAAAGTGCCTGTTGGAAATACATTTATACCCATGGGGCGTGTGTGTGTGTGTGTGTGTGAATAATAAAAATGAAATACTTGTGGGTATGGTAATGACAATACTTGTGGGTATGGTGATGACAAATTCAACTGGGGACAAAAGCTGGGAGAAAAGATATTGCCTAAAGCCAAGATGAGCAGAGAACCATATGAATGATGGAGGAAATTCTTGGAATGTACTATGGTGCTGGCTGGGTACCAGAAAGGAATTCCAATAAAATGGGGAAAGACAGCCCTCATCAAGCTAGGGTATTAACTACTTTTATAATATGTGTTGTGTGTCAGGAAACCATTGTCTCTGTTCCATCCAGTGTTGATGGACTGGAGTTTTGTGGATATATCCCAAACCTGCTCTTTCCCTTTCCAATCTCCATTTGAAGTTTTTTTGTTCATAGACTGCTTGTTCTGAGGGCTGAAGTGGAATGTCCAGGAAGACTGAAGTGTCCCACAATTGGTTTTTGTGCATTCCTATTCCTAATTTATGCCTGCTTTATGTCCATTATGAACTTTATGTTAAATTGCTATTTAAATTTAAATTGAATCTGTGAAATAAAAGTTTTGCCAGAACAAAACTGAAAAATGTCATCCATCCTCTTCTCCCGCTCCTCATTCCTGTGCTGGGTTTAGCAAAGAAGGAAACAGCTACATTATTTTTTGAATGCTCCATTTCTCTTTTCTTGCTCCCTCTTTCTTCTCCTCTTAATAATCATATCTCCTGCTCTCCTCCTGTGTTCAGATTACTGAACCAGCAGATGTCCCAGGTTGAAGAGCTTCAAAATTGAGTTTCTGGATGCAGATAAGGAATTTAGAAGGACTATCTGGATACATCCTTCTGTGGTTCCCTTAGTACTCATTGATATAAAATCTCTTAATCATAGAATTATCTAAATTATCATATCCCAATAATGAACTGAAGTAAGTGGCTTGGGTCTTATGACCTAAACACTGTAATTCCTCAGCCCTAAGAGACTAACAGAAAGCAAGAAGTTATACATAAATCCTAGAGACCTAGGATTTGGGTTATGAACCAGCTGGGAAATATAAAATGTGTTGTATCTTTAGCACTGTCTCTCATTTAATAAATAATTTGTTGTATCATTAGCGGTCTCTCATTAATTAATTAATAACATAATTTTAGAACTAGTAAAATGCAGAAATAACAATTTAACTCAATTCAGCTTAAAAAATTAAGTCACCCCTTTCTGTTAGAACATTTCCAACTTAATTTATAACTTAATTAATTTTAACTAATTTGTATCTATCTCTGGGAAACATATGTATAGCATTTTGTGGTTGTATAACATTTGCAGATCCTTTTCTAATAATTTCCATCATCAAATGAGACCTTTTCACTACTGCGCAGAGCTGATAAGCTGTCTACTATGATCACAAGAACTCTTTCCTAGATAGAATTTCAAAAGCACGTCTTTCCATTCAGTGTATATTAGAGATATGACATTTTGTGTCTAAATATATATTGCTCTGTTATAGCCGGCCCAATACTCTCCCCATCACTTGTCAAGGCCCAAAATTCCAAAGCTATATTTTGGAACTGTAAGCAGAAAATTCCATATCTGTTCTACCTGTTCCTGGCAGCAAACACACAAAAACATATTTGGAGAGTCATGCTTCCCTGTCACAACTGCCAAAAACGTGCCACCTGAAGGAACTACTTCATTCTGTCTTATGGTTGGCCCAGCCCTGCACTTTTTATTTACTACCATTCTGTACCTCATTTTCTAGACATCCCATTGGAGCTCTTCAGAGTTTGAGCCCTAATTAATGCAACTTGCAAACTTGATTACAACACTATTCACTTCCTTCTGTGCTATTCTACTGTCATCCTCTACCATAGCTCCTTCCAAACCAAGGGATCTTTCCCCCCTAGATTCAGGTATCATTCAAATTGTAAAAATAAATAATGCAGAATGGAATGTGGAAAGATAATAGCTTTTGAAACTGAAGTAATCCCCATTAATGAGGATGTTTTATTTAAAATGAGCTGCTGGGCTTGTATTAGCTCAGTCCTGTGACCAGACGTAGCCTTACCTGTGTCTACTATGTATTAGGAGAGGGTGGAAATGTGTAGCCTGCTGGACATTGTTGGACAGCTCTTCCCATAAGCCATTTCCAGAATAGTCCATGGCTTTGAGTTGTAATCTAGCAACACCTGGAATTCGGCCTCTTTTAGTCAGAACCATGATTCCCATGTACAATTGTACTGGACTGCAAGATATAACATTGCTCTTATGCTACTGGCTAATTTGTAATTTGTAAATTCAGTGGAAACTCATCAGTTTATGAATGACTCATTTTCTTGCATTTTACTTTCTCATTTTTCTCTGGAAACACTTCTTTGTTCAACAAAAGTTTCATTAAGAAAAGTAGCTACCTTTAAAGACTTGCCTATTTTTTCCTCAAGAAAAGAAAGGAAAGGGTGGGAGAATCCACACATCTGAAATCATACATCTGGGTATAAAAATAATTGAACTATTGTGATTTTTAAAGAAACCAATAGCTGTATATTTTAGACACAATGGCTTTCTTGCCATATGTGCAAGAAGAGCAGGAAGTCAATTAATTAAGGATACAGTATGATCATCCGTACCCTGAGTATATGCGCTTTGAAATAAACTTCTGTCACCAACAGTGCTTCACAGTTAATGCCTGGACTATCTTAACCCTTGATTTCCCAGTTAAATGTTTAATTTGCAGATGATCCATCTTCTGCCTTAATCTCCAATATGACAATAAGGGAAAAGTACTGAAGTTTTTGTTTTGTTTTGTTTTGTTTTAGCTGGTGACTGGCAAATTCTTATAATCACTTGACTAGTCAAGTTCTCTTAGGTGAGAAGGAACATGAGGGCTCATGTTCACTAGTGGCATTCTCACAGAGAACACCTAATTGTGAATATGAGAGGAATGAAAATAATCCAGTTTGAACAAGACAGAAAGGAGTGAAATCATAGGAACTCTATTGCCATCATGTAGGTTTAAGCTTAAGAAATAGGTTATAATGGCCCCTCTTTCATACACTTTTAATTTCATTCAGTGGAGTTTCCAGGCTACTTGTACTGTACAGTCAGCCCTCTGCATTTGCACATTTCACTTTTGTGGATTTGATTATTCACAGATTATTTGCTGTCACTTCTGCTGCTTCCCTATGCCATTTTTAATTGGGACTGCAAACCTTGTGAGACTGAGAAACTGCAAATGAAGCTTGTAAGTCTTTATTAAAAATGGTGTGGGATAGCAGTGGAGGTAGCAGTTAGCCCTACCAGTCACCCACTTCTGCCTTATGAAGGAACCCTGATGCCTAAAAGGAATCCACAGTGGGTAAACATGGTGATCATACTTTTTTGTGTATTAAATATGGTTTGTGAGAACCTGGAGTTACTCACAGTTTTTCCACTTTCATGGGGACCCTATACCCCAGCGAATGTAGAGGGATGACTGTATAGCTATCTATATATCTAGACTTTCAGTTCTTTGCATGGGTAGGGGGAGTTGCAACACATGGGAGGAGGTTAATCCTTGAGGAGCATAATCTTGAGGGAAAACCACTCCCCTGCTTTCCTGTGACAGTAGGTTCTAAGGGGAAGAAAAAAGATCCCATTTTTATTGTATTCTCCCTGTTTTGTAACCACAGTTGGAGAAAAAACTGAGGTATAAATAAAGTGATGGATGAATGAATTGGATGTATTGAAAACATTTTGGGAGAGGTATATACAGTTCTGAATGGAGGCACCCAATGCAACCTTGGCATGATCTTTCCCCCCTGCAGTACGAGTTTCAATCAATGGAAGATCCAATTATTTGAATGTTTCTGCTTTCCTTTACATGCTACCTATGTTCAATATATACCTGTGTGGAGATACAGGATATAGAGTAAAGATGGTATTGGTGTATTACAGTGCCTGCTGTTTTCTGTGACTGACAGACATGCTCAAAGATGAGGATGTTATTTAAATGGTTGTCTTGCTCTAATAAGAAATCAGGTGTTTAAAAATTTTATCCAGTATATTTGGAGAAAAGTTAGGGCAGGTTATTCTTAATTTGTTGGTTAGTTCTTCATCTGTTACCATGGGTAAAGTTGAAACACATGGAACAAAAGCAGTTTCTAGCCTGTTTTCTTGCTGCTCCAGTCTTTGATGCATCTATCATGCAACAGACTCTGGTTCAGGAGGTTACAAGTTATTAACTGAAAATCAATTGGATATATATACATATATATCGAAGAAAAGGCCATTTGCCGCAGTATACAATTCACTCCCCCACAGATAGCTTCTCCCTGCATTGCAGGAAAAGAAACCTGCAACATTTGAAGAAAACCAGATGAATAAAAATAAGACAAATGCAATACAATTTATAAATGTCATGGAACCCTTTAAATATGTTCAAGTCATAAAAATTCAAGTAATGAAACACTCCAGTTAACAGAAGATTAGCGTTACTGAGCAGATATATTGAATAGCATTGCATGAAGCCGGGTTAATATGTGTGGGTAACTGAGAAAGTGATCATGGAATCTTATAACATAAAAAAAGAAAACACACAAGAAGAATAGTGAACAGTGTCTGGAACCCAAGAATTGCACAAGCACACAGCCTTTCTTGAATATTGTGCAAGGAGGGATCCAAGCCCACTTGTGCACTGGGATGCAATTCCACTTGAGACTGAATACAGCCATGATTTGCCACAGCATTGCTATCTCCCTGCATAAGTATGCCATTGCCCATACCCTGCTTCCAGCATAACTGCACTGGTGGAGGTCGGCAATAGTGCCCATAGATCTTGGCCATTGTGACCTGGCATATATTAAAATTTTAAAATAAAATGGCTAACAGTTAGAAACTGTATAATGAAATTGCCATAATTGTCTATGCCTCTTCCTTCTCCTCCTCCACTTCCTTCCTGCTAAGCATTCTTAACCAGTTTTTCAATCAACAGGCTCTCAGGATGTCTTACAAATCCATAAAGTACAATGATGCTTGCCCACAGTCTTATAGGCTGAAAGATAGACACAAGGGAATGAGGGAGGAAAGGAAGAAAACAAGCTCAGGCACCAGTTTTTAAACTTAAAGCGTTGTTCTTATTTCTTGTTGTGAGTGGTTGAAATAGAAACAACTTGCAAAGCATGACCATAGTATTGTAGAATTTAGAGTCCAAGAGTTGGAAGAGACTACAGGAGACATCTAATCCAGCCCCCTGCCATGGAGGAATACACAACTAAAACATTCCCCAAAAATGTCCATCCAGCCTCCGTTTAAGACCTCTGAAGGAGAAACTACTGGCCTCCAAAAGCAGCTCATTCCCTTGTTGAACAGTTCTTACAGTGAAGAGGTTCTTCCTAATGTCTAGAGGGATGATGAAGCTGACATTTCAAGAGAGAATGATCCTGATTATCATCTCCCTCTGATGAGGGAACTGTCCAACACTGCTGTGCACTGGGGAAAAAACCATCAAGATAGGGAGGTGTTTTATCAAGGTGTGAAGGGAATGGTGTGATTCCTCCTGCGTTCTCAATGAATGAATGAATGAATGAATGAATGAATGAAAGAATGAATGAACACTTTTCCTGAAAGGTGCCTGAGCACATGCCAACCCTACCATTAGAGAAAGGGAGGTAGCTGCCTCACCAGGTTATCACTTATTTAAATGATTGTTACTGTGTTTTTTACTGCTGATACATTGTCGGTATTGTGTTTTTATTGTTTATTTTATTTATTTATTGGGCTTTAATCCAGCCTTTCTCCCAAGATGGGCTTCAGGGTGGCTTTTTACAGGGAAGAAATGCTGGTGAGCCAGTTTGACTTTAGTAATGAAACAACTTGGCTAGCCTTGGCTGCTATGCATGTTGGATGGTTGAAAGATTTAGTTTGCTGGTCCAAAGTGAACACAGTAATGTCTGTGGCTCTGCTTGCTTGAGAAACATGCTCCATCTGCGAATCCTTAAGCTTTAGTCCTGTTTTACTTTTCAGATACAAGATATCCTTCCTACTTGCCTCCACAGTATCTCACAGAGCATGTCACACAGCATATTGTGCCTTTTAACAGACAGGTTTATATACAGACAGCTGACTGTCTGTAAAGAAGTTAAAAGAGGCAGGTTGTAAAATTACGCTTGAGCCACTAGATGGCAGCAGGTTAACTCTTCAGATGCCAGAAGATGATTTATTTATTGAAAACTTCCTAACAGATGATGGAGGGCACTGAAAATTTGTTGGTAAGCCTGAAAACAGGTCCTCCCAACTGCATTTGATATGGGCTGGTAGCTACCTGAGACACATTAAAACAAAGTAAGAAGGGGCCCTAACAGGCATATTGTGAGGTATGCTTGGTGGCTCCCTTCCTGGCTATTGACGTCCACTCTGCTAGCAATCTGCATATGCCCAAAGCTTAGCATTTTCTGAAAGCCTGCTCACACTAATGTCCAAATCTATAACCTAGTACTATTATTTTTCATTTTCTATATACCAGTCACATTGTCAGCAGATTACATATATTTTTAAAATTCATTATCTATATAGGAGCACCATTTGTTTGTTTATTTATTTATTTAAATTTATGCTGATAAAATGTATAATATGGTCTGTACCTTGACTTTCCCAATTTTCCACAAAAGTTCTCCAGATAACTTTCTGGAGGATTCTCAATGGATCTTAAAAGGTTAACATGTAAAGAAGGCCGAGGACACTGCTACAGTAGGCCTAGTGATCCCTTAGCTTCCTTAACTTAGTTATGATTTTTATAAGAGGTAAAGGACATGATTTTTGCTAAAACTGGGGATGCTGGAGTGAGGTTTGTGATTTTCATCACAATCTGGAAGGGACCAAACAATATGGTCCACAACCCATCAGGAGCTTTCTGCACAGGAGGCAGAAAATCCCTCAAGCACTTCTCCCTATCTCAAATTGTAAAAAATACAGTAAATTCAAATTACATAACTATTCTGCTCCCCTTTAACGGCATCCAAAATCTGCTGCCTGATATGACTACTTAATGTAAGGACCAACTCTGTCATAATATAAGCAATGGCGCTCTCTAAGGATGCCTATATGCCAAAGATCCAGAAGCAATTTGTATGGAATTTATCTTCATCTGTGACTGACATTTTGTAGACACTCAGTTTTAGAGAGCTGGGGATATTCAGCACCCCACTGGAGTTGTGATCCACTGATCATTCTTTTTCTTTCCCTTTATCATACTCTGGCATCATAATCCACAGTAACATGTGTTCTACTTTGTTCTCACAAATTATTTATTATAAGAAGGTAGATCCCAAAGGATAAGTGTAAATTTTACATGAAAAATTACAAATGCCATATTTGCTACCTAGTCAATTCATCCTTTATTGATAACAGTACAATCTGCATAGTCATCAACGATGTGTCATTTCAATTCAATGTTGACATATAATTTAATTATTTAATCAATTTAATACCTTAGTACTAAACAGGGTAGCTAAGGTCCATGATTATCTTATGAACAGAATGAATCTCTTGATGCCCTGTCTATTTTGTCCCACCAAATGGCTAAGCTGTCCATAATTTCCCTGGTTAAGATTCATTAACAGGAATTCATTTTTAGTGACAAGATATTTCTGGTAGACCAAATGTCTTAAATTTCCTCAGGGAATTTGGATTTAGAAAAATATTGTGTGATTGTGATATGAAAGCTGATACATCTTAGTGAATAAGAAGTGATTCCATGGTCGTAAAACAACTTTACAGAACACTTTCACAGTTTCTGCCATGTTTTGACTCTGCTTCTTCCAGCTTTCTTTTCTTTTCTTTTCTTTTCTTTTCTTTTCTTTTCTTTTCTTTGTTAACTAGAAGAAATTATTGAGGAGGGGAAATACAGAATAGCTCCATGATCTCTTTTGCTTGGTAGCACTAGGAGCCATCTGTCTGAAGTCACCCCAACTCCCACTGTTAATGGAAAATAGGAAGAAAAGTTTACAGAGATCGTAAGTTCTCTCTTCACTAAAAGGCCAATAGAAAATGAAAGGAGAGGAGTTAACAAGTGACCAATTATTAATCTTTTGTAGAACTTTTCAGACATCATTCTGTTTGTCTTAGCACAACTACCCTCTCAGATTGCTTACTGTTATCTAGAGATGAAGAAAAAGTGCACTTCAACATCCTTGCCCCTTACGGAGTGTGCAGGTCTAACCCTATGATCTCTAGGAAGGGATGCCAGGTCTCAGGGCCTGTCCCTGTCCCTGAGTTTCAGTGGCTGAACCCTTTTCTTCCTGTCCTTGAGGTAGAGGAATCTCAGAGTGGGAATGCTGCCTTGAATAGTGAGTATGCATACATTTTCCTATGTATTGTATCCACAGGCATGGTGTGTTTTATCAGGATCATGTACTCTGCACAGCTGTTGTTGAAGGTTAAATTATCATGCTCTTTCATGGACCATCATGGACTTTCTCTGAGCTGTTCATTTTAAAAATCAAATTTATTTCAGTGGAACTTACCAGATTTTCTCCTGACTGCTCCAAGTGACTTGCATGAATATATACAGCCTGGTAGTAGAAGTGATGCTTAAGGGCCATCACTATCAGACACTTCACAGCCAGCCCTAACATTAGACAAAATGAAGTGGCTGTCATCAAAGGGCTGCAAATTGTTATGTATTTAATTTGGAAACGTAATGTTTTGCCAGCAGTAGAAGGTATGAGAGTGGTATTGGTGGAATTTTCAGCCTTGTATGTGTTAAAATAGTGTGGCAATCTTACAGTACTAATGTGTCTTGACTTAAGTGAGTGTGGATGTCACTTAGTGATCTTCAAAATGTCCTGGACAGCCTTGCACTGGCTGATAATTGTTCCTGCTGAAGTTATTCTGAGAAAAAAACAACCCAGCAAATCTAAAGGAGGATGTGTTTACTAGTTTAGAATACTAGAAAGGTCACAGTAAAATCTGCTATGAAAACAAACACTCAGAAAGTCTCATGAATTTGTAATTGTGTTGTGTTTGACTTCAAATTATCATCACATTTGAAAACTTGGCATAGCGGCTATTAAACCTTTCTTCATTAATTCAGAGTTCACATTTATAATTTTGTAAGCCATGGCTGGTAACCAATGAATATGAATTAAATAATTTGCAAGTCATATATTATGAGATCTCATTTAATAGTTTGTTTTTATAATTCATTTCAATAATTGCAGGCATGATCGAATGAGTTGCTGAGCTGGCAAATGAGTGTTTAAATGGGTGCCACAGCTGGGGTTCCAGTGCAAGGTTTCGGTCTTAGTATTGGGGAAGGCTCCAAAACATCTGGAACCTCACCCAACTAGCAGATATTTTATACTGCACCTTGCATCAACCTCATCTGACATGCCCAACAGTCAGGAATTCTGGGAGGTTGTTGTCCAAAACATCTGAAGGGGCTATTCCATTAACTCAGATCAATG
This sequence comes from Iguana delicatissima, assembly GCA_948472985.1. NCBI lineage: Eukaryota > Metazoa > Chordata > Lepidosauria > Squamata > Iguanidae > Iguana > Iguana delicatissima. The sequence continues at coordinate 1,798,445 of CAOKZL010000056.1, forward strand.
TAAATTATAAATCAATGTAAATTATCATATCTAGACTTCAGAATCTGCTGTCAGTACCCTACTGTTCAAAACCACCCATACTTAGAGATTTGATGTGTTGTCACACCAAGCTATTCTGCTCACAAAGGTACAAAACAAGACATGAAGAGATTTGAATAGTATTTCTCACTTAAATGTTCCTTCCTTTTCGCTAATGCTGCATTCCGGGGATCAAATCCCATGGAAAAGTTGTTGATAGAATGAGAAAAGCTCTATCTTTAAAGTTGGCAGTGACGATGGAATACACATAGCTCACATATTTTGCATTTAACAGCTCTATATTCATTCCCAGGCATCTCCATTTAAAATGGGATGAGGTAGCCTTTGATAAGAAAGACCTCAGAATCAGAGCAGACAATCCTGATCTGGGTAGACAAAATAGTCTGAGCCAATATAAGGCAGTTTCCTATGGGGTGACAGCAAGATTGAGATGCAATTTGAGTGAAGCCATCAGAGCCTGGAAAAGTTAGTTACCATTGTGTTGTGGACTCTGGTAGTTCAAAAAAGTAACTTTTCTAAATTGTGAATACCACACTAAGGGTATTAGTTACATTATAGAGCAGTAATTCTTAACCTGAGGTCTGGGGACACCTGGGAGTCCGCAGAGTCCTGACAGGGGATCCATGAAGCCCTGCTGCTGGACACCAATGGCAGCAACAGGGAAGTGGTAGGTGGGGTGTGTGCAGTTGCTTACCCCCCTCATTTGCAAAAGCATTAGAGAGGTGGTGCAGGCCCCGGTGGGACCAATGGTGGTGCCCTACCGAGCACTTGCTCCAATCTACCAATTTGGAGAGTGAAAGCTAAAGGCTATTTCGATGACCAGGCTGAACGCTTGTCTTATCTTTTAACCCATATGGCTGGATTTATGGCAGGATGGCAACCCATGTTTCCAATAGGAAAACCCTAAGGTCAACTTATCACAGGAGTTTTTTTTTATTCAGAGGGACTTTGCCTGTGCCTTCCCCTAAGGCTGAGAGAATGTGACTTAAATCTTGAGTTAAGTCTTTGGAATCCTCAGCAAGAAATTATCTTTACAGGGTGCACCCAGTAAAGAAAAGGTTAAGAATGATTGTTATAAAGCATCATGTATTTACATGAGGAAGCAAATAATTATAATAATTATTGATCAATCAGTCAATTAATGACTTTATTCCTATCCCACGTTTTTCCCATGAATGAGACTCAAGGAGGCTTACTGAATAAAACGAGATATAAGTTAAACCATATACAGCTAAATACATACAAAAAATTAAGATTAAAATAATATTAAATTGCCTAAAGAGTTAATCAATATAAAAATAATCTAGTTATGAAGACACGAAAGAGGCAGGAACCACGGATTACACAAACTGGACAGGAGATGAGAGACTACACTGGAATGTAAAACGCCAAACTGGCTCTGAAGAAATAGTCCAATTTAGAAGCAGAAGATCTTGAAATTTTCAAATAATTTGAACCATGGTGTCAGTCCTGGTGGGAGTTGTTGATGACTCTTTGGCATCTAAGCTTGCTACCCTCTTTCCCTATACTTGATATAACTTATTAGCTGAGACAGCTTTACATTGAACAAAGCATAAAACTGCCAGCCTCATCGTAATGTGCTGCCTTTGAGTAAATACAAGTCTTTTTCCTGTGCAAAAAACCATGGAGGACAAAAAATGGTTCAATAGATATTCCCTGCCAGCTGGCATTGTGTACTAGTATTTTTCCTCAAGTTTGCAAAATATCCTATATAGAGAATTAGAAAGCACAATGATAGGTCAGGAAGGCAAGGTTGGCACTGATGGTTGCAGGCATGGCCATTTTTATTATTGTAATATGATAGCATAGCAACTAGCAGCTAACTATGCACAAAAACACCCAGATTTTCATAGTCTCCAAATATAACATATGTTACTAAGAGATGGGAGGGAATTTTGATCTAAATACAAGTTGGCAGAGAAACAATGCATTTTGGCTTTTCCACTTGCAAGGGTATCATTCCACTTGTTCTTCCGGTGATGGTGGCTAGGAACACAACCACTGATGAAACCACTTGTGTAACAGATTGTGCAGCTAACAACTATATTGGACACATGTTTGTACTTTGTCTGGAACTAGATATCCATAAAGGCAACTGTCGGGAAAATGAGACTGAAACTGTCAGGATCCAATCTTCATTTAGCAAAGTCACACAGAGAAGCGGTAGAAGTTTTATCTAATGACTTGTGGCTTCAGACTGGTACTTGGAATAAACACACACGCAGGTAGCTTTGAATAAAAGACTAAATACTTTACTAATGACTCTTCGTTTACATCTGTATTGAGAGAGCCTGCTACCTGTCTAATCTAGTGAATAGGAGATTCTTCAGTTTAACTCACCATCCTCCTTGATGGGACTCAAACTCGGAGCATGCGAAGAGTTCAGGGAAAGCAGCCATTGAGAACAAAGAGAGAGAGAGAGAGAAAGACCGATGACCCAAGCCACTGTCCTGGGTCACATGATCTGAGCACCAAAGGTATTTATGATCATGCAATAAAAGACAGAGAAAGGCAAATGGAGAAGATCTGGCATGCAACAGAAAGGGAGGCCCTATCTGGCTATTGCCCATCTGTCCTAACAACAAGATGTGGGGGAGAATGTTGAGATTTCCAACAGCAACTTTATGTACACTCACAGAATAGCACAACTGAATAATTCTGCTTACTGTCTTCATTGGCTTCATCCATCTAAATCAGAGCTTTCCAAACTTTTCATGTTGGTGACACACTTTTTAGATATGCATCATTTTGTGACACAGTAATTCAGTTTTGCTAGCAAACCAGAGGTTAAACTAACCCCTTGTAAGAGATTACAGACATAAATTGTAATAACAAAATGTATGGGGACACAACATATCTCATATAAAATATATGTAAAAATATATGATGTATAAATAATAATGTACATTTCCAAAATTGTAGGCAACACACTTCAAGTGACACATTAATGTGTCGTGGCTCACCGTTTGGAAAGCCCTGGTCTAAATAATTACATACCTGACCAACTGTCCCAACTAATCCTCTGTTGGCCCACTTTTCATCAACTTTCAAAATGTTCCTGTCTCCTCCTTCCACTTTCTCCCTTTGACTTTGGCTTACTTCAATTACTGTGAACTGAATTCTCTCTTTCTGCTGTCACATCTATATTCTTCAGAATTTCCCTGTCTAAAGTGGGAGTCTTTATTAGCACATGTTCCCATTTCCCTAGGTCCCACTGGAAGATAGACTGTGTTCTTGCCTTTCCTGCTTCCAAAGTGCAACGGAAACATTTGAAGGAACTATAATGTAGCCTTGTTGCTTTCCATATTAAATATTTGGCTCCCTGCAGGTCTGATTAAAAGCTCTTCCAGAGTGTTTATGACAACAAAATCTCTTCCTTCTCCAGACTTCTTCTTGTGTACTGACGAAGCAGCAAACATTCTGTACCCAGAGCAACATACGGTTATTGTTTGCTCTGAAGATATAAAAACCCATTATTCCATAGAATATGACAAAAAAAAATATTACTGGTATGTAACAGCAGTAGTGCTTAACTTTTTTTTCTTAAAGGATTGCTATACTTGAAAAAATTGGACTCTTTCTTCCTTGTTTCTTCTAAAAACCAATGCGTGGTTTCAGTGGCTTCTGCTATAATAAGTTGAAATGGTTTGCATGTGATATTACTTAGTTTGGGAATCTGGTTTCAATTTGAGATGTATTTTGGGCAGTGACTCGTTAGTCACAAAACACTGACACGTTGTTGTAAGTATGCCATCTTTCCCATTGTTTATATGCAAGCACTGAGACTACAATGATTTATTTATGTTTTAATTAAAAATTGGTGAATAGACCAGAGGATTTTTCTTCTTCTTTCTCTCTCTTTTTTTTTTAAAGCATGCCATTTCTAATTTGTGGCCTCTAGGGGGAAAAATCAATAACCTGATACCATTTATATTTTTATAGTTACCTCAGGCATTTGTAATGCAGACCTGCCATTCACCTGCATTCTGACTTGGAGAGTAGCTACTCATTCAGTATAAATCTTAACAGGAGAGAAAGAGGTTCTACATTTCTGAGTCACTTCAATCCAGTTTGAGTAAAGAAAGAGCGATGTAACACCTCCTTCCTCTTGTTAAGGTGTATGAATAAAATTAATATGGCAAGTAAATTGATGTACTGTAAGTTTTACAACACCTGACTGAATCCTTAACAGATGCCTAGAATTTTAATAATTTAAGCTCATTGATTCCTTCTTCCTTTCCCTCACCAGTTGACATATAGTATGCTGATCTAAAAATGTAACCTGTGGGGTCTTTAGGGGGGAAAAAACACCAAATGCTAAGATTTTATAGGAAAAGAATGTATTTCATTCAGCCTAGGCTCATAAATTATAAGTAAAAAAAGTGGGATGGTGTCAATGTATTTAATTGTATACACAGTTAAGTAATAATCACGTCATGCAACTCCCCCTCCTTAATATGAAGAAGGAACGAGATCAGTTGCGGACATGTAAATGAATGTTCAGATATTCACTGTGGTAAAGCATGACCTGATGCATTTTCAGGGTAGGGGTGCCTTGAATATGAAAATTGTGATTTAGAACTGTTGAGAACTAGTTTTTATTGACTTTTTAAAAAGCCTTTCAGTTTGATGAACTAAGCCATGTGCATCTGCTAGGAAAACGGCATGTTCTTGAAGAAATGTTGGCAGAATAGGAAGAGAGCGAAAAGGCTGTTTGGCATTTGAATGAGCCACCTGTTTTTGTACCCGTTGGTGGCCATTGGTATTGCTCCGCTGCTTCTCAAAAGGACTGTTTTAATTTCTGCTCTTCAAATTATTTACTACTGTTCTGCCTATTTCCCTCCACAGTTTAATGCTGGCCTCACTAGAGTGTGATCAAATAATCCTATACCTTTCAGGGCCCTAAATCAGTCCTTCAAAATGGTTTGAAGTAGGTATACAGCGTACCTTTTCCCTCAGTGCTTACTAAATGGAAGAATACAATGGAAAATTATATGTGATTATTTTGGAAATTTTAATTTATTTTAATTTATTTTTGGAAATAGGCTGAGGGGGTCAGAGAATTGAAGATTCGAATTTGAGGCAGCTCAGCCTAGGATCAACCCAAGACATGTTAATGCAGGAGATCTCCCCATATGAGCCTGTCTGGGTCTTGTGATTTTTGGGTGAGTGTATGGGACTTTATTTCAGATCCAGCTTATTTGGTAAGACATAGAAGAGGGCCCTCTCAGTGGCAGCTCCCAGGCCATAGAACTCCCTCACAAGAGAGGCTCAGTTGGCCCTCTCTGCTCTCTTTTCACTGGAAGGCAAATAGTTTTTGATATAACTGGTTGGGCAGAAGTAATTTTTGATGGAATGTGCTGTATTCTTATTACTATGCTTTGAGTGTGTTTTTAGCTGTTTTAAATAAGTATTTTAATTGGATTGTTTAGTTTTTTTAACTTTTGCATTATATATTATTTAAGCTTTGTTTTGTTTTACAATAGTTGAGATATAAACGAAATAAATGAAATAAGCAAATGGTTTCCCTCCTCCAAACCAAAAGGCCACAGTGTCCAAAGCATTATTTTGACACCTGAGGTGGAAATATCTCAAGTACCTCTTCCTTTCTCTGATAGTGACAAATATAAGCCAATCATACAACATCATCTAAATCAGTGGTTCTCAACCTGTGGGTCCCCAGATGTTTGTGGACTTCAGCGCCCAGAAGCCCTGAGCATTGACCATAGTGACTGGGGCTTCTGGGAGCTGAAGTCCATGAACATCTGGGGACCCACAGGTTGAGAACCACTGATCTAAATAGATCCCATCAAAAGCACCTTCCTCATCAACCAGTAAATAGCCAAATGCCTACCTGAATAAAATTGACAGAATGACTGACAATAGGGAGGGAACTAACTTAGGCTACCTTGGAAGCTATATCCTAGGTGCAGCTACTAAGAAAGTCCTTTCTCACCTTCCCAACTGATGTGCCTCTGAGGGTGGGTGTACTCGAAGAAAAGCCTCCCATGAAGATGTCAACACTCAGACAAGCTTGTATGGGAGCATATTATCTTTTATTTCTCTTGTAAGATGGTTTGCGATGGCTTGCCTTAAAAGGCTAGAAGAACGAGGAAGCAGAGGAAGGTACAAGAACGACAGTGACAACCAACGTTACGTCAGTTTCCACGTAACAAAGCATTCACTTTGTGTCTCCATATCTCACTGTGTAAGTGGTATCCCAAAATCAAAACACCTGGACAATCATTTAGATAAAAGGACCACTGCTCTCAATGGTTTGCACTGTCCTAAAAATATATGTGTATATGTACTGACACACAGTGAAGAGGATACATAAGAGAATCCTGGTGGAATCTGCAACAGGACAAAGGAGAATCATTTAAATTGCAAACATTCATTGCAGTGAAGATAGCTCAATCCTGGAGACGAGGTGGATGCAGATTACCTCTGGCCTCTTTGTCAGCTCACTTCTGGGAAACTCTCTCTGACTCTGGGCCCATCTGGGTTTCCCATGCTGTGATGTATTTCTTCTAACCAGCAGTTCAATTTGTCAAGGAAAGCATAACCAAATCTCCCTCAATCCCAGCACTTAAATCTCCCAGTCTTGGTGAAGTGTGTGTGTGTCAAGGGGTTTCCATCTGCAAGATTCTTTTGCTATTGTATCTCATCAATGATCAACAAAAGAAAATGGGAGTTTGTTGAAAGGTCAGGGAGTTGTATGAAATTCAGCTCTGTTTTGTAGCTTTTGCACTGAGACTTTCATCTCAGTAGAGATGCACAAAATTGAGATTTGCTTTGCATGCTTAGTGGAAAAAATAGCAGTTTGGTAAAGTTTACAACCCACTTCACTTTGGCTATGGCTTTAGCCCTTCCCTCTTTCTGCAATGTGGTCCCCAGCATCTTTCTCAAATTAAAATACATATCTCACTCTGACAACCACAGAAAGCCTATACTGTGAGCATGGTAGCAGTGAAGAAATCATTCTTTCCTGCAACTGTTGCATCTGTCTTGTGTTGCCCAATGGATCTGTCTTGAGTGGTCAAGGGCCTTTTATGTACTACTCCTCAAGAGCATCATGTAGGCCACTTGGCAGCCCACTGTGAAGAGTCTGTATGGCGCTTCGCAGATAAAATCACTTGGCTATGCTCTGACTTTGATTCTGTAGTTGATACAGGGCCATGTAAGGTTGGCTCTCAGGTTAATGGATGCATTTCAGTTTGTGCAGCCTGAGGATGTGGACAGGATCTTTGGAGAGGTGAGAGCTACAACATCTGCACTGGATCCTTGCCTTTCTTGCTTATGAAAGCAGCCGGGGGGAGTTCTGGACGGGTAGTGGAAGTTGTGAATATCACACTGCAGCAAAGCAGAGTTCCATCTTGCCTTAAAGAAGCTGCAGTGAGGGCCCTACTAAAAACCCCTTCCCTGAACATGACTACATTGGATAACTACTGGCCAATGCCTAATAGTCCTTTCTTGGGCAAAGTTCTGGAGTATGTGTTGAGGTCCCAGTTCCAGAGGTTCCTGGATGAAACTGATTATCTAGATCCATTTCAGTCTGGCTTCTGGCCTGGCTATGGGACAGAGACAGCTGTTGGTTATGCTGGATCTTTCAGCAGCTTTTGATATCATTGACCATGGTATCCTTCTGAGTTGCCTCTCTGGGATGGGATGAGGGGGCATTGTCCTGCAGTGGTTCCAGTTCTTCCTGAAGGCACAAACTCAGAAGGTGCTGCTGGAGGATTCCTGTTCAGCCCCCTGGTCATTGACCAGTGGGATCCCCCGGGGCTCAGTTTTGTTCCCCATGCTATTTAACATCTAGGTGAAACCACTGGGAGAGGTTATCTGGAATTTTGGAGTTGGATGTCACCAGTATGCAGGTGACACCTGACTGTCTCTCCTTTCCATGCAGTCCCAAGGAAGCTGTCTCTGTACCAAAGCAATGTCTGCTGTCAGTAATATACTGCATGAGGGCAAACATATTGAAATCTGGACAAGACAGAGGTGATCTTGGTCAGTCAAAATCTCAGGTTCGCAGCTTGGGTGTGCTTCTGGACTCAGTTCTGAACTAGGATGCTCAGGTTTCAGCAATAGCCAGGAGTACATTTGTACAGCTAAAACTTATGCACCAGCTGTACCCGTTCCTTGAGATGTCCAGTTGGCTACAGTGACATATGCCTTGATTACATCCCATTTGGATTTTCTGTAGCACACTCTATATGGGGCTGCCGTTAGAAACTGTTTGGAGACTCCACTGGGTCCAAAATGCTGTGGCCAGATTCCTATCTGGCTATAGGGACTATACATATAACCCCTTGCTAAAACAACTCCATATATAACCTCATTGCTAGCTATTCCTGGGTGCATTGATAATGCTGGTTATGATATACCTCGAGTTTTGCAAGGAATGCAAAACACCTTTAAATAATCAGGAAGTCTATATAACCCAGGTGAAGATAACCACTGACTGTACTATGATGTGAGACTCTGAAGATGAAGTAAGTTGCTAAAATAACATTCTCATGACCTTGAAGAGCTAAGACTTCAACCCTTGTGTAGGTCTTCTTGCTTGTTAAATCTTTTGTAGTGGTTTATTTTTCACATGCCGTGAGATGTGCTTGCTGAAGAAGCTTGTCACATGTATCCCAAACCTCCATTTGTTTTGCAAAAGTTTATTCAGATGATTTATAACTCTGTCATAATGATGATCCTACAGAGTAAGGAGGTGAGCATTCTTTTTCACATAAAGTAAAAGAGTGAGATAGGATTCTCTGATAAGCAGTCCCTTCTCTTCAAAATAGAACAGCTGGAGTAAGTCTTCATTTAACATATTCAGTATAAATGACACATGGAATTATGTTTTTTATCTTAAAAAAAAAACTCTAACAAACTGACCCAAAGCACTGCTCTGTCCAGACAGCTGTGTAAGTTATACCTCACAGTCTAAAACACCACATCTGTTATAACATGGGAGCACTGCATCAAATACATCATGAACTGGAATATTTTGTAGGAAAGAGTGGATCTGCCTGTTTCCTTTTCTCCCACCTTTGAATTTTGTGAATTTTGAGAAATTTTGAACAAAAATTAACTGAAATGAATTTCCCACCCATTCCTAACATTTTCTTTACCAGTCACTGCCCATGCAGTTTCTTTTCCTGCTTCTCTCTACAGTTGTAATTCAGGGAAGTGTAGTCCTGGGGCTGCATGTGTTCTCCAAAGCTATTTTTGTGACCTTTGACCCCTCCAGACTCCTTGGACCAACCATTTTCCAGCCCAAAAGAAAAAGGATGAGTTGACAGTCCTGGATGGTACCAAAAGATGCAAATCACTTTTTAATATAGGTTGCAGCCCCTCCCACGCACATATTCTTTAATATTTTTAAAAAGACTGGGAAAGAACAGAAGGGGCAAATGTTGCTGTGGGTTCCACTATTTATAGCTGTAGGTCTCTGTTTGTTTGCTTTAAAAAACACACAAAAGCCATTTGTGTTATCTGCAATTACTTCCTAGCAATTCCCAGAGGCAGCTGCAACTTTTTATTCCCACCTCCTGATTTTAAAAAAGTTCTGAGACATGCTGGATCTCAAAAATGCCCAAAGAGCACACACACATCTATTTCTATGGTTCATACTAGGTTTTTTGTTTTTTTTTTTGGCTACTCCCCCAGTGATATGTATTGTGAGGTAGGCTGCAGAGTCTGCATTTCAAACAGGTTCAAGATGGGTGGGGAAGGTAAAGCAATTCTTTCATCCTTTTCTCTCCTCTTTTCTCCTTTTATAACATCATAGCACATCAGTGGATCACTGAAACAGTGAGATAGCTGTTTTGTACAGGAACGCTGTTTCATTGATGAACTGAAGCACTACAACTCCAGGAAAAATTATGAAAAAAAGTACATTCTGAAATTATAGCAACATACCCCAGCCTCAACAAACCATGCTTCTAACTTAAACAACCTGTTAGAGAAGAACCAATAAATTTCTATGCCCAGCGACAGACAGCACCCCCCAGTGTCAAAGGGCCAACTGATAGGGAAAGAGTGGACACAGAGGGGATAAACACTGGTAAGACTTAGCAAAAATGAAGGAGATATACAGCAAAAGATCCTGCCTCTTTAGTATATAAGGAAATGAAAACTGCTGGGAGGAGAAATATGCTTGCTTTGCCCCCCCAAAACTGATGCACTCCTTAGACAAAATGTTACTTTCTGAAGAGGAGAGAGTCTTCTATTCATGGAAACTGTCCCGGTAATTCAGAATGTTGGATCAAGATTCAGGCCTGTGTGAAGAGTCTCCATGGATAGAGAAAGCGATGCTGTTCCAAAAAGGTTGTGTTTCCCAAGAGGAGAGTGGGGGTAGCAGGGCTGGACTCATATGCACCCTCTCTTTGAGTGTTTATTTTCTCTATATTAATAATAACTAAGTAAGGCCATTATGGACTCTCAATGGTATCACAAGACTGGATTATTAACAGCAGGATGGTCAGCATTCGTCCACGCAGAGAAGCTCCCAAGATAACTGCTCAAGAAAGGAAGCGACATAACTAACCACGTTACTTCTTACAGGGGCAATTTACACAAGCAAATTGGTACACTTATCAATCACACATGTCCTTCTACAGCTGCTGGGGGAGGCAGGGAAGAAAATAACAGAGTTTAATTTCATGCCCTCCACATGGCTGCATACATAGGTTTGTTCCATATTTAAGAATTCCAACAATCTAAACTGAGTCTTAGCTAATGAAGTCCAAATTCATGAGGAGAAAGAAGGAAAAGCTTTTCTTCTTCACTATTGTATAGATGAACAAAGAGAGGACGGAAAGTGTGTGCATGTGTGCATGCACACACACACACACACACACACGGAATGACATCCACATAGTTCATAGTTACATTTTTTATGGTTCCAGAAGAGCACCAGAAAGTGAGAAAGCAATTGGTGGTAGAGGCCAAATTGGCAAAGCTTTAAGAACATCATCCTCTCTTGTACAGTGCATAAACATATGATTCCATCCATTTCCTGAAGCAGGAGAACACATGGACTGATGAATATGGAAATAGCCATGCTGTTAGTAAAGTAATGGGTGCCTTGACTCTCTGACAGGCACTTTTAATAAATTAAAACAAATAACTGAATGTCAAATTGTGCTGTGTATTGCAATGCAAGCTCATTGCTGCGCTCCACATTTTTTTCCTTCATGGCTGAGAGAGAAACCCCCAATATCTTATGTAAATGTGTATTAATTAAAGCACTTTGGCAGTGCAGAATATTGACCTAATAGGCTATAATGGCTCTGTTGAAGCAATTACTATCTATCACAGAGATATACATTTACTGAGTTATTTTTTTCTGGAATATGCATTATTGGCTTGAGGGAGCTTAGCAGTTTCTTCAGAGCTGTTCCTTCCTGTGCAGAGCCTTCTTGTCTCCTAGATCATGGACATAACTTATTGAAATAACTTTAATATGAAATGGCCATCAGATCAACTTTCATTTGAAGAGCAAATTTTCAGTACTGCCCCCTGGTTGCTCTATAGCAGCGGCTCTTAACCTTTCATTTACCACAGACCCCCTTCAAATATATTTTGCTGCTGTAGACCACCAAGATTAATACCCAGTGTCTTATTCTATCATTATAGACCTATGTACATTCAACTTACTAGAATTACTAATAAACACAACCACAAATTATTTGTTTGACCCCTGGGGGATCCAAGGCAGCTCCAGACATGGTAGAAATGCCCTCCATATCTCTAGAGGTCATTTTGGAGTATTTTGGAATAAACAAACAAACAAACTTTTTGAAAAATAATTTTGCTAAAATTTTTTTGCTGAGATGCCCTGGGGGCTATACCAACCGGCCAGGGGGCAGGGAAGCATGTGGCCAAGGCTGCAGCTTGCCCACCCCTGATCTAGAGCATCTGATATTCAACACTCCTGGAGATAACTTCTTCATGGGCAAATATGCTAGGTTTTATTTCTGACACTTTATAGCTTAGCCCCCTTTTTTAACCATTGGCCAGTAAGACTAAACTGGCAAGCATTTTGTAATTAAAATGATTAGAAAAGTGGGACCAGCCCTTAAACAAATCTTAAATAAATTTTGCTTATATACCTATACCACTAGCATCACATAGACATCCTCTTGCCATTGGTCCAGATGACAATCCATGTCTGTGCAGTGCATAGCTTTGACTGCTCTCAAATGCCCATAGATGCTTAAGGCATCCTCTCTTGTTCTTTCTTTTACTGGAACCATCCAACTGGGTACCAAAGGTGCTCTGTAATGATTTGCACTCTCTCAGAAACTTTTTTAACTGCGAGAAATGATGTATATGCTCTGAAATCAATGATTCTATTCAAACAGGTAAAAAGTAACATGCAAAGTTAGACTGACATCTTGAATTCATTTGGAAAAATGTGTATTTAAGGCCCTTTTCTCACGTGGGGGGGCTGAAACAGGGCAGTGCACGCAGGGGCGGAGCTTACCTGCTTGCATTTTGCTCCATCCCTGCTCCATCCGCCGCTTCACATGCCGCCGAATTTCGGCTCCATCCCTGCTCCGTCCGCCGCTTCACATGCCGCCGAATTTTGGCGGTGTTCGGTGGCGTTCGGCGGCACCCAAAATGGCGGCCGACGGCTTCCGGTGGCGCTCTGCCAATCAGGGCAGCGTGCCAGCCGGAAGCCTGCCCCTGGGCAGATCTGTAGAGACGCACTACCGCATCTCTGCAGATTGTCACCGGGAGCTGCCACAGATTAGTGCAGGCGAGTTTGATAAAAACCACCTGGGAAGGTGGTTTTTAAAAAACTCACAGCGCCACCCCTGCGGCTGGACTAGAGCGGTTGGAGGTGTGGCGCCTCACCATTTGCAACCACGCTAGCTCATCTCGCGATGTGAACGACCTCCATCTCCGGTCGTCGCACTGTGGGGTTTTACCCCCGTGTGAAAATGGCCTATGTGTATTTATGTTTATAAATTTTGGAATTTGGCTTCATTGTTTATATTCTGGAATTTGTTACTAAAATTTTTTCCAAGAGCATCTTTTCTACAGTCCTGGGCTTAGAATAGCCATGGGAATTATAAGGTCCTCCAGAAATTGAACTGCAGGTGCCAGCAACCCTAGCCAGCACAGGCAATGAGAGTGCAGGGAGCTCTGTGCCAGCAGAATCTGGAGGGCTATCCATTTCCTACCTCTAGTCTAGAGGAACAGGGTGTTGAATTATATGAGCCTTAAATCCAATTTACTTTATATATAGTCAGCCCTCCACATTTGCTAGAGTTAGGGATGCCAGACCCCTGCAAAAATTGAAAAATTGCAAATATCAACATTGGTGTGTGTGTTTGTGGGAATGGGGCTGAGGCATGGTGGGGAGAACAGGCACCCAGCATCCAAACCAGGCCAGGGAAAGGAAAGGGAAAGGGGGTGGGTTGACATGGTGACCCTATACTTCCTCTCTCTCACCATCTCCTTTAGATGTGGGGGAATATTGAGAAAAGGTTTGTGGTGCTGAGAAATCAGGCTGCAAGCCATCTGTAGTTGGCCAGGCAGCTGCTGGTAGAAGAGGAAGAAGAAGACCAGAGGCAGGTTTTTAAAGGGCTTCACAGCCTGATTAGAGTTGCCAAAAGGAAGGTTCACCCAGAAAAGAAGCATCTGAGCTGGGAGGGCGCAGGCAAGGGTTGAAGAAACAAATAATCAGATCTGTGAAAGTCAAACCCACAAATGTGGAGGGTCGACTATAGTTAAATGTGATTGCAATATCTAAATTTAAATGAGAAGTACATGTATATGCAGGACATTCTTTTGAAAGCCTTCATATGGTATTTATGCAACTTTCTTCCTGTCACTGTAATTTAATAATTTATGTATTATTTAAATAATCATAACACTCAGCTGTTCATTGCCTGGAAAAAAGGAAACTGCCTGTCAACATTTGGGAAATAATCAACAGGGTAAAACTGCTTAACTGCAAGAAATGGTATCACTTCCCCATTGTTTGGGGCTAGAGTAGCGTGTTGCTTACGTTTATATCCTCCCACCAGTAAAAATAGCTGGAAGATTCAGTTGGCATTTCCCAGAAACTCTCACAAAGAGCATTGCCTAGTACTGTTTTGCCTGTTCCTCTCTCTCCCCCTCACTAGGATAAAGCTTCCCCTTCACATAATTTAGATGATTTAGACTAGAGATTCTTACCACCAGGTATCCAGATGTCCCTTGAATTCCTAACTTTTGGCTGTACTAAATAAGTATTCTGGGAGTTGTAGCCCAATAACATTTGAGGCCCAATGGCTTGCACCTACTGGGTAAGATTCTGGCCATTTCCACACTAGACTGTTATAGCACTGTTATTCCACTTTCAACGTGGAAGATGCATTTGATCCTAAATAAGCTTTTAGATATGAACTTTATGGCTCTCAAATGAAACACTTTTTGCATCTGATAAATCTTCACATGATTAATGTGATGAAGGAAAACTACAGCATGATGTCAGCAAATAATTGGGGTTGTCAGTTGATTTCCAGTTATTTCTGTGAGACTGAATTGACTGAATAGGTTTATGGATTGGGATCTGTTAATTAAACATGTGAAATATCAAAACTCAAAAAGATAATTAGTATGATTCAGGTTTTCGCTGCAGCAGATGAATGCCCTCAGTTAATGAATTTCTAATAGTTCTTACCATGATCTTCCCCCTTTAACTTTTGTCCTGTTTCCAGAACCAGTAATGAGTTAGTTTCTCTTCATTTTAGTTTTTGAGTTTATTCTGGCTCTACTCCAGTTTAACACTTAAGCAAGTGATTAAACTTAAGCGTATGAGTAGCTGCAGTAGCTTCAATGGATTGTTAACAGATTTTAAAAAGTTAATTGAGTGTAGGAATCTAATTGAACCAGATTCAGAGACTGCCTCAAAGCATGGACAAAGTGAATGGCAATCAACATGGTTTCCATCTATTTAAGTTTATATATGGAACTACTGGGGTTCTATATGCTAGTTATTTATGGACTTTGTAGTTTTGTTGTTATTATGTGCCTACAAGTTGTTTCTGACTTATGGTGATCCTCAAGGTTTTCTGAGGTTGAGAGTGTGTGATGCGCCCAAGGTCAACCAGTGGGTTCCCATGGCTAAGCAGGGAGTCTAACCCTGATCTCCAGGGTTGTAGTCCAGTGGTCAAACCACTATACCATGCTGGCTGCTTGAAATGGAACTCTTTCCATTTGAATGAAAGAATATGTATATTGCTCTGTGTTTTTTATTATATATCAAGGTAATATTTTGTTGTAAATCCAGCACCACTCAGGTACAATATGAGACATTGCTAATATCTTAAACTTGACTGTAGCATTCCTGGTGTCGTTGAATTTTTAAAAAAACTGTTACACAACCAAATGAACTCCATCAGTGGGAACTTGTCATTCATACAATGTGAGTTGGGAATATTTTTCAGAAATGAAAGTTTGCTTATCATTTACTAACAGACATATGAACTGTGTGAGGAGGTAAGAAGGGATGTTATGCCAAATACTAAACCCAGAAAATGGCTGGGTCTCAATGAATGGGCCAACTGGAAAAAATAACAGCACTTACCAAGTAAATGCCCTCTCCACAGGGAAGCTTCATGTGGCAGGTATATTTAAAACAGGTGTGTGAGCAAATTATGGCCCTCTAGATTTTGTTGGACCGTAACACTTACTCAATCAGCCTCAGATCTAGGAAGGGGCAATGGCAACCTTGATCATTTGAGACAAGCCACATGTGTGACAGAATTTAGGAACTCCCCTATATATTGGAAAATCCTTGCATTTGCAGTGGCAGTTAGGAATGCATAGATATACCTCAGTTAACAAAGTAGATGGGCATTACTTCTTGAACAGAAAATTTGGGACCAGAGGTAGGAACAACATGGAAAGAAAAGAAATAGGCTCCTATATCATAAAAAAGGAAGAGCAGTGCAATATATTTCACTGAAGTGTTTTTCTTTAAAACTAACAGTATGCTCATGAAAAATGAAACAACAAGGCTAGGTAAGCATTGCATAAGTAACCAAAAACATTTTGAATCTTCCAGACACCATTTGAAGGCTTCTTCCAAAAGGCATCCAGGGATGCCTTTTTCTTTCACCAGCCTTCAGTTTTCTTTGATTTCCAATTTGGTGGCCATGCTCATAGAAATATGCTTTTTAAAACATGCTTGGGGTAGCTGGTGAGGCAGGCTAATTCACTTTCCCCCATTTTTTCTGTTTTGCTATTTGCCCATGCTCAGTAACGGATTCTTGGGGCACCTGCTGTTATCTTGCCTGCTGCAGGCAGGCATAGACAATTAGGGTAGGGTTGGATGAGAAATATCTCATTCTTTCCCAGTGGAAGCTTTACTGCATGATTCAGTGCAGCAACCTGCCAGCCTGTGTTTCTGCTGTCCTTCACTACCCGCACAGTGCTAATGCTGTTTAAAAAATGTCCAGTTATACAGATGACAAAGAGGAAAAGAGGAGGGGTTGGGTGGGCAGGAAAAAGGCTTTGTAAAAAGGAGCTTCTCTGTCAGAGGCTTTGTTAACTGAGGTAAGCCTGTATCTAAAGAAATCCATTTTTCAGCATTCATAAATATGAATAGGGATAGACCAACCAAATCCTCGAATCCTTGGCAGGGATTCAAGATTCGGGAGTCCGAATCCCTGTGCCAAAATAGGCAAACCGAATCTTTTGAATCCACCACCCAAACAGTTTGTTGGAGATCAGGATGCCTGAAAACCTGGGAGGCCGGGACACCTGAAAACTTGGGAGGCAAGGATACCTGAAAACTTAGGAGACGAGGATGCCTGAAAATTTGGGAGACTAGACACACAAGGGGAAACGGCAAGTAGGTGAATTTTTCCCTTGGAGTAATAATGGCCTTTGCTAACAATTTCACAAATTACAGCTAGGGTTGTATTCTAAGATATTTAAATTGAACATTTCATATTTAAGTTCAGCACTTGACTGGAAGCTACAGGCTTGAGATTTCAGGGACAGTTGAAACATCCCTTTGCACAGCTCACTTGCAAAGCTCTTTCAGACACAATTCTGGGGTTTCTAGTTTCACAAAATGTCACAGCCTTCTCTGCCAAAGTGTGCTGATGCATCATCAGACTACAAACCCCAGGATGCCAGAAGCAGCTATGCAAAGAAAAGCCAGTTTTGACCTGGATGATCTCTGGACTGTAGTGGTCCTGTTTACGCAGGCAGGAAAATGTGGATTAATCCACATTTTCCTACCTGTGTACAAATGGCCTTCATGACATTTTCAGTCTGGGGAGACCTTGAGGCAAAACTAAGACAATTGTCTTGGCCAGATTTCTTCAGAGGGAGCCTTTGCCTAGGCTTTTGCTAAGGCTGAGAGAGTATGTCTTGCCCAAGATAATCCTTCTTTCCCTTGCTTTTCAAACCCTTTTTAAAAAAAGGATTCAAAAGATTTGAGATTCATGAGATTCATGGATTCCCAGAATCTTCCAGGGATTCAGATCTGGTTTCGGATTCAGAAAAAGTCTGGATTCATCCCATCCCTAAATATGAATATTCATTTCCTTTTACTGCATTCTTCCTCTTCACTGGCAACCAAGTGAATAGAAATATTTTCATGTAGAAATATTGATATGTAAATTGAATAGTGGTTATAACATTATTTTCCCAGTTTATTAAATCCTGAAACGGGGTAAAACAATATTGGCATCTCTGGAATATAACGGTCTTCTTCCTAAATCAGAGCCTCTTGAAATTCCTTAATGAAAGGGTGAATAGATAGGTCAATCTGGATCTACCTCATTTAAGCATGAATCTTATGTCTGGTGAAGTAGGATTGTTCTGTCCTTGCATCTGAACTTCCCTGTCTGTAATAAATTACACAATCTGGGCATACAGTGAAATGCTGTATCAGTTGTCTCACTGGGACTTAAATGGGTGTAACTTTAGTTAGATTGCACCAGTGATCTGCAAAACCATCCAGAGTTTAGTTCATCTTTCATTTTTGATTTTCTTACTTCAACATTCTTTTGAAAAGGGTTATATTTACTTTTTCTGTGATCAGTCCTGGGCAAGGCCACTGTTCCCCAAAATAATTTGAACTGTAATTCCTGTTATCTCCCATCCCTGCTTACGCTGGCTAAGACTAATAGAAGGTGAGGTTCAACCACATCTGGAGGCCCCAGTTTCTATCCCTGCACTAGTGACTTCAGTTTGAAATAAAAAATAATGGTATAAATTGGTATAATGAACTGCAATAAAATCTAAGGGCACTAATTTTTCTAAAAGGATGTGACAAGATATACCATGCAAATGTGATGGGATTATGGGCAGAAGATTAATAGATCAGGTTCTACTGCAGGAAGAACACTTAGCTGTGAATGAAAATCTCTCTCCTGTATTTGAATCTAGATCTCCCCCCCTTTAAATTCTAAGGTAATTCTAAAGCTTTTTTGTTTTGGGGGCCTACAACTAACTAAATTATTTCCGATTCTGAGATGGTGGTTCTTCAAGAGACAGCTGGTTAGAAAGAGAGAGGAAGAAACATCACTACAAAATATTAGAAAACAGAATTTACCCAAGCTGCATAGTATCATGCAAAGAAGCTATGAATAGGAAACAAAGATTGTAGGATTCCTCAGGAGACCTGAAACTCTGTTGAAGGAAGAGAAGAATATGACAAAGGAGTTGATGTGCCTTGGCTATTATTCATGATCAATGAATCATGGGATAACAATCGCAACTACAACCTGAAAAAGTCAAGGGCATGTAACTTACTTATGTCCCAGGGCTGCTATAACTCGTCCACCCCATTTCAATTATTACTGCTGAATGTGCGTTATTTATGCATTCTTCCAGGCCTGCACTTTTTCATTATACTTTATGCCTTTGTGGCTTACAGCTGCTTTGCATGCAGTCACAAATGCATCACTGTATGGAGTCAAAAGTCTGAGATCAAAGGTATACCCATATTTAACCATATCCCTAGGAATAAATCACCAACCAAAAGATGAAACTACAACTTTGCCTACAGTGAGTTTTCTTTTTTAAAAAAATGTACCAACGTTAGGCATTTTTAAGTCCTGTTTCTTTTAACAAGATAATATATATACATCTTCTTAATGTTCCTATTGAAATCCAATGGGGATTAAAAAGTGCTTAGCTACGCTTGGATTATTCCTAATATTGTTGACCGTCACTCCTCTGATCTCACAGAGGAATCTAACGGTTGATGTAACAACAATTCTTAATATAAGAAAAAGCATCCAAACCCAGCTGACTTGTTATCTAGCAATCTGTTCAATGTACTGGTCATCATGACTGGTGCTAAAGACAAAGGGTGAAATCCATCAGATACTGTCCCCTTATAAAGTCTATTGTGATGAATGCTGGTGACTCACATTACTATCTTTTTCTTTTACCTTTTCTAGTAAATTTGGAGATGGTTGTATTATCTGAGGTTAATGAAAATCTGAATTCCTGCCATAACACACTCAGTCCAACAGGTATATATATTTATTGAGTTGAAATGCCTGGCCACTATATGTTCTAGCTTCTTCGTTAGGATGGCAGACTTATGGTTCCTGAAGCATGTACATGGGCCTGTGGGTGTTTTGCCTACATAATACAGATGACATCCTATATGCCTGCATTCAGTCACATACATAAGACAACAGGACTGGAAGTTGATGTGTTGCAGTGATGTATTTAAGTCTTTTACTCCAAGTCTCAAGTAAAGTCTCAAGTCTCTACTTTCAAGTTTCAAGTCCTTAAAGATACTTTCAAGGCAAGTCTCAAGGCAAGTCTCAAGTGTGGGAGATAACTTTATACCTCAGCCTCAATTCCAGAATTTTTGGAAGAGTTGAATAAAGTCATATGTAACAATTTAAGCAGAGACAGCCCTCCAAATTCGTGCTTTTGCCACCCGCAGCTTTGGACACGGGGAATAGGATCCTTCTTACTTCCCATTTCGGAAGCTGGAGGATTTTCAGAAGTTGGAAATAGGATCCTTCTTACTCCTAATTACTGAAGCTTCAAAAGGTTTAGATGGAAGGATTCTTCCTCCTCAAGCCTGGTGCCTAAAACATTTGCTGTTCCCTTCTGAGAAATGCACCCTGCACTCGGGGGTGAACCTTGCCTTCTGCTCCCACTAAAATTTTTAGAAGCAGACCTCAAACCCGCCTCAAGGCCATCGCCTAACCTGTCTGCTGTTCTCCTCTGAGAAATGCACCCACATGTTGAACTTGAGACAGATCATCATGTTACCAGTAAGCAAAAAGAGATGGAAGGGTTGTTCAAAGTTGTAAGGTTTCTGGACAAATGTGTTATGTTACAGAACAGTGGGCAGCAAGTCAATCACTAAAAATATTCAAGTCTCAAGTCGAGTTGAGTCAGTGCATCATTTATTGTCAAGTCGAGTCTGAGTCAAGTTGCCGGAGTGACTTAAGCCCGACTTGAGTCTGAGACAGTCGACTCAAGTCTACATCACTGATGTGTTTTTTAATATAGTAGGTCCTGTCAGTCACTGTGTTCCTAAAAGTGGCTGTCTACTTA
The DNA here is from genome assembly GCA_948472985.1 of Iguana delicatissima. Taxonomy (NCBI): domain Eukaryota; kingdom Metazoa; phylum Chordata; class Lepidosauria; order Squamata; family Iguanidae; genus Iguana; species Iguana delicatissima. The sequence goes on from CAOKZL010000056.1 coordinate 1,819,049, forward strand.
AGGCCTTTACAGGTGTTGCTGTTACCCTGTTTACTGGGGGTCCCGGGAGGGGTACCCAAATAACCAAAACACAATAACGCAAAGATGGGGAAATTAACTGGAGCACTTGCTTTAAGCTAACGAGAGGCAGGGTAACTTAGCGGGGATCTTGTAACCCAATGTCTACAGGTCAGGCCAAGCCAAGAAGCACACCAATTGTGAAATAATAACTTTGAATTTTATTAAATACAGGCAAACAGTATATGCAACACACCCACGCAAGTAACTACAGAAAATAAAGGCAGTAGTGGTATAGAGGGATTTTGAGAGGGATTGTTGAATTGGGAGATACTACACCTGTCCGAAGCCCGGGGTAGATCAGTGAAGAGGTCCGTAGATGCACAGTCTCGGACGGAAACTGAGGGGAAAGCTCGGTGGACAAAACGGCAGCAAGGCGGGGTGGAAGTTCAGAGTGATCCAAGGAAGCTCTCAGAACTGGGAGTGTTTATAGGGAAAATATGGCCGTGGGCTAGTCTGTACTTTGGGAAGAACAATGAGATTTGGGCACGAGACAATGTCTCTGAAAGGTTAGAATTTAGCATGATTGAATTAAGTCCAAATCGACAATGGAATGGCCAGTATGCAGATGCAGCGTGCTTGACAGTTAAGCGTCTTGCTCGTCAAGTTGCCTGCTCGGGGCAGGGAGTTCTTTGTATTAGCGTGCACCCGTAATGAGGTGTTTGTCTAGGGAGGTCTCCTAAAGCGAAAATCTGGCTGAGTCTGGCCTGCCTGGGTGGAGAAAGGAATGTTCAGCAGTTAATGGCCATGCCTAGCTCTGTGCTTCTTCGGGGGCCTCACAAACACTTGGCCGAGGGTGGCAAAATGAGACCGAATTATGATATCAAACAATATCTAATGTCTTCCAAAGTAAGGCTAGTAAACACTGATAACAACGCAGTGCTTCAAATCACAAGGATGCAATCCTGGATTGCTGACTAGTGTTTTCAGCGATCGCCTTAGAATTGGTGGCTGGCAGAAAGCTATAACTTGAGGCTTGCTGATGGCTCTAGCAATATACTTAGAATTTGTTAGCAATGGATAACTTTCTCTAATTACAAGTCCAACAGGTGTAGATGTATATTGCCACATATGTCCCATGTTGAAGAACAACCATGCCATGATAATTAACGCTCTAATATTATTGAGATTTGACTACTATAATATATACTTTTCAGGACAGTTTCTCAAGAGTTTCTGGAACCTATAACTAGCCAAGGTTCTGCCAAGGACAGGCAGCTTGGAACATATGATACCAATTGGTTAACAACCACAATGGCTGCGAATTGTTTCCAGGCCCAATTTAAAATTCTAGTTTTAGGCTTTAAATCCTTAAGTGATCTGGATCAGGGGATACTGGAAGAAGCACTTTCTCTTACATGAGAGGGCAGGAAACCTTTTTTTCTTTTTCCTTTGAGAACTACATTTCTCCTTTACTCTACATTCAGCGGTGCCCAGTATTATAGCTGTAAACTGGTAGGCCCACCTCATCTCTTTCTCCCCCCTCCCCCCACACCCATACACACGCACACACTTGAAAAATAATGCAACTTCTTACAAATCTAGCACTGTTTTCCTTGTGTACATTCCACAGGGTTTCAAATCACTGTATAGTTGCTTTTCTCTGGGTTGCATAGGCATCAGTAGAATTAGTGTATAGTCTTTCCATATTCAGTGCATCTCATTAAGTGGATTTTGAAAGTTTATGCCACTGTGTATTAGCTTATGAGGTATCTGCTGCAGAATTCTTTGTATTATTTTAATAGCTTTCCCCACTTTTACTCCTATGTATCTTGCAGCATGGTGTAGTGGTTTGACTATTAGACTACAACCCTGGAAACCAGGGTTCAATTCCCCACTCAGCCATGAAAACCCACTGGGTGACCTTGAGTGTGTCACACACTCTCAGCCCCAGAAACCCCTGTGGTAGGGTCAGTTTAAGGTTGCCATAAGTTGGAAACAACTTGAAGGAACACAACAACAGCAACAAATCTTAAAATCTGAGAGCCGGTGTGACACAGGCCATTTCCGCACTAGCCTGTTATAGCGCGATGATTCCACTTTCAACATCCTCTGGAATCCTGGAGTTTGCAGTTTTGGGAGGGGCCAGCCAGCCCCTCCCAAAATGCAACCCCCAGGATTCCAGAGTATGTTGAAAGTGGAATCATCGCACTATAACAGGCTAGTGCGGAAACGTCCATAGTGATTTGAGTGTTGGACTACAAATCCCAGCTCAACCATGCAAGCCCACTGGGTGATCATGAGCAAGTCACACCCTCTCAGCCTCAGAGGAAGGCAAAGGCAAACCCATGCTGAACAAATCTTCCCAAGAAAATGCCACTGATAGGGTTGCCATAGGGTTGCCATTAATTGGAAATGACTTGAAGGCACATAACAACATCTTGAAGCCTATCCATCTGACTGCAGGGCCGCTCCTGCTCATGACCAAAGTCTTTTCATTAAGTTAGGAGTTCACTAGTCAGAAAAAGAGGCAAAAAGACTATTAAAGGCCAGGCTTTCTCATCTTCATATCCTCAGCCTGAACAGCTTCCTCAACTATGTTCAGCCAAGTATAAAAATTGAGATGGCTCCTTGTGCTGCTCTTGTCCTTACTCCAGTAAGCAACCCGCCAAGGAAGGAGTGCGCCAGAGATAAGAAAAGTTATCTTTTTAGACTAAAGTTATGGAGATTGGGAGATTTGGGGAGTTCGTCAAACAGTAACTTTTTTCAAGTTATAGAGAGCATTGTTCCCTTTTAATGGGCCTTATCGGTCCCAATCTCTGCTGAGCAAGACTAACCCCAACATTGGGTAATGAGCACACGTGAAAGAACTGATCTTATCAAACAGGATCCCAAACTGATACTGGGACTTAACCACCTTTTCTCAGATTAATATGTATACTTTAAAGTATGCCCTAAATCACATTGCAGGTTACCTCCATAAGATGTTGTTGTTATGTGCCTTATAATGACTTATAATGACCCTAAGGCAAACCTATCAAAGGGTTTTTTTGGGGGGGGGGTGAAAGTGTGTGACATACCCAACGTCACCTCAGACCACTACACCATGTTTATAACTATATGATGATAAAAAAACAACAACCCTGTAATAGGAGGACACTATTCATTTCTTTAACATGCTGAATTAATTTCTACCTCAGACTTAATTTGGATTGTTCAGCAGTGGGTCACAGATTCAGAAATTCCACAGTAATGCAGGAAAGCTGTCTTACTCAATGTAATTCCCTTTTTCATATAAGCAACTTCTGTTCGTAGTTCCAGCTATTCAGTTCCTCTCCACCTGGTGTGTGGTTTCCCTCCTTCTCCTTTCCCTTCTTCTCACATGAAATTAGCATTTCACTTCTACGAAGCATGCTCAGTCCTCATCTGGCTGCTTCTGGGATGTGTTTTTTTCTCCCACTGCAAAACTTGGTGTTCTCCCAGGTTTGCTGCCTCTTGGGCATGAGTGCTGCCATTTTGGCGACATAAGCACTGGCACACACAGCCCAAACACTTCAAATAGAGGAAATTATACTGCCTTGGAATATGGAGTTTCCATTTAGCTGTCACCATTGATGTATCTGTCCTCTTTGAATTTGTCTAAACCTATTTTAAAGCTACACAAGCCTGTGCCCATCACAAAATCTTGCAGCAGTACATTTCATATATTAGATATGCATTTGTGAAGAAATACTGTCTTTTCTTTGTCCTGAATTTACTTCTAATCAGATTGATTGAGTAACCCCAGCTTTCTAGAGCTCTGACAATAGCTGTATAACCAAGTGGATCTAATGAACTCTTAGATACTGGTGTTGGAGGAAGTAAAAAAAAGGGGGTTAGTAAGGATCAGATTGGCACTGACCTGCACAATTCTTTGTCCATATTCATATTCAATAGCACCAGAAATATAATCGTAAAAAATAAAAAAAAAATATTTGCACATAAATGATACTGGTTGAAGAACTGGGAAAGCAGTTTTTATTGATGCTTTTTTTTTAAAGTTAGGCATATACAGAATTAAACATTGGGACTGAGATGGTTTAAATCATGTCAAAAACTACATTGACACCCTGCAAAGAAAGCTTTTGTCCCTTGTGAATTACACCACCGAGTTTAATTTGCTACCTAAATCAAGCCATGTATTAATCCTCAATAGAAAACATGTTTCGGTTGCACAAACAATATTTAAATGCTATGACAGAGACATCTTTTATAAATACTTACAACAAATTCTGCAGAAATGTGTGGGTCTATAATTAATAGAAACGCCAAGTGCCAGTTAAAGCAGAAAAACTCAAACATCATAAATCTGTCCTTAGCTCTCTCACATATACTGATGGATGGTTACTCTATGCTTAAACGTTTCACAATCAATAATTCAAATGTAGCTCCCACCCTATTAAATTTGTCATCTTTGTAAATAAATACAATATTTAGCTGACTTTCACTTAAAACACCCATATATTTCATTCAGTAACCAAAAATACACATTTTTGAAAGAGAGCCCTGTCTAAAAAACAAGCGATATCGTACTTAGCATTCTGGGAGAACAATCACACAAATCAAGGCTGTCTATTGAGAATATTTCATATCATTTCCCCCCGTATAGCTGACATGCAAATCTACCTCAAACCAATCTCTTTTAATGTACAGTAAGCACACTTAAGGCTAAAGATACCTAGAGTTTATCAAAACCAGATTGGCAGTTGGGCAGATGAAATCGAACACAATATTGAATGAAACTGTGAATTATTTACACAGAGTTCTGTAGCTCTTTGTGCCACTCAGCAAGATCATGTCTCTCATTGTTATTCAAGCCCTTTTCCTTCCTATGAGACAACAAGTACATGGAAGCTATCCCAGGCTACTGGCCTTTGGAAGCCTCTGTTTTTGGTGTTTCATTACACATTAAGAATATTACTATTGGAATTTAACCATTTTAATTAAATACACACACAAAGGAAAGCAGTAATAGTGAACTGTGATTGATTCCCTCTACCCAGTCATTTGACTTGTGCTTCTGCCTCCATCTTTTGGTTATCTGACTCTGTAAAGTGTAAAAAGATAATCAGAATTGTCCACTTGTGCCTAGCCCTCAGCGGAGTGACCACTGAAAAAGTCCTCTGCTTACTTGATACTTTCTTTCGAGCTGAACATGGTGTTTGTTAGTGGATGAAGATGATCACTGTGATCAGTTGCCCATTCATAATTTAGTATTTGTCCTTCCCAATGATATTTTCAAACTGATAGCTTCAAAACCTAAAAACTGAGAGCGCCAGACAGTTATTACAGGGGTGTAGCTGATCTTGGAAGATAAGCAAGATCAGCTTTGGTTAGTATTTGAATGGTATACCAGCAGCAAATAACAAGTGCTGTAGGCTATATTTCAGAGAAAGGAACTCACAAAACTACCTCTGAGTATTCCTTGCCTAAGAAAATTCTATGAAATTCATAGTGTCACCATAAATCAACAGTTGACTTGAAGCCACACACACACATACACTGTTAAAGAAGGGCATAACAAAACCGTTGTCCTCACAAATAAAAAATCTGACCCCCAAATGAAATTTCTTTTCAGTCCCAAATATTTAACATTGCAGAGGCTGATTCATTGAAAATTGTTCACATGAAGAACTCTTATACAAAAGTTATACCTCAGTTAACAAAGCGCTTGTGTTCCTGGATGTTACATCTTTTACAGAAAGAAGAGCTTTGCAACATGTTGCAATAAACTTATCTAAAGCAAACATTATGCACATGTGAAATTAAACAACCAGATCAGGTAACCTTTGCGTAAATAAACATGAACATGTTGAATCTCCAAGAAACCACTTGAAGGCTTTTCCCTAAATGCATCCAGGTATTGTTTTTTCTTTCATCAGCTTCCAATTTTGTTATGATTTCCAATAGACCAATAGATCTATGCTGGGGAGACGTTGGTGAGGTAGGCTTATTTGCTTTCTGTTCTACTGTTCATGCATGCTCTGCAACGGATTCTGGAGGCAGCTGCTATTTCCCTGCCTGTTGTAGGCAGGCACAGATGGCTACAATAGGATTGGCTAGAATAGAATCCCATTCTTTCTAAGCTCAGGCTTTCTTGCATTGTTTACTGCAGAGGACAAGGAGGAAAAGGTAGGGGCAGGTAGGCATAGAAAGACTTTGTAAAAAGGAGCTTCTTTGTCTGAAGCTTTGTTGATGAAGGCAAGCTTGTATTTGCTGTGTTCATATTCCCTTGCTAATTTTGTCTGACCTTTTACTTTGGATCTCTAAATGGTTATTTCTAAATGCTTAACTGAAGTTTTAAATTACTGTAAGGCTAGAAATTTGGTGACTGAAGGAGATTTTTGCGCAGGGGGCCCAATACCATCCTTTTGTCTCCCACCAAGCTACATCCCTGAATTATTAAAGAAAAATATTTGGTATTCTTCTGCTTTTTTGTGTGTATTTTCACAGTTGATCTCTCCATATTCTGTATACATTATGTTTTTGTTATATGTAGCCCTGCTTCTCCACGCGAGCAATACTGTATATAGTAATTATTGAATCTGTCTGAAGGTACAGATTGTGTATATTCCAAATTACAGGATAAAATATTCCATTGAGTAGATGCTATATGTGGTTCCAAAACAATGAGCCTAATCTAGGCAAATCAGAGAGTTTGATTCCAGTTTCAGCTGGAATCTATGTTTAAAGGGCAGGATTTACAGCTTTTTTTACTGCCACTCCCAGAATCCCCAAGCCAGCATGTTCCATTGACTTTACGAAATTTTGACCCATCCCGGTTAGTATAATCTGATGTATGCATAGTGTTTGGAGGAACAGTGTGTTACGATAGCTCTGTACTTCATTTACTGTCCCAACTTTCCCCCTTGTTCTAAAAAATATGGCTTTTACAAGGCCTCAGAATCTCCAGGCATTCTCTGATCAGCCGACAGTAGCATTTTCACAGTACTTGTTTTAGGCCTCCATGTTTCAGTCATTTGGATATTAAGCCTTTGTGGTTATAAGCTTCACATAGGTGGTCGTGAAAATCCTGTGTTGCCTTTTTACACTTAACCTCCCTTACAGCTCCAGCAATTTCTAGAGGTTACCTTCGTTCTCTAAAGTTACTAATTTTTTAATGTATATTTTTATAGCAATATACACTTGCAATTGGAGTTGTTATTCTAATGAAATAAAATACAAGTATATATATATAATCCATCATAAAATAAATAAACAACAATACATTTTAACTATAGAGAAGCAGTTGCATGTATCTTCTTTCCTTCCTTCCCCAAGATACAGTACATGTTACCAGCTTACCAAATGAGCTTCAAATTTCCTCTAATTATCTATTACTGATATTTCATAAAAATCAAATTTTTGTCAAGAGATTTTTAATACTCTATACGCTATTTACTGTTTCTTTTTCCACTAAATTTTAGCTTATTACTGCACTACTTTTTCGAATCCAATCTTTCTCATCTTGTTTTTCTATGAACTCTTTCTGCTTCAACAAGGCCTGTTCTGTTTGTTTTTGAAGCAAGATATCTACAGGTGCCCATGCATTATTCACCTTGTCATCTCTTGATCATTTAAGGATTTACTAACCGTTTGTGAAGAGTTGCTCCCATGTGAACTAGATGTGTCCACTCTTGGTTTGGTTGGAGCTGGCTGTAGTTCTGCCTTATCTATTAGGCACTTTAGGCACAGTGCCTAGGGAAATGTTAGGGCCTACAAAACCAGGGTTTTAGGGTCTATGAAAACATCCATAGTGGTACATCAGGGCAAGGTGGAGAGCTGAATACAAGAGTGCCTATGGCCTATGCCAGTGGTTCTCAACCTGTGGGTCCCCAGATGTTCGTGGACTTCAGCTCCCAGAAGCCCTGAGCACTGACCATAGTGGCTGGGGCTTCTGGGAGCTGAAGTCCACGAACATCTGGGGACCCACAGGTTGAGAACCACTGGCCTATGCAAACCTTAGTGAGGCCCTGGTTTGGACAACTCTGGTGTGTTCTAAATGGGTCAGCCTGTAAAAAGTGCTCTGAAACATCAGGGGACAAAGAATATTAACCTTCTCTTGTGTCCCTTGCGTCCCATCCATGCAGCTCGTGGTACCTTAAAGCCATATGTGGTTTGAAAGCAGGCCACTGGAAGACCTGTCCCTTGCTATGTGAACCTGCCCATGCCTTAAGGCAAGTAATTTCACCCCCTTGAAAGTGACATTGCCATCCAAATGTGCTTCAGAAAGCAGTGCACGAAGGCAGTCTTCTTTGTGGCTCTGCCCCATATGTAAATTCCCAAGTTTCTGGGTAATCTCCCATTTCATTTATGTTTAGTCCACAACCGGAGATACTACTCTTTAAACAAAAGTTGGATTCCATTTTTGCATGATTTAATTTATGAAGTCTTTGGGTGGTTGGTGCCTTTCTTGCTGCTTTAAGTTTGAAAACTAGTTTAAGATATTTCAATGACTGGTTGTTACATTTTTTTCCTTATATTTTGAAGTCACCAAGTGACTCTATTTGTGAATGGGAAACACAGGATATGAATTCCTCTTTCAACTGGTGTTGGAATTCCCTTCCTACAGGGGTTAGACTAGCTGCTTCCTTGTTGTCCTTTGAGTGGCAGGTGAAGACTATTTAGGGCATTTCTGAACTATGCTGTTATAGCTCTATTTTCCTCTTTCAACATCCTGCGGAGTTCTGGGTTTGCAGTTTACTAAGGCCAGAGAATTTTCTGGCTAAACTGCAAACCCCAAGATTCCATAGGATGTTGAAAGCAGAATTATAGTGGAATAACGGTGTAGTGTGGAAATGGCCCTAGTTTCAATAGGCCTTTGGGAATGGACTGATTATGGTATGTTATTCATATTTGTTACTTCTTCATAGGTATCTTTAAAATGGCTTTGAATACTATTGATAGCTGAATGATGTTTTAATTTCTGTAGGTTTTTAGAAATGTGACTTTTTATCTGCTTCTCTTTTAGTTTTAGTAAGCTGCCCATGTCTAGAATTGGGAAAAAAGCAAGATCAAGTTCACCATCATCATCCTTCCAACCCCAAAATGTGTAATATCTGTTTCTTTGCAGTACCTTGCTTTCTGCCTTTAGTTGTCACACCCCAAACTAATTTCTGATAATGGTGGGTGAAAACATATTTTCTTTATATGCCACTCATCTACTTTGATTTGACTTGCATTTCTGCATGAAGGTAAATTTTATGTGAATTAAACCCTATGTAACAGAACCACTGAAGGAGTAGAGCAGGATAATGCAGTATGTAGGTAGGTGCCATATTATGAGTTATATTTGTAAGATGACTTTTCCAATTTCATTGTTGCCGATGGCTGTTAGCTGTCATTCCCTCCTTCCCAGAGTTCAGGCATTCTTCAGAAAAAGATTTAAGAAAACCTTTTCATGGCAGTCTTTAAAGCCTTTGCTTACTGTGAGTTTCAAGCAAGTTCCTGCAGGGTTCAACACATAGCTGTACAAAGTTACTTTGAAGAAGAATGAAATGCAAAAACATAATGAAGTCATCCATAACTAACTACTGGTAGGATGATATTATTTGGGACCTAGGGCATCACCCTAGCATTGTTCAGTTACAGATAGCTTTTAGTATGTCATTGTGTTCATTCTTCTTAATAGTAATTTTTAAAGCTATGGTGCATGTAATGTTTTGAAGGCTTACTCCATACAATTTCTTCACAGCACTAATTATGTGGATAGTTAGCACATATTTCATCTGCAAATAAACAGATATTTTGGGTTTGCTTCATGAATGCATCCATTCTAACCTATAGAATTGTGAAAATATAATATATAGAGTTTATAGCAAATACATATGAGCACAAGAGCCAGTATGGTGTAGTGACCTGAGCATGGACAAAGACTCTGGAGATCACAGTTCAAATCCCCACCCAGCCAGGGAAACCCAGTGGAAACCTTTAGCAAGTTACACTTTCTCAGCCTCAGAGGGTAGTGATATGTTTTTCTCAGGGTTGTAAGTCACAAATGACTTGAAAGCACAAAACAACAACAACAACTTAAACAGATATATGTAGTGTGCGTGCATATGACAACAATGTTGTTGTCATATGCATGCACACTACATATATCTGTTTAAGTATTAGTAGTTAACTGCTTTAGAGGCTATCATATGGGGTCAACATCTTACATTGCCCCTGTGTAGCATAGATGTACACTTGTGCTGCACCACTTTTCTTTTGAATACTAATGTTGTACAACCAACTACTTATCTACAAATGTGCTTGCTTTTGTCCAGTTTTGCAGTGAGGAATGCACAGTGGCTGTCTCTGGGATCTCAGTGAAGCAAATGGTACACTGAAGGCACTCCATCTGCAACCATTATGTGAAACTCTGTTTATGAAGCCCTGAACTGTATATAGCTATTGTGCAATGGCAAAAAAAAGGGGGCAGCACAACCACATGCATAAGGGAACCAATACATGCACATGACATAGCAGCATTCTAGCCGTGGTCTTTGTACAGCATTAGTGAAAAATATTTCCAAATGCACCCAATGCAATCTTCAGCTGGTATTTGCATTAAGATAATCACAGTTCACACCATATCCCACAAACAGCCATTTCTGTGGTCCGTTTTCTGAGTTTCCTATGCAGAATTGTTCTTTTCTGTAAAGAGAGGCTGTTTGTTCTGGTTGGTACACAAAAGGTCCCAGTTTGCACCTTTTTGGTCAACACTCCATCATTTCTCTTGGTACCACTTTTTCATAATTCTGGGGACTTTGCATCATTGCACAAAGGCATAGTGCCTTTAGGATATTTAGGCCCACTCGCATAGGGACAAGGGAGCAATGGGGACAGTTTGCCCTTGGCGGCAATGTTTTTGGGGCGTTCTGGTTCATAGCCACACTGCTGCAGCCACTCCCCCACGCACCATGGCCAGGGCCCCACGCACTGCAGCCACACCCCCACGTGCCATGGCCACGCCCCACGTGCTGTAGCCCCACCCCCTCCTGCCCCTCCTGCACTCATGCCAAGCTCCGCCGCTGTTTAGACCAAAAGCAATCCTGAAGCCCTTTAAATATTTCACAAATACAGCTTTCTTTATGGTGAAATTAGGTGGGAGAGGCTAAGGCCTTATTCAGACTCTTGGTTTATTCGTGAGCAGTGAGTCTACTACACACTCTTAGGAGAAGCTGAGAATGCAGCTGTTCAAGAGAAATGTAATCTACAATTTTAGCACCTTGTTAAGGGACTAAACACCAGACACTTTCATAGTCTTACAACACCTGGGACAATACTTAGATGCCAGAAATAGTGTTCACTATTATTGAGACATACTTTGGTTTCCTGTCCATCCTTTAGGGATTTCAGAGCACCCTACACAAACTTTCTGAGTCTCTTCTTTCTAAAGTAGTAGCTAGCTTCATGAGAAGAGACTGAGCTTTCTCAGACACTTTTAAAGCTGTCCTGAATTTTCACCAGTGAAGTAAAAGGCCAGCTTGTCTGCCTTTATACTTTCTTATCTGTCCTTTACGTTCTCTAAGGGGCAAGGGCAAATAATATACCTTCAGATGCAAAACATGCTTTGCTTGGTTAGCAAAGACAAATACACAGTTCTTGTGACTGTCAGTGTGTAATTGAAGTTAGATCTGTTACAGACAAGCAAGCTAGAGAAAGGGAGTAGGGAATGGTGGAATAGTTAGTGCTCAGGGGTAAGCCTAGTGTGAATGAATCCTTTAAAATATGGCTTTTGTTCTAAGTAAGTGAGAAGGAAGATTTTACTGAAGTTATCACACAGCCTCATCTTAGTGTGCCTACGGAGCAGAATTTGAGTTATGATTACATAAATCTCCATTTCGAATTTATTGCCATAATTTATCAGCTCATGTTGCTCAATGGCCAAGTAGTTAATTTTAAAATGAAGTGGTGCTATTTTCATTAATACCCTTGTGCTAACTACCTATCAAAACACTCAGAGGCAATTAATACCATGTTGCTGAAGTACTGAACCAATAAATATCTCCAGCACTGGCTTGACTTTGGCAGATAAAAGGCATTAAACTAACCCACTCTTTTAATAATGCTTTCCCATTCCCTTTCTCCCCATATCATCAGAAACATTTACACTTTGAGGAGGAGATTAAATAGCCCAATAAGCTCATAACACGAATTTAAAAGGCTGTTTCTTTTAAAATTCTTCATGATATCCAAGAGATCCCCCAGGATATCATTTCAAATCAATAAGCTTGAAAGATGATGCAAAATTTTGGAGCTCATATATCACGAACACATGAAATTTAGCTCAGACAAGGGACCTTGTATTGTCTTTAATAGTGTGGCAGATAGGGTAAATTTTGCTATTTGTTAATTGGCTAGCAATAAAAATATACTGTGGGAGTTGGTTTTGTTTTTTTAAAAAAAGGAAGATGTGTCCTTTCTACATCACACTGGGTCTCTTTTTTAACTGAGGAGCGGTTTGCTGAGCTGGTCCCAAATTTTGAGGAACAAAATGTTTTGAAGGGCAAATCTTCCTCTGATTTTTTTTTAAATTTTAGAGTTATGGTATTACAATGTAGATGTACCATTAAATGAATAAGTGCTGCACTCTAGTACTGTAAGAAAACAATTAAAAAGGAGGAGAAACACTCAAGAGTGGGAAAAAATGTTTCATTTGATGCTGGCATTTGCCAGAACATAGTCTAGGATGACAGAGATGTTGTTTGAATATTAAGGGAGAAGAAGAGAGAACTACAACAACAAATGATGTAAATTCTTGCCCTGTCTGAAAAAGTCCAGGGACAAATACAATAACACTTCTGGTTAGGAGAAAGAAAGCAAGACCTGTGTTAACACACAGGAGCAACAGGACTGGAAAATCTGTACAGAGGCTGCAACAGGAAGTTTGACGTGGCTCCAGGAAGGAAATTTATCATTTTCTATGAGAGACTTGGGTTATCACCATGTAAAGCAGTGGTTCTCAACCTGTGGGTCCCCAGATGTTTTTGGACTTCAGCTCCCAGAAGCCCTGAGCATTGACCATAGTGGCTGAGACTTCTGGGAGCTGAAGTCCACAAACATCTGGGGACCCACAGGTTGAGAACCACTGATGTAAAGGAAGAAACAGTTGCTACATGAGTGCTGAAAATTGGGGAAAAAAGTCTTTTCCAGAACCAGGATCAGAAAATGTTTTATACTGAAAAAATCAAGCTGGGATCACTTGGGTTCTCTAATGGGATCAGAGAGGATTGGACAGTTCCTACCCATGTATGGTAATGTTTTTTTCATGGTAATCCATTTTGGTGTCTGTGATAAAAGATCATGAACACGGAAAGGGATGGTACAAAGGTAAATTACATATTGCTGGAGAGCGGCAGAACTTGGGAAAAGGTGAATTTTTGGACTATAGTTCCCAGAAACTCTTAGGTACTAAGCCATGCTGGCTGAAGGGAGGCATTCTGGAGAGTTGAAATCCAAAAAAAGTAACTTTTCCAAGCACTGAAAGTCAGCTGCTCAGGGTTTACAGACAATGTGGATATTTGAACTTACCACAAATGTACATTCCTGTAGCCTATGAATGAGACAGTACTTAATTCTGGGAAGGTTCATAGAGAAAAATCTCTAAGTCCTTTAAGGGAAGTTTTTTAAGGTCTTTAGAGAAGAAACCCAAAGGCCCTTAAAGGATATATGCTTAGGCTCTTAAACTATCCAGAATATACCACCTTTTCAGTAAATATACAACATACTGTCCACTGCACAGGATAAACTTGGACTGTTCAGTCAGTGGAAAGTATTGTCAGTGTCTCAAACAGGCACACTACCACAAGATATTTTTTTGAAAAAAAGGAAAAGTCACTGGAAAGTTGAGGATGTTGTCTAGTTCAGGAGAATCTGCTCCTATCAAACATTCATTCCCAGGAATCTCTGAGTTTAAGACTATAGCATTTCCTGATTCTCTGAAGAATTCGTCCCCAACGCCCAAGCGAAGCAGTGGCGGGGGGGGCGGCCTTTGCTGCCCTCTTGCGAGAAGGGGCCGCCGGGGGAGGGGGCGGGGCACGGCGGCATTTTTAGGGCCACCCCGCCTCCTCCCTCGGCCTCTTTGTCCAGCACGCGACGAGAGAGGACGACGCTGGCAGGCCCTCCATCCCGACCACGTGGTTGGAGTGAGGCCTGCTCCACATGGTGAACCTGAGCATTGGCAGCCGGCCTCTCCGTCTTCGTTCAAGCAGTGGAGGGGGACTTGGCTGGCGCGGCGCTGCTGTGCTCCTTTAAGTCTGCTTTTCGACGAAGGGGAAGGGCCGAGAGCCGAGGCAGCGAGGGCTCAGCAGAAGCGGCGGTCGCCTCAGCGGCCGCCCTGGTAAAGGGCGGGGGTGCGGGGTGGCCTGCATCCGGGGGCCCCGTTTTCCCCTCACTAGTCTTTCCATCGGTTTTGATTGCTTGTTTAGGGTTTGAGAGGTAGTTTGCAGGGAGGAGGTGGTTGCGCGTGGGTAGGCCGCCCCTCCCACTAGTTAGCTCGAAGGCCTCCTGGGTTGGGGGAGGGTGTCTCCTATTTACATTTTGGGGGCCCAGCTCGCAGAGAAGGCTTCTTCTCGGTTGCTTCTCTGAACGCAGCAGTTGGGTTGAGAGAGTGTGACAATTAGTAAGACTTTGCGCTGCACCCCCCTCCCCCCGGTTTGTCCACGGGTAGTGGTGAGTGGCTGTAGGGGGAGAGGGCCGAGACAGTAGGCCCATATTGAAGAATAAACAGTTATTTAAAAAAAATTTTTAGAAAGTCTTATCGCAAAGGGGGAGTTGTTGTGTCTGAATATGGCTTCCGAGCAACCGGCAACATCCAAGGGGAAGCAGCCTGCAGGGAAGGCCAAAACAACCAAAGGGGCTGCGGGAGCGAAGGGGCACGCCAGCCAGAGGCGCAGCCGGTAGATCTGCGGCTGCCCCACTAGTGGCTTCTTCCTCCTCGGAGGATGAAGGGGGGGTATATACATTGGCCAGTATAAGAAGCTTCAGACCAAGGGGAAAAGGCAATCTGCAGTGCTGGGAGGAGGTAGCGACGAGCAGTTGATTGTCATGCCAGTGGGCACTATTAACCGGATGTTGGCATGACTAGGTGCCCTTGAGAAGAGACAATTGGGAGAAAACGCAGCCAATCGTTGTCGGAGGGGCAGAGTCAGGCTTCTTCATTGCAACAAGTCGGCGGGGCAGCCGGACCCTCAGGGAATTCAGCAGCAGCAGGAGAGTCAGGGTGAGTATGATGCCCGGGGGATAACGTTGCACCTGTGTCTTGGCCTTGGAACCTAGCTACACCATCAGGTAACACGGGAGGGGCCCCGCCTGCTAGCATTTCCGGGCCATTAGCTTCTTCATCTCCAGCCTCACAGGGCGAGGCAGAATCGCCCTCCCAGCCGCATTCCAGAGGGGTAGAAAATTCTCAGGTGACCCGGGACTTGTTCAGGGTAGGGATTGTGGGTCACAGGAGAAAGACAAGGACGCCAACATTGGGCAAGTGGAAGGAGGACGGCTGAGGGTTCTGGATGAACACCTCGCTGTGGCCACTATTGAGAAAATACTGAAGGGAGAATATGTTGATTTGTTCACCCTTTTATATTGTGAACTAGACAAAAAGAGAAAGAGGATTTGGATGCGGGAGAGAAAGAAAAATTGAAACATCGTAGGATTGAGAGGAACTGGTCTAATTGGCTTATAGGATACATGATTTACATGGGTGTGATAATTAAGGCCCAGCCTTCCAGGGGGCACTCTATGCTAGTGGATTTGAATACCATTTATAGGGCCCATACAGAGTTTTCAGGGAATGGCTGGCTGCATTACGATGAGAAGTTTAGGCTGAGAGCAGTGTGACAGCCAAGCCTCGCTGGGACGAAATCATAACTGAACTATGGATGCAGATGCTGACCTCAGCGCGCCCAGTGTTTGGTGGGTGAGCCCAATCAGGACACCTGGTGCAGATTAGTAAGTCTGCCCCCAAGGCCCAGGGATCTCAGAACAGCAACAGCAGCCACAGCTGTGCTGGGACTATGGGACGTAGGGGTCTTGTGCCCGTTGTCCCTGCAAATACAAGCACATATGTGGGATCTGCTGGGGCTCCCACCCCGCTCGCTACTGCAATAAGGGGAGGGGGGGAATGGGCTTCAAGGAGGGAGCCAATAAACGGGGGCCAGGGAATCAACCGGCTGTTTACAAAGGGTCCCAGTCCAATTAAAGTGGAAAGGCTGCAGGCATGGCTCCAATTTTATCCGGACCAAGCAGCAGCACAATACTTGAAAGAGGGATTTACTGAAGGTTTCAGGATCCCAAGTACGGGTCCTCGTAAGTTTTTTATGGCCAATAATCTTAGATCTGTGGTAGGTAATGACCAATAGTTAGAGCAAAAATTAGTAAAGAGGTTTCTGAAGGCAGGGTGTTGGGCCCCTTTGATCAACCTCCTACCCCTAATGTTAGGATTTCTCCACTAGGTGTAGTCCCCAAGAAAGCCCAGGGCGAATTTCGGCTAATCCACCATTTGTCTTACCCCAAAGGTGAATCCGTTAATGATGCCATCCCTGCGGAGCTATGTTCAGTCAGGTATACTTTGTTTGATACAGCAGTGCGGGTAGTGCGCAGACATGGTGTTGGTGCCGAGCTGGCTAAATCTGACATCAAGTCAGCCTTTCGCCTACTACCCGTTCATCCCTCTGATTTCGAGCTACTAGGATTCGCCTTTGAGGGTAAATTCTATGTTGATCACTCTCTCCCAATGGGATGTTCCGTGTCATGTTCTGCCTTCGAAAAGTTCAATACTTTCTTAGAATGGGCCATCAAAAGGAAATCTGGCCTTTCGGGTATTGTGCATTACTTAGACGATTTTTTATTTGTCGGACAGGCCGGTTCTGGGCAGTGTGCATTCTTGTTAGCACAATTCAAATCGCTCATGGGGGAGCTGGGTGTGCCATTGGCACATGAGAAAACTGAAGGTCCTTCACAGCAGCTCACATTTTTAGGCATCGAGTTGGATACAGTGAACCAGACATGTAAATTGCCACTTTCCAAGGTTCAAGATTTGAGATCAAGGGTGTCATCATTTCTAGGCAGGTGCAAGGCACCCTTAGGGAGCTTCAGGAGATCTGGGACACCTTAATTTTGCGTGCAGGGTGGTGGCACCTGGCAGGGCATTTCTTAGGCGCCTGTGTGATGCCACCAAGGGCGCCACCAAACCGCATCACAGGATCAGGGTCACAAGGGAGATGAAATTGGACCTAGAAGTATGGCAGGAGTTCCTGGCAGGCTTTAATGGGGTCTCCTTTTGGCGGGATGAAATCAAGGTTAGGGACGCATTACAGATATCATCGGACGCAGCAGGATCCGTGGGTTTTGGAGTCTTTTTCAGGGGCAGGTGGTGTGCACAGAGATGGCCTGAGAGCTGGGTGGAAGCGGGCATCACAGCTGACCTTACATTTTTGGAATTCTTTCCAATATTGGTGGCAGTGCACATCTGGGCACGGGAGTTGGCAAATGCCTCAGTCCACTTTTGGTGTGACAATCAATCTACTGTCAGGGTGATTAACTCCCTCTCTTCCAGATCACAATGCGTTATGCACCTGGTTCGGGCTTTTACACTTCAATGTCTCCGCTTTAACATAGTCTTTACAGCTGTACATGTGGCAGGCGTAGATAATTCCTTGGCTGACTCTCTCTCCCGTATGCAGATGGATCGTTTCAGGGAACTTGCACCAGAAGCTGCAGGTCGTCCAGAGCTGATGCCCTCCCACCTGTGGAAGCTTGGCGGGGTGAGGTAACACAGATGATTGGTATGTCAATTGCACCGAGCACCAGAAAGAGTTATAATAGAGCTCTTAGGGAGTTTAACAGTTTTGGGGATCCAAGGGTTTATCTGATGCTTGGCCACTCCCGGTGGACCATGTTTTGCAGTTTTGTGTGGCCCTCAAGCAAGCAAACTTATCTCCACAATCCATTAGATCTCGCATTTCAGCACTGGTCTTTTTCTCCAAGGCGAGAGGTCTCCCCGATCCAACTGGTGATTTTAGGATACGTAGATTTGTAGAGGGATGGCACCGGTCGAAAGGGGCGACCCAAGATAGCAGACAACCACTCTCCCCAGACATTTTGAGAGGTCTGAGTGGTGCTTGGAGGGTTTTGTGTGCTTCGGCATATGAGGCTCTCTTGTTTCACTCAGCAGCTCTCACAGCATTCTTTGGGGCATTAAGGATGAGCAAGCTGGTTGTTCAGAGTAAAGGGGACAGGTCGGGCAGGGCCCTGGAGTTTTGTGACCTGTACTGTGGTGAGCGGTATTTGCGTCTGCACATTAGGAGATCAAAGACAGACCAGGCCAGGAGGGGCAATGTGATAACTTTACAGGAATGTTCTGATCCAACCTGTCAGGGCACTGAGAGCTTATACGGCCAGCCGGGGACCCATGTGGGGCCACTATTTGCCATGCTGATGCGGTTCCGCTCACCAGGTATCAGTTTTGGGCCGTGACAAAGAAAGCCTTATCACATCTGGGTTTGCACGGAGCCAATTTTGGCACGCATTCTTTTCGCATTGGTGCAGCCTCTACTGCAGCATCGATGGGCATGAAGGCTGAGGACATCCGGAGGATGGGGAGATGGAAGTCCTCGGCATACCAGCGGTATGTGAGGCCCATCCAACTGCCCTAATGTTTCTGGTTCTTTTCAGAGTGACCTGCTTCAAGGAGGAAGCGAGTGCTGATTTGTGGTCACAGTTTCGTCTTTTGGGCTGAGCGGCGAGTTCGAGATGGCCAATTAGGGCCGAATTTGGGATTGGGCGAGCGAGCCTCGATTCAATGGCTTGGCAAGAGAGGTCTTTGCTGGCACGGTTTGTTACCTGAGCTGTTTAAGGAGGGCTGTTTGCCTCCGCCTGACATGTTGGTCATTCACCTTGGGGGTAATGACCTTGGACTTTGAAAGGAAAGGCACTGATTATACAAGCCATTCATGATATGCGACATATTCAACACACATGACCTCGCACCTGCATTGCTTGGTCGGCTCTGATTCAAAGAAGAGTATGGCGTGGGGGAGGTGACCTACGGCCTTTAGAGTTTGCACGTAGACGAGTGAACAAAGAAATTTACAAGGCTATGAAACAGGGCTTGGGTTATTTTATTCCACATTATGACATCGTTTTCGATAAACCAGAGTTGTATAGACATGACGGGGTCCGCTTGTCACCTGCAGGTAATGATATCTTTCTGCGGGATTTGCAGGTGGGCATTGAAGCCATCCTGGAGGTGGGCTGGGAGGATAAGGACTAAGCAGATGCTTGACCTTATCCATGGCCGGTAAGGGGGGGGGGTCAATGGTGTCGGTGAGTACCTATGGCACCATTTGGTGTAGGATAAACGCTATCCTTGAGGAGGGCTCAGGACTGGCCCTCACTGGCGTGAGCCCGGGGGGTGGCGGTTCGGGGCTCACCTCCCAGACAGGGGCCGGCCAAGGTCTTAACGCAGCTTCAGTGGTTGGCTTTGGGGCCCAGTATCTCACTATATGGGCTATAGAAGAAAGTCGGGAACTGACTCTTGCCATAGTTCACACAGGCCTCTTAGGTCAGAAGTTCAAGTTCAAGTTCAAGTTCACCTCATAATTATGTTAATTAGGCATATTAATAAATTGCCCTAGTTGAACCCAAGCCCTGTGTGTGGTCTCTTCATTTTGCGGGTTGGGCGGCAAATGGACATAAAGGTTGACACTGCTTGAAATCTGTTATACAGCAGTCTCTTGTGAGACTGTTCTAAAGTTCAAAGTTGCTGAGCTTCTCTGATTTTCATAGCTTTATGAAAAGAAAATTGAGTCACAGAAAGAAAGGTGCTGCCCAATCTTCTTGAGAGGCTATCTACACACACAAATCCTATGCAAAGTGTTCTGTTTAAAAGAGAGGAGGAGGAGGACAAAGAGGAGAAACAGCAGCAGAAGAAACAGAAACAGCAGCTGCAGTGGTACAGTAGTTCCTAGCCTAAGGAATCATTTGGACATGACTTATTTGAGTAGTGTGTAAACATGTGGTGGATATAGTTTTCTATACACTATATTTAAAGTAAATAAAATACATCTGAAAATGTTGGGACTGTTTCTACCAAGTGGCTTACCCCCTGGGCAGCAAAGCTACAAGTGAATCTCCATTTGCCTTACCCCCATTTATAACAATTTCAAATTTGCAACATTTCTCCATGAATAAATATAGACTCACTCACAATGTGTAGCTTTCCCAGCCCGCCTGGGCACGTGAGGAGGAGAGAGAGTAAAGAGCATCAAGAGAGTTGAAGTTTTAACATAAGAAAAGCTGGCTGGTTGTTGTGAACTGCTGCCAAGTTGATCTCGAGTTATGGCAACCCTATGGAGGAGAGACTTCCAAGCCACTCTATCCTCAGCTGCCCTGCTCAGGTACTGCAGATTCAGGGACATGTCTTCCTTGATTGAGTCTATCCATCTGTAATGTTGACTGGACCGGCTTTTATCTGCCTTGGGTGGGGCTTCTTTTGCCTGCTTAGAAAAGTGTGTGTGACAGGGAGGAAGAACCTGGAATGTTAGGAGTTTTGGTGTGCCTTTTGCTTGCTTAAGTCAGGGAGCTTCGATGAGGAGAGAACATGTGGGTAATACTAACAATGCCAAACTGGTTAATTCTGCTACAAACGTTGCAGTAAAAATGACAAATAAATCTCATGGCACCTTACAGCCTGCTTATCATTGAGGACTGGGCAGGATGAGAAAAATCAACAGGCATTTTGTATAAGAACTGTGTTTTTCTTTTTTAGTGTGGCTGGTTACTGTAAAGGAGATATGCTACTTCTCCCGTTTGTGCTGTTGCATGTGCTGAAGATGACTCAGCACAGTCTTCTGTAGCATTTCACCTAGAACTGGGGAATTTCACCTAGAACTGGGAAATGGCACCACCCTTCCCCATTGTGCTCCTGTTTCAAAGGCCGTCAGTGGGTTTTTGTCTGAAAGGATACCAGCAATTCTAGAACCCTGCTGCTTGCTACTTGGGCATTATCAGGTGGGTTGTGGAAGAAAAGATGCTTCCTTTGGGGTCATTCTTGACAGAGAACACTGCCTGTCAACCAAAAGCAGTATTTGTTTTAGACCTCTCCACTTCCTCTTGGAACCAGTAGAGCAGCCTTCTCCAACCTGGATGTCTGAAGATGTAATAGATTACAACTCTGATTAGCTCAGGCAGAACAGGGCCAATGATCAGGGAAATGGGAGGTATACTCCAAAATAGTAAGACCCATTCAGGTTTGGAAAGCCTGAGCAGTACTGGACAACATAACCCAGGCTGGAGAAGGATGAGTGGTACTGGACAGCAGGGTTTCAGAGTCCATCTCGTGTAAAATGTTCAAAATCTCTCAGTTTTCTTCCTTTTCCTGCTGTCTCCTTTTGTTCTGAGGTTTCTTTCACTGCTGCAAACAGAGTTCAAAGTAAAAAAGTAGTTTGCACTCATTGACCTTGGGTGGGGGGAGAGGAGTAAGTTGGAATCCTGCCCTTCCCATTAGGCTTCAGGAAAAGCAAACTACTACCCCCTCTCCTTGCTTGTCCATTCTTCCTCATTTATGACTCTTGCCATCTTGACTACACTTCGACGTTCCTTGACCCTGATTTTAATACCGGATATGTTAGAAGATACTGGGTTACAAGGCCTATTGATTTATTTTGTTTACAACGTATAGAAACTTGTATTTCACCCTGTAGTGCTTATATACTATTCAAATAAGTCATGTCCAAAAAATTCCCTCACACTCAAGAACTTCTCTTGGATATTTAAGAGTCAAGCAGTAATTTCATATGGGACCACTCACACACAACACAAATAATTTGCAATTGTAATAGCTCAGAACTTACACTTGTAGCACAGGAGGGTCAGGAAGAAGCAGGTCTGGATGCTGTTGAGGTGAAAAGTACACAGGTGAAGACAGGGCACTAGCTGTGATCACAGCCAAGGTTGGGCAGTAAGGTACACTGGCATGTCTCAGCTTAATATATGCTTGTTACCTTTTACTGTACCCTGGGTTGAGGTGCCCATCCTCTCCTTGTCCTCTACCACCAACAGATTTTTCCAGGGAGGCGGGACAATTCTACTGGGGGAAGAGACCGTACAGCGCTTTCCCCTTCTTTTGTGGGGAAATATGAAGTCTTATCTCTTATTCTTATCTCTTATATTGATTGAGAGTGCTGAATGCAAGAGAAAACATTCCAGTTTCATCTTCTTTTGTAGAAGGCAAAGAAGGATGCCAAAGCTTAGCTGCTTACCTTGTGCAGGATGTACTGAGATGGAAGCTATGGCTCCCAGCTCATCACTTTCAGCTTTTACTATGTATAGCCGCTTCTACAGGTATTAAGCATTTATTGCATTCTGTTTGTACATCCAAATAATGGGGTTTTGTATAATAATGTATATAATCCATAGATTTATATCATTGTGTCTTTTTTTTTAATTTTACACACACACACACACACACACACCATTATATTCATTGTTATGAATCTATTATAATCCCACCACACCTGTAAGAGTACCGTCTTAAGCCTGCTTACTCTACAGCTGTTCCTGGCGTTCTTACGCACATAAAGCAGCAAAGTGACTGGGGTATTATATAGTAAAGCTGTAGCTGTGTCCTGCAATTCTGAAGGAAGCAACTTGCAATGAGCAGCCAATGTGACACCTGTTGCCATATTTTCCAGAGATATATTCTTGAATGAAGCTACCTGATAGGGCAGAGGTGAAAATGCATAGCTTCTTCCAAGTTTCAGCCAGGCTCATTTATCATAGAGCAAAATGCTGAGCAAGTTCCTGGTTTTAATCTTATCTGGCTGGGACACTGCAATTTGAGGCCATGGTTGTCTGGAGTGGGGGTGGGTGGGTATGATTTGTTCCTGACTGTAAATAGAAATAAAATGGAAAGTTAAATCTTTCTGTGTTTTGGAGCTACAAGTCTGTAAAAAGTGTGCACTGGGAAATCATTTAAACCATGCATTCGATACTGTATCTAGATTTCTAAAAATAACCCCTGAGCATTCCTTGTGTTGGAAGTATTCACCTCTCTTTTTGCAGTATTTGTTCTCTGCAGACTGGTAATCATCTACCATAGAAAAGTGTATTAATACAATGAAAAGTAGGCTTTCCCAGCCCAATGGTTCCGGTGGTAGAATGTGAAAGGTACTTAGATACTGAGCAAGCACAGCATAGTGGTTTAAAGAGTTGGGCAAGGACTTGGGGAGACCATGGGTTGAATCCTTGCTCAGCCATGGAAACCCATTAGGTTACTTTGGGAAAGTCACACTCTTACAGAAAGGCAATGACAAACTTGCTCTAAATAAATGTTGCCAATGAAACCCTATGATAGAGTCAATTTGGAGTCAGTTTGAAGGTATACAACAACAACACAACAACTACTCTGATATTGGTTAGGAACAGAAGTAGAAGCCTTACCACTCTTCCTTATCTTAGATATATAGCTGTCTTGTCTACATTCTGCGTTCATGTAAACTGAGTCAGTTGGCCTGACTTATATAAGTTTTTCAAAGTGCAGTAATTGTTCTTTTATCAAAATCTGGATTTTTTTTTTGTTACTGTTGTTAATATGTGTAAGTTTAGAGGAGATGCAACATGGTAGGAGAGGAGCAATGGCAAGACTTCCACTGAATCTCAAGATAAGTGAAATCCTTTGTTAGAGCTTATATTACCACAATCAGAGATTTCATTTGTTGTAGTGCTTCTAACAGAAAATGTATGTTATCTATTTGCTTTCACTTTTCCTCACATTATATGATTCTAAAAGATAGAACACAGAGATCTGTTCCCTCCATGGGGGATAGCACTCCCATCAAGGTATCACAGAAAAGGGAAAGCTCACAGGGAAAATATCATAGGGAAACTCTGAATCACAAACAAAATCATAGTCTTAGGTAAAATGGAAGTTTAGTATTCAAAGTTGTAAAATACTATTTTTAGATATAATATTAACATTTGCATCTGCATCTGAAAATAAAGGGGAAGTCACAATTAGCTTTACAAAAGGAAATCTTGAATAAACTGAATTGTGTTGGTATTTGATAAGAGAAGAAGTTAAATTACCTGTTCTCTTTTCGACTGAATCAGAAGTCTGACCTGAGTCTGAATGTGTACACAATTTGGCATGCACTTTTGGTGGTGAGGAAAGCTTCCTGACTCATGATCCACCTGGCTGCCTAGATTCTGGTTGACATTGCAATGACTTAAAGGGTTTCCTTTCCTTTGCATAGATTCCTATAGGCCTGAGTGGCAATTCAAGGATGGCTTGGCATCAAAATACCTTAAGGAGGAACTCACTCCATACCAACCTGATTGTGCCCATATGAACTGTTGTTGCCATTATTCTGTGTATATTTTTCAGGAGAGATATATTGTGTGGCAATAATTTAAGAACATTTTTTTCCAGTGGCAACTAAATTCTTACAGGTTTCTTGGAACTGTATCAGACTCAAAAATATATTTGGCACCTCATTAAAATCTTATTTCCCAGGCCTCTGTCTACTATGCCCTGCTAACTTAGAACTGCTAGTGGTAAGGAAGGTACAATGAGATATAGCCATAGCAAGCTGGATTCTCGTTGTAGCCTGTGTGATGAGTGAAATAAGAATGGGTGAATTGATCAAATACTGGGCTGTAAGGTCTTCCTGTTCCATTCTGTTCTGGTCATATAGAGCTCTTCATACTGCAGGTAGTGCCTTCCTCTAGACTGAAACTCCAGGTAGAATATACTCCACTGAAAATTTACACTGAGATTCCTTGAGATGCAATATATTTGAATTGTTATTTCTGTTTGTGAAGTCACCTCTTGCCACTGCAATGCTCTCACTGTGCCCTTTCTCACCACAATATCTCAGTAGCAGTCCTCCTAACAGAAAACATATGAAATTTAGGCTGTTGGTTCAACAGTTCCATGAATACATGAAGGTACCTGGACACAAAGGGCTAGCATGGTATAGTGGTTTGAATGCCAGACTAGGACTCTGGGAGATCAGTGTTTGAATCCCCACTTGGCCGTGGAGTCACACTCTCTCAGTAAGAAGGCAACGGCAAATTTTCTCTGAAGAAATTTTGCCACAAAAATCCCATGATAGGTTTGTTTTAGGGCTGCCATAAGTTGGGAACAACTTGACAGCAAGCAACAACTTATATACACACTGTAGACTAAAAAACAACAAAACTTGTTAGCATTAGCAATTTTTTATTTTCCTTTTTTGTTGCATAGGAAATGCAGTACTTGCTTCCAGTAATTGTATTGTAATGTGAGAGGGTGGTAGTACTAATGGTTGAATACAAGTGTTAAACTAATCCACACCAGCTCAAAAAACCTGCAGAGATTTAGTTAAAAAAAAAAAATGGATGCCCACAGTGATTCTCAACCAATTGCAAATTTTTACAGAACACAGTAAAACTAAAATGGTAACTATGAGAGTCAATACAAGGATACTAGAGGCACAAGGGACCCGATTCATAAAAAAGTGGAGACACAGGGGTATTAACACAGGGGTTAAGTGATTTTGCGGCAGATCTTTCACATATGTATTGGAAGTGCTTTTTTTTGCACCAAATTGAAAAATGAAACCAAGGTTATCTGTTAGAACTGAGCAAGTGAGCCGGTGAATCCCTAATTGTGCAAAGAAGCCAACAGCAGGTATATTGTGGACATTCCCACAAATGTATTTTGCAATCCTGCAAAATAACTGCAAAACTAGTTTCCTACCTTCTTACAGCAGCAACAAATGTGGAGGTACAGGTGAGAGACTGTCCACTCAGCCACACTGTTCTGTTAAATGTTTGTGCTCTCTATGACCACACTGAGATGGAATGATTCTTCTACACTAAATTGCCAAACTTCTCACTCCCCAGATTTTACACATATGCTCTTCTTCTCATCTAGGCTATCACTACACTAGATTTCTCTAGTTCTTTCTGGGGGAAAAAAATAGTTCAATGATCTGAGGCTTGCCACTCAATGCAAGACTGAGTAAGGAACTATCTAGTGA
Organism: Iguana delicatissima; assembly: GCA_948472985.1. NCBI lineage: Eukaryota > Metazoa > Chordata > Lepidosauria > Squamata > Iguanidae > Iguana > Iguana delicatissima. The sequence continues at coordinate 1,845,094 of CAOKZL010000056.1, forward strand.
AATACTGAATTGTAAATGTTTTCTGTCACAATGCTTTGCACTAAGGAAGGTCATGACAAGTGTAAACCCCCTGTACAAAATCTAGTGGATCTTACTGTGGCCACAAGAATTATATTCTGCTTAGCAAGACATTAAAACTCTTATATCTGTGCAAAGTCCAGATTAAGGAAGTTTCTGGCAAATTAGTATTACCTAGGAATTTCTCCCCTTCATATCAAGTGATGTCCATACTGAAGTTGTGCCTGCCAAGCCTTGTTCTGCCTCCTTGTTGTGTTTGGGCAGAGATGAAAATCAGGTGAAATCTTGGTAATAACAATGTGCTGGAGTTATATTTACCTCAGAAAAGAAAAAGTTCCCAAATTTGGATTAAAAAATATACACCAAAGTCCTATGTTAATGCCTAGTGACCATTCATGAATCGGGCCCAAAGTATATACAGAGTTTTGAAGGAAAAAATGCAACAGTGCATGAAACTAAATAGCCATATGAGGTTGGGTTTTAAAAGGTTCTTAGAAAGTTTGCTTTTAATATAAGGAGGTCTGGTGTGAAGAAGGGCCAAGCATGGGTACCTGGTTTGAATATTGTCCATTAAGAAACCACTTTCAAGGTCAGTTCCAAGTTTGAGAATTGTTCCTTACTTTGAAACTTGATGTCTTGTTTTCTTCTGAGATTGAGCTCTTAAGAGTTCTTATGAATGCTTGAAGCAAAACAAAACAAAACAAAACAAAACAAAAAAACACCAGGCAAGGATTTTTGTTGTTGATTTCAAACCCCATGCCTGCCCTAAAGAATAAAGAATGCCCCCCACAAATAATACTGAATTTTAAGTTAAATGTATATCTCCAAAATACTGAAAACACCCAAAATCAAGAAAAATAAAACAGAAGTTGTGTTCTCAGTGAAATATCTTTAAACCTATCTGACAAGAACCAAGTCAGGAAAAAAAAAGACTAACATAACTTTGAGTAATATTCATACAGCTCACTAAGCATTATGGAATAGCATGCATTAATATTGTACGGTTATTTTACATCACCTATATCAGAAGGTTCTGACAGACAGCGAAGGCTACTGGTGTAGAAAAATCTTACTTCAGAAGAGCAATATAATACAGATTTCACAGGCACTACATTTTTAATATATCAGGTATTATGCTGGTTTTCTTATATTTTCTTTCTGTCCTAAAGCTGGCATTTATAATAATGACCAAAAAGGCAAGGATTGAAGTAAACAGAAACTAGATACCAAAGTTGATATATTTCTTTCTTGTTTTCAGATTTATATTAGTGCATAGTTCTCATGCAGATAAACACTGCTATGCATTTACATTGTTGGAAAGCAGAGTGAATTGAGCCCAAGTTGTCACATTTTTGTAAATCATTTTGCCAGCCTGTAATAGCACCATGTAATGGATTTGCATTAAACATTAAATTGATTTCAGAACTGGTGACACAGTATTCACTACAGTTAAGTGCTATGGAATAGCTTCAATGTTACCTGCTATATATCAAAGCAATTTTCATCCCACTGCTTTTTTATTGGAAAAAATAAAAGGAAAATGTACTCGATACTAATTAGACGATTGCACAGCCTTGGACTTGATGGTGGCATAGCTGGGTTTTACTGTCAAACAGTAATACATGCATTGACTTCAAGACAAAATTGGCTTTGTAAGCTTGATTTAATGGAAACCTTGCCTGGTAGGCAGAGTTCACTTCATGAGATCTCCCCCAATAGATCTCATGAAAGATGTGTTTCTTTTAGGTGCCATTGAAGCTCTCCTTCCATTTTCATGCCAGTTGTGGTTTGCAATGTTTGTTCTATGGAGGCCTTCTACCAAAGTAAAATAAAATTTAAAAAAAAGATATTTCCAGAGACACAATGCAAAGTATAATATTAAGTGACATTCTTTAAAAAAAAACACAAGGGGGAAAAAGCAGTTTTATGTTATGTATCTGGGGTTTTTGTTGTGTGTGTGTGTGTGTGTGTACGGTAAATGTTAACACTGTTACTACAAAGCTGCAAAGTATAGAGAACAAAAAGCATATAGTGAAAGAAACCTAGGTAGAGGGATTTTGCATATTCCTGTGGGCTGACTGAATACTGTGGAGCTGAAAAAGGTTCTATTCCATTACTCTTCAACTTTATAAAGAGAAGGAGGAGAGTTCATAATACAGACAAGGTATACTCATTGGTGATATTGGCTTATTATTTTAAAAAATAGATATAAGATGAATAATTACAATATTGCAGGGGTGTGTAGAATAACAAGAAGCTAGAGTCCTATTTTGAAAAGGGGTCAAGATAATAATAAAAACATTTCTGGTCATGTCAGTCCAAATGGGGTACTGTTTTTTTTGTGTGTGTGTGTGGGGAAGAAGAAGGGAGCAGAAGTCAGTCTTGTGCGTTAGTTGGTTTTCAAAGAAAAGATCAGAAAGAAAACTTGTTTGCACAAAGGATGAAAAGCAATTTTGAAACGGGCAGTGTGCATGCGAATCTGATTCCTAAGTGTGACCCAAGATTATTTCTCTATTGTAGACTGTACACCCCATGCAGTTGTCTCCCCTCAGATCTCCATTCTCTGCTCTACTTGGAGGAATAAAACTCTGTTTGTTCTCCACACCTGAACAGATCTGAACTGCTGTGTTTCTGCATGATAATAAGATGAACCAAGATTTAATTTAGTGTCTTTAATACTTTACAACCCCTGTTGGTAAACACCCTTGACCGCCTACCTAACATTTAAAGCCTTTAAAACAATTCGTTTTAAGCAATTCCGATCAGAATTCCCTAACTTTACCATCTTCAAACTTAATATGATAAAACACCTTCAAAAATACAGCATATCTGTAATGTCCATTTACAATGGTTCTTCAGTAGCCTATACTTCTCAAGCATAGGAATATGCTATACTATTGAGAGAAGAAAAAAAATAACTGTATTTAAATACATACAAAAAGGAAACAGGAAAGTTTTAAACTTAAATCCAGTTCCCAAAGGAAAAAAAAAGCAATTCTATGAATGCTGCCTTTATAACAAACAATCAGAAATTCCACTAAGCTAATTTGACAGAAATTTTTCCTCATTTAAACAACATTACAAAAGTCCTGCATTATAAAATAGGGTAGAATAAATCAGTGTAATCAATAAAACTATACAACATACAAATTACATCGCTTCTGAGTGGGCAGCTTTGATTCTCTCTCTTTGCGGCCATGACTACGACATGCTCACTAAAAACAACTATCTGCCCAAACTATTGCTTAGTTGCTTTGTTTTTTCTTTTTTAAAAAAAGGGTGCAATTTTGTTGTATATACAACCAATTCACTGGTAATACCTTGGCTTATAGCAAGGTTCTGACAAAATGTTTGTCTAGGCTTTTTTTTCCCTTCACTGTGAAGCACTGAAAGCTGCTAATTTTTTTTATTTTTTTTTTATTTTTTCTTTAGTGCACATATGTCTTAATAAGGTAATGCCCTGCTAAGTGCTATAGGGAAGGCAAAAGATGCTGGCTAGTGGATGTGATACCATAATACTAACAATCACACAATACAACAGAGCAAATGACTACTCAACCACTTATTTGACATATATGAAAATCCAAAACATTTTTTTCTTTAAATAGAGAATAACCAGTAAACAATTTTCAGAACTTGGAAGTTTAAAAACGTGCATATAAAAATGGGCATTATATACTTTTTATTGAATGTGGATTGATTGCAATCTGCTAATAAAAATGGGTGTGGGATCTGAAGAAAAAGGGATTTTTTTTAAGGCTTGCTTGTGAAAGGAACAGTTGTAAAACAAAAATTGCTTGAAGCAGGGTTCAGCTTAGTGCTTCACAGTTTGACTGCTTCTCTAAGAAGAGCCCTTCCTGCGTGTGCATTCAAAAAATCACAACAACAACAAAAAAAAGTACAAAGACAAACACCTAAAACACACTGCGTCAATTGCAGCACCGACTTTGGTCAAATAAAAAAAAAAGTCAAAGAAAAATTAAGAATTGCTAAGCTTTTCTTCTACATCATATAAGCAGGTATTGCATATTTTCATATATCTGGGAAAAAAACAAAACAAAAGGAAGACTCCAAATAAAATGTAAAATGCAGCAACATCAAAAATACTGATAATCTAGCATCTACAGATCTTAGAATAGCACTGCCACTGACCGTACAGGACAAGAAAACACTACCCCTATCTGTGGAACGACTAACATTCTACTCAGTTCTAAGATGCTGAAACTGACAATGGCTGACATAAAAGTCACATTTACAAAAAAGTGTCTCCAAATGCTTGACTAGGGAAAAAAACCCCTTTCAATATAGGAACATGTGCAACAATTCCACAAATAATCGCTATCCAGGGCAAGGCACATTGATATGGAATTTTTTTTTTGTTTCGTGCAAATCAAGAAAACAAAACAAAAAAAAATTAGTTTTAGGGAAAAGATGAGGAGCAAAGTGTCTTCCCAAGAAATTCAGTTTACTTGATTGTATAGGACAGTAGTAGAAACCCTTCTGAAGGGCTGAACAAACATAGTTTAAAGGCAAGTGCCTGGATTAGGGATTACAATATTGTGTCTTAATGCACTCTACTTTACCCTACATTAACTATATAAAAATTAGTTACTAACACTAGAACATGCAGAGACTTTCTCTGATTAGCTAGACTTGCCAACCAGAACGTATATATATGTATAATATAGGAAACCTTCTTAAAGTTGCATGGGAAGCAAAGGGGTGCTCCGCTGTCTGATAGAAAAAAAATAATCTCTTGCATTTTTTTGCTGTTTTTTTAATTCCTTTTCCTTTTTTTCTTTTTTGTACATAAGATACAGGACATTTGGGGTCCAAACTCTTTTTTTTTTTTTAAGCAAGTGTCCTTGCCTTGAACTGGCACATGATGTATAATCAGTATTTTGCTTCTGTATTGCTGCTTTTGCAGTCTCGGAAAAACAAAAAGGCCAGTTCAGGGACACAAAGGTGTTCTACTTTCTGGACAGCTCTCTCCTATTATCTCAAGGGCCACGATCCAATCCAGGGTGAGGAATGCTTAAAGCCATTTGTTTCAAAAGGCTTAAACACACCTACTTCTGTGTTGGGTTGTGTCCAAGGTATTCTGAGAAGTGATATACCCTATATTGCCGGAAACACATATGATTTGTCAGAATTGGCATAATTTATTATAGTGACTTTTAGCTTATAAAATTAACAGATATTATGATTTAATTTTAATTATGTGCTTTGATAACAGAAAATGATTAATTAGCATTTAATGTAGATAACATATTGTGGTAAAAGCACCATTAAATTGTTTTTTTTTTAAATTTCCTTCAGTTTTAAAGGGATACAAGTTTAACAATAAAAAACATAAAAAGCAAAAATAGCTCCCCCTTTTTTTTTCTTGCAAGGCTGTTTTTTTACCCCAATAATTTAGAGTCCTGGGGTGATAGGACTTGGAAAACAAAAATAGAATTTTCAACAATCTCTATCTTACAAAGATATTTAGCTATCCAATGAAATTGCACTTTTCTCAATTCAAAATTCGATTGTTTTGATTGACTTCTGTCAGTTTCTATCAAAACAGACCAACTTCCCCATCTCCATGTGAATTTTATGTCATTGTTGAAAATCGTCAAAAATGCTTTATGTGAAGTGCAGCATCTAAACGCTCTTTTTTTCTATTTCACGTGAACAGCAGTAGGTTGATCATTCATATTTCTCTGCAACTTGGGTGGAAATCAACCTGTTGATAATGTTCTTATGATTTGTGTCACATATCTAACTAACTGCTGACTGCAAAATTTAAAAAAATCTGATATGTTACAGAAAAAAAAACCCAAGCCCCCAAGTCTGTCCTGTAAATTCTGTATTGCAGAATTCAGCTACTACAAAAAGTTATCTTTTCAAGTGTGTTCCTTGTGATTTCTCAAGAAGTCTCACACCTGTATGGGGAAAAAATCAGTGAAAATACTGTAAAACAGTTAGGTGCTGTATGGAAAGTGTTATAACAGCAAGTCAGTAAGCAGCCAGAAGGCTAGCTCTACTACCCAGTGTCCCTAATGCTTACACTACCAATTGAACACTTCAGAAAGTATGAAGCCCAAACATTTCCAGCACCATATGAGAAATTACATCGGTCACTAAGGTGTTCTTTAAAAAAAAAATCCCCCTCCTCCCTATGCCCCCGAACAATGTTACGGCCTTGGTTGATCAACCATAACGTTTGCCATTTTCGAATATAAGCAGTTGTTTGCTCTCAGTATCTGTTCATCTTCCCTTCCACAGAGGTGAAGTAACTGCACTGCATTGCGGCTGCTTCCATGTTACAGAGTTGGGAAGGGGTCAGGTGGTCGGTCTGGTGGATGGTGGGAAGCTGTGAGTTTTATCCCAGGTACCAGGACTGCAAGGAAGAAAGAAAAAGAGAAAGGAAAGAACATTTAGTACATGTGGCAATTATGGCTGTACCCCTATGGCAACATTACAGCAATCTGATACCACTTTAAGTGCCATGGATCCATACTATGGAATCCTGGGATTTGTAGTTTGGTGAGGTGCCCTCCCCTGAACTACACTCGTTGCAGTTCTCAAACAGAGAAATCCCCCACAACCAATCTACAAATCCCAGGATGCAGCCATGGCATTTGAAGTGACAGCACCATATTGTACTTGTGCAGTATGGAAATAATTTAAAATAGACACTCAGAGCTTGGAAAAGTTAGTGTCTTTCTGACTATAAGCTCCCCAAATCCCTCACTAGCATGCTCTGTAGTTGGGGAAGATTCTAGGAGTTTTAGTCAAAAAAGTATCTTTTCCAACCTATGCAAATCTTCTCACGTATATGTGCAAGTGAAAGAAATCTGGTTATGTATTGGATGCATTTCTATCTCATCTTTCCTCCAATGAATTTATGGTGGGAAACAGCACTTTCCTCCATTTTATCATCCCAAGAACTCTGTGAAGTCGGTGCTGAACGTATTTTGAGATTAGCATCCAGTACCTTGGATAGCTCCTTTCAAATCTGAACTGAAGCCTGAAGCAAATTTACTTCCCAATGACAGGGAAGCAATGCCCACCAGTGATCTGAACATAGTCTGATTTTCCTGAGTGCTTTATGAAGACTTGGAAAAGGATGCACATTTTGTTTTTAACCTTACATCAGTAAATGTTTCCTGCTTTCTTAAAATTTCCACAAAATTTCGACTGCTAAAGTGGCAAAAGGCAAAGATCTGGTCCATGCGTTAAAGCTGCCACATCAAGGCTGCCTAGATAGCCTCTATGTGGTTGCTCTGTACTATGGTTGCACATTCTAGACCAGATAAGCAACATCATACTAGATGTTTCTGCATTAATACAATAGTTCACCAGCTCTTCCCACTTCAATGGAAAATAAGTGCAGTGATCACTGGCAGACGGGGAGCTATCCCACACAGCCCTTTCACTTGCACTTTCTATGCATTGAGGCAGAGTATTCATATATTCATGTGAACTGTCCTACTAGTTGGAATACATCAGGCTAGTCTCAAATCAAGAAGCACTTTTATACTGGAAGTGCTGATTGGTCTCTGACTGAATCAATGCTTGCACGCATATCCTCTTGGCGACATACACTAGCATAACTAGAGGTTACACCAGAGCATTTTTTTAGGGGGAACGTTGTAGAGGGAGGTACACTGTACTTCCTTATGCAATACCCCTTGTCTTGGTGTACAACTGCAGCTGAAGAGTCTCCCCAGTGCAACCCTGCTCCCCAGCCACTAACTGGCTGAGGAGGTGCGCTTTGGTGAGCTCCTACTGCCCATGTTCATACAGAGAAGGAGTAGCTGTACACTGTGGAAGCTGTGCCATTATGCTCCCTAATTGCTGTTGTACATCTGGGGAAGAATTGGAAGTAGGAAACAGCCTCTCCCCACATCTTGGCCCAGTCTTGCAACCTTCCATGAAATTAAGTCATGTATGAAATCTGATGCAATGGCTGCAGATATCTATCAGGATATTCTCAGGTTCAACTCTGAAAGACGTGAATTCTTTTATTCCCCAAAAGTTCAGAATGCATTTCATTCCCAGTGGGTTCAGAATAAGGTCTGCTGGTATATCTCAGAAACCAAGAAGCCACTGTATCCATCAATATGGTAGCAGCTTGCAGAATCAATTGTGTACCTAAAAGAGACCCCAACGATCAAAAGGTGACAACAGCTTGGGGAACTTATATTTTTAAAATTACAAGTCTGCGGAAAAAGCCATGGCTGGAGATTCTGGGGACTGTAGTTCAAATATTTGATCCTCCTAGTATAAAATGCCTCAGACAAGGCCTCATTGCTTTGCCATGAATGATCAGACACAGTGATAAACACCATTTTAAAAAACCCACATTGACAGTATCTTTATATCAACTTTCAAATATCAGGTTTCAAACAGCTCCCTTGTTACACAAAGGCTGCTGAAATTCTAATATATGGATAGCATGTTTGCCATTTACACTTTAATTTATTGATTTGCTTTGCTATTAAAAAAAGTTTATTGATTTGATATCCCCTCCTTTAGCCCAGACTTCAGAGAAAAGTTGGTTTCTGATTAAACAGTTTCCAACAAAAACACAATAAATTATACATAGTAACATGTAAGTTAAATTAATTATACTATTAAAATGCCAATCAAAAAAATTAAAAATACTGCACAAATGATAAATTAGCAGTAAAATATTTAAAGGTTCAACACCTCTGCCAATTACATCTCTAACAGTAACACACAGGCCTTCTGTAGTCAGTTTTTGAAGGTCAGCATGCATAGGAAGGTCTCTCAAGGGTATGACTGAAGGATCTTCATAAAATCACTAACAAATGTTACTGAAATCCCAACATCTGTAGAATGATTATTCAAGCTTCTTGATATGTACCAAATGGATATGCTAACTATGCTCATGCAAAATTGAAGTACAGACATGGTGAATCAAGAATGGAATGCTCTAAAAAGTGTATAGAAAGAAAGATGGGAAGAAATCTCTCTTTTAGAAATGTAAATCATAAAACAGAGTTGTAAATTCATTTTATATATTATGTTATCTTTTCTTTTCATAATCTTATTTCTCTCACATTATTTCTTTCTCCTTTTCCATTTCCTTTTTGCTTTTCCTTCTTTTTTTTCTTTTCCCTTTCCTTCCTCTTTTTTCCCCTTTTTATTCTTTTTCCCTCTTTTTTCACTTCTTATATTGCTTATATTTGTATTTCTCTTGTATTCCTTCCTTTTTCTTTTTTCCTTTTTTGTTTTGTTAAAGCTAAGTTTAATTAGATTCTTATATTAGATTTTCATAACAATACTCTAGGATAAGAAACAGTGAATATATAAATTAGGTCTTGGTCAGGGTATAATAATTGTTAGGGTAAAATAATGATTGTTCTTCTAGGTTATATTAGTTATAGACAAACTCAAACGTATCTAATTATTGATCTATTTCATTTATATCTTTTTTTGGGGTATAACTGAGTATTGAATAATACTGTAATGCTGGATTCATACTGTTGGTTGATATTTCGTATGGCATGTACAGCAACATATACATATGGATCAACTGTATACTGACTTATATCTATTGTGCTGATTCGTAATGACAGTTGAACTTAATAAATAAACATATCAACCCCACCCCCCAAAAGGAAAAAAACTATAAGCTTGGGAAAATGACTGTGCTGGTAGGGTGACATGACATTTACTACATTAATGAATCATTGATATAGGCACCAAACTTTGTATTACCAGGCATTAAACCTGTAACCAACTTAGATGCTATAGTGTCAACAACTTTTGGGAAAGTTGCTGTGTTGCCTGCTTTTCTTAAAATAAACATGTTTTGAAACTCTTAAAAAAATCACTACGAATGTAATGTATTTGTATTGTTAAGTCAATTTATAAAATACAGTGATCTAAGCAGTGTACAAGACTGGATTTAAAATAAAACAGATAAAAATAGAATTGATAATAAAATATACTTTTAGATGCCAGCCCAAGTTGTTTTAACTCCTGGAGGCAGGACAAACTCTGCAGAACCTCTAGGTGCCAGCAGCATGTGTACTTAGTGGAAGCCGGCATTGGTGTGGAGATGCAGAACTGTTTCTTGCAGTCCGCATGCTTTTTTCCCTACCTCTTCCCCTGGGAATGGATATAACATCTAGACAAAAATCTGGACTATGCTGTTTATTATTTGATCATTATTTGTTAAGGTTGATATTTACTATTGCACTTATGATTCCATAACCTAGAGTTATGGATCTGTAACTGGTCTTGATTTAGTAAAATGATTAGTTTTACAAAACACCCTAGTCCATCTTAAGAACAAATAACTTTTGAAGGATATTGGTTCAGCATCAGTTCAGGGAACCAGAAGGATGTCAGCAAACGAGTCTACAAAAAAATGGAAGTAGGACCCCCGTGGCAGGCTTGTTCTCTGGTGGGAGGAGAAGAGGGAGCTTGAAATGTCATCCTCTTTGTGCTCTGGAAAGTGAATGGACAACTTTTCACTGGGATCTGGCTCTTAAGGTGGGTCGGTGGCGATCAGACCAGGATATGCTTTCTCAATTGGAGAAGATTCTATGATTCCAGCACACATTAGTATGTTCTCAATCCTCTAAGACTTTTGGCTACAAAGGGCCTTCCCATTTTATTATTACAATATCCCTGTGAGGCGGGTTCTGCTGTGAATTGTCCAACGCCTAATACCATACCCACAGATACCTTCAGACTCTCCAGCAATCTAGCTTAGACACATTTTACCTGTAGATAATACTGTCAGTCTTTTCTTCCATTCTTTTTTTTTTTTCCTTTTGGAACAATGAAGATCAGTTATGTCAAAATATAATGCACTTACACTGCAGCATTTTATGATCAACAGTGGTTTACACTGGTCAAAATGGATAATGTTACCTCTTGATAATGGTGGTAAAAATTGGTGCTTTTACCGTCCCTATTGCTTCCGATACAAAATACACCAAAACACTTATCGTATTACTTAAATTACAAAATTATCAAGGAAAGTTTCCTTTCTGGTTTTCAGTCTGTATGATTTTTGTTTTGGCAATATATCACACAAACTAGTTAAACAAATATTGCTTTAAGATATATTTGCATTAGAAACGCTGTCAGTTCAGATGTTTAGCTTCATTTTTTCTCCAACTTGTTAATTTGTAGGTCTTCTACAAACAATACAGGCATATGTGTGCACATGTTCATGCATGCACATTTTTGTATGTATATATAATTGTGTGTGTATCTACATCTTTTTTCCATTTTTTCACTGCATGGTTTATGAATCGGATATATTATGTAACATTTATTCATGACACAACATTGGAAAACTGGGACCATGTTATCTCACTAGATTACTGTAGATTGACACTGGTAAGATAACATCACTGAGTAAAGCAAGAGACATACTCTTATGCTTCCTCTATACAACTGTTTTGAGAATACTGCTATAATTGGTGGTGTGTGTACTAATAATGAACTTATTCTAACAGTGTGTTCTAAATATGTTAACTAAAATAAGGTTTACACATCTCCACGAAACTGAGTCTCAAGTTGGTGCTCTAATGGGACATCCTACTTCTTGGTGTACCTGTTTGCATCTGCATGGATGATAGGCAAGGACTCCTATTTCAGTGCAGAATATGATATTACTAATGCAGCATAGCAGGTAATGCGGAGCAGCACCAGAGTTTAAAATCCTGGTTCATAGAGCTGAGAGCCAGAAGTGAAATGCCTCCCTGGGAGAGAGACCATTTGCTCTGGGTATTAGGTAGATCTGTTTTATTTGTTCTACCTATCAAGGTGCTATAAACTGCTAATTCAACAGGATTATGCATATGAAATGACAGTTATTTCAGAAGCCTTAAATAACAGTACTTTTTTGTTTTGTTTTCAGAAAAGGATGTGTTACAAAAGTAATACAAGGATTTGACTCAGCTAACCTGGGAGCCAGTATACTCCATGTCACTTAGGGACATGTAGTAAAAAGTTTGAAACTATACGAGTATATGAACTCAGTACGTATTCTGGTAATAGTTAGCACACATTTTGGACACCAGGGGGTGCACTTTTCCATGCCACTTTTTTCTGTCCTACTCACTGCATTATTATTATTATTATTTTTTTAAAAAAATCTGCAGTGGTTCTGCACTTCTCTCAGAAAAGGGGGGGGTGAGGAGGAAGTTTCTTTACCCATCTTACTATTCAGTGTGTGCCTTGCAGACAAGGTTACCCCAGAGCAGCTCTGTAATCCTTCACTGAAATAGGCTTTATTGATTGCTCTAGTCTATTGTTCCCTTTTCAAGTCCCCCAAGTTCAAGTTCATCCTGGTGTTACATCATGTCTGGTTGCTATGAGCAACCAGACAGACCCAGACGTGACTATCATTAGCAAGACACACTCTGCTCCCCTCCCACCAACCTTCCAGTGGCTCTGACGTAGCATGCCCCACTGCAAACACATTGAAGTATTTATTCAGCCTAATTTATGACCTACCCAGCCAGCGAGACCCCCACTCCAAAACCCAATGCTGTTGTATATTTAATTAATCAGCCTCTCTCTGGCACTTGGGAAAGTTAGACAAAGGGCTAATTATTGTGTTGTTGCACTCCCCACTCTTTTCTTCTTCTTCTTCTTTTTAATAGTTGGGGGTTTGAGGGGGGAAGAGTTGAATATTTGCATGGGAAAGAAAACTTACAAGGCTCACGCCAGTTGCACCCTCTCCCCATAAACACCTTTCTCCCACTCTCCTGCCCTACTGACATTTTGTGAAATACTTTAGCTGCTTAAGGGAATTAGAAAAAAAAAATCTGATGTGAATGTAACTCCTTCAGAGTTGGTATTCAGTAACACAAATCAACTCATGACATGTTTAAATTTAAATGCTAACCACACACTCTGAGAGTTACTTTAAAGGTTAGTTTTTAATCAATAGAAGTTGCTGACTCTGGAGTTTTCGAGCTGCGCACTGCAGCTCTTGTGCCTTTGTCTAAGCCTTAAGGCTTTCAAACTTTTTTTTTCTTCTTTTCTTTCCTTTTTTTTTTTTAAAGATGATTTTAGCAATGATTTGCAGACAGAGTGCTATTGTGTTCTTGGCGAGTAACATGTCAATAAAGGAGTAGAATTACCCTGCACTGGGGGTGTCAATATGACTCCTGCAGGCACCAATCATGCTGGACACAATGGTAAACTGATTTAACCCTTTCCCAATCCAACCACTCTTAGAAATGCTGGTTCACATATATCCAACTGGCTCCAAAGTTCTTGGTTAAAGTGAGATACCCCCAAACAGCCTTTTATAAACATTACAATACTTAGAGAGTTCCCAGTGCCCCCAACCCTAAACTCCACATACTTATGCACTTACTCACAATCATATTTTTGCAGCAAGAGTTCGTTTACTGGGCAGAAGATGTGTGTGTATATGTATATGTGTGTATGCATATATGTGTGTGTATACCTCAGGAGAGCAGAATAACACAAATGGATTTTTCTGTGATTATTTTAAGATTCCTCCCTTCAATTCCACAGAACCCTTTTATTTTCTTTTTTCAGCCAAATCCTTTGGATTCTACTTAAATGGCAGTCAAACTGTCCTTTTGATGAACTCGCAGAGTTACTACTACAAGACAATTTAAGCTGCAAAATATGTGGCTCATAGATTGCCATTAAGGAAAACAAGTAGCTGCTGCTAGAAGGTTTTTTTTTTTTGGACATACTAGATATTTGCAACCAGAAAGGGTTTTTGGGGGTCTGGGAATATTATTTCATATATTCTGTTCTTAATGGTATCTCCTGCAAGAAACCGTGACTGTGTCTACACCTGCTCTTTCTCAGAAATTCTGCAGCATCAGATGCTCTGAAACCACTGCCTGGCCAGCAAGGAGACATTTTGTTCGCTTGCACCCAGGGCTATTACAGTTCCGTATTGTCCTAGAAGGGACTGTCCTTTTCCGGAGCTCAAGGTGAAACATCAAAAAGAATTCTGCAGTCCACTACAAGATCTTTGCCTTCCTTTCTCCAGTCAAATGAAGAAGTAATCTCATCAGGTTGAAAACTGCTGACTAAGGATTTAATAAAGTGCCTGCAGATGTGTGTCATCTCTAAGGTATTCAACTCATGTAATGCAAAACAGTTCCACATTGAATGTGCTTATAAAATTCCATTTAACCATTGCTGAGCTCTGTTTTAATGTTCTCGAAGGAGTATTATCACACTCCCCCCTCCCTAATTTACAGCACAATGAAAGTTGAGACTCTGTAACGCCAGTATTCTAAAATCCTCACAGTAGTAAGGTTTTATGAACCATAAACAATATCTACTTGACTGAATCCTAAACAGGAAACCTGAAATGGCAATTACATTACTTTGAGAATGTCAATCTATAGCTAATGCTAACTGAAAAAGGAGAGGGGGAGGCTTAAAAACCCACCCACCTAATTTTGTGTTTGGTACTCAAAGAACTTTTTAAAAAGCATGAGCTCTAGAATTCAGAACTTTTTAAAAAAATGTCCATCAGTACCAGTTCTGATTGTGCTTGTTGTTGTTGTTGTGTGCCTTCATGGGGTTTTCTCGCCATGGGGTTTGGAGGCTGAGAGAAGTTACTTGTCCAAGGTCACCCAAAGGGTTTCCAGGGCTGACTGGGGATGTGAACACTGTGTCTCCAGAGTCATATTTCAACACTCAAACCACTATACCACGCTGACTCTCGATTGTGCTTAGCAAGACTGTTTACTGAAAAACATCTTGAACATTTCTGTATTTGCCTCTGAAATTTTAAATCTGCAATCCCAAGCCCGCCCAGTCCAAAAGATTTCTATCTCTGCATTCCCCTAAATTATGTCATGTTAGACAAAACAAACAAATGTGGTAAGTGTAAGATATAAGAAAGTGTTTTTTTCAAGCACAAAAGTTAAATAGACTTCTCAAGGGCAAAGTTTAATACTGCGGAAGGAGGTTGTTAATATGGAATCCAGAACTGGGTGTGACGAGTTAGCTTGCTTCCGAAAGCAAAATGGGTTATTTAAGGACATTCATACATTTCAACTGTCCTCTGACAAACTGCATAGATTAGGGTTTATTAATGACTAAGGTGTTTTATCAATTTACTTTGTATCCTATTCTCCCTCCAAGGGATTTGAATGGCATATATATTATTTACCATTCTTCCTTTGGGATGGAAAGAATAATTGAAAATATTCAGATTGATGGTTGAAAAAATTGTTTCTCTAATGTTTGAAAACCCTGATGACAAGAATCCTGGGCAGATGAGATGTGATTTATTCTTTAGAAAACTGCATGGAGGGGTTTCCTTTTTGTCCCTAAGGGGCTGATACAGGATATGCTGAAGAAGATTTGTACATATGTAGGGGGTAGTTCTGAGGGAGAATAGAACATTGGGCAAAGAAGGAACTCAGGAGAAATGATGAGAAATTGTGGGTATAAATGCACTAACTAGAGAAGAGGATAAGAAATAACCTCAACCCAGCAGCCATCCATCCAGAGCCTGGGGGTCCAGACAGTGGCAGTCTGAGTTCAGAAAGAATGTCATTCATGGTTCCTACAGGAGAAATTGAGCTGAGATCTATGGAGATTTAGTTTATCCAGCCTGTTCTGATTCTTCTCTTGTCTAGTTATCTTAGAGTGTTCACACTTTATAGACAACACTGATACAGCCATACTTTCTGTGAGATTTTGGAACTCAACGGTCCAAAAATGAACTTTCTTAAGTTCTAAGGATGCAGAAGCATCCTACAGTTTGATCTGAACAACCTTCTATGTTCTCCCAAGTCCAAAGTTTTCTCTGGTCTTGCTCTTAGCTGGTCATTGCCTCTTCTAGGCAATTTGGTGAGTGGGGATATTGTTGTTTATATGTGGTAGAGATTTTGTGGGTATTCCACCCCTGCTTGGAAGTTTCTGAGGAAGGCTGAGCACAGGATTGTGCTACTCTGGAACTAAGCTTCTCCCTTTCTCAGTCCCAAAGAACAAGACCTTACCTTTAGTGCTGTTGAAGGACAAAGCTTCAGGGGCCAGAAATGGACCATTTTCTTGGTAGTAGAAATTACAATATTAGACTCAACATGCCTCACCCTTCCCACTCATTACTTTCATCAGACTCAAGCAAAATTCTTGACCTTGACCCCAAGGTAAATTTTTGAGCAAAGGAAGCTATTCAGGTCAATCTGCAAAATGTTTACAGATCTACAGTATCAAGAACAATTACTTTTTTGGACCACAACTCCCACTA
Source organism: Iguana delicatissima (assembly GCA_948472985.1). Taxonomy (NCBI): domain Eukaryota; kingdom Metazoa; phylum Chordata; class Lepidosauria; order Squamata; family Iguanidae; genus Iguana; species Iguana delicatissima. Next base: position 1,861,358 of record CAOKZL010000056.1, read on the forward strand.
TCCTGATGCTTGGAGGATTCCAACATCCTGTTGTGGATTTACACAGTAAAGCCACATGTAGTTATGTAAGAAGTTTCATCTTCTCAGAGACTGCATAAGAATGGTATTCTATTCAGTGCTACACAAGCCTTGTTACCCTATAAACTGTTGCACAAGTGATTGCACTGTCTTAGAAGTTACTTAGTTTTGTATGGGGAGCTGGATGGCTGTTCTGCAAAAAAGGAATGCAGGGCCATGCTGCCTGTTACACGCTTTGCTGCACAATGCTATAATCCAGTGTAGCTATACTGACACAATTTTATGCTATTCAACTGGTGAACATAAAAGGGAGTAAAGGAGGGTACAGGGAGAAAAAAATGGAATTAGAACCTTTAAGACTGGGGTGTTTTTCTTTTCAATTTTTGCATGCGCTTTCATCAGTATAAATCCACTTCTTTGGATCTCAGCCTCTGAAAGCTCCAGCCTCTACACTGTAGTTCAAAAAAGTATTTCCCAGCTCTGCTTTCAGCATGTAGCCACTAGACTGCTGTCCTGTCCTGACTAAGGAGGTATTTGGGTTCACTTTGCTTCTTCTTAATTTGAATGAGTTGACAAACAGGTGAATTTTTAAATTAAAAAAGCATAAAAGCAAACAATTTACATATACTTCTCTAATATATAGCACTGATTCCTAACACATCAGCACATTTTTTTATCACAGCTATACAAATATATAAAAACATATGAAAGAGAAAGCATCCTTAGCAAAAACAATTCACTAGGCATGTAATTCTTTGCTAATTTCACTCCCAAAAAAGCAACAAGTATTTATAGTGATTTTCTTCCCACTGTGAGAAAGTACTGGAAAACAACACAGTTTTTGAAGGCTATTCAGAGTTCAGACTTACTCTGTGCAAAATTTGCATGTGGCATATTTTTGCACAGAAAACAGCATTTATGCACAAAAAAACCATGAAACTGAAAATGCTGTTTCCTATGCAGAAAATGCTGTTATTTAGCACAAAATCACACATGGATTTTTCATACAAGGAATATCATTTTCTGTGCAGGAAAAAACATATGCTATTCATGAAATAACATCTCTGTGCAGAAAATGCTGTACTTGGGGTCTTATTGTGTGTGAACCAATGTGCAATTTGCATATAGAATAAATCCCAAACTGGGGAGACTCTTATTAGTCTAGGATTCTCCTTGTCAGAGTTTTGCAGTGCCTCAGAAACATGTTTTTTTTTAACAATTTCCAAATATTTTCAAAGGTTTTTTTTCCATCTGTACAAGGCACTACTGTGACAATGACAGTTGCATGATAATTCTCTTCCACAGATCACTGAGGCATAAAAGGTTTCCCTTGGAATAGTTTCCTGAGTTAGAGATGAAAACAACAAAGAATAACTTCATGAAGAAAACAACAGTTCTTTAATCATGAAAGAAGACAATAGGTAGAAAATTTGTTCATTTTTACTCCAACCTTATCAAAAATATTTGTTGCATTCCTTAACATAATTGCTACTGTTTAGGTCCAACCCACACACACATTTGCAATTTGCAAAATGCAAGATTGACACTTAAAGTTAGTACTATGTAAAGACGAAGGCTTTCACGTCTGGAATCCATAGGTTGTTGTGGGTTTTCCAGGCTTTGAGGTCGTGTTCTATCTAGTATTTCCTCCTGATGTTTTGCCTGCATCTGTGGCTGGCATCTTCAGAGGATCTTCAATCCTCTGAAGATGCCAGCCACAGATGAGGTGAAAACGTCAGAAGGAAATACTAATAAACACAGCCTCAAAGCCCAGAAAACCCACAACAACCTAAAGTTAGTATTGTTTATCACTAGATGACCCAAGATTTACAGGAAAGCAAGGATACATTATTTTTACTTCAAAGGAATGCTGCAATGATTCTCATTTCCACAATGGAGCCATGCTTTGATATTTAGTGGATACCTTATAGCAAGTAAATAAATCTATAGATGAGTCACAGTTTGGAAACATTCTGTGACACTGGCACATGGGGAAACCTTGAATACGGAACCTCGGCAAAGTCCTCCCTACAGAGCTTGAGTGACCTCGTTTCATTCTGCTGAGTACTTCTTTACCCATAAACACCCTTCAGAGTTAAGCACATCAAGAACCTAAGTGTGGACAGGTCCATTTCAGTGAAAATGACTGGAACAATTGTGCATTTATTCAGCTGTTTGGAATATGCTAAATGTTTTGCTTATCTATTAAATTATATCATTTACTATTATAAGACATAGTACTCTTATTATTTCTGCATCACAGTTGGGGAGTCAAGCCTGTGACATGATGGTTACATAAGGCTACCTTTTGAGTCTATGGTTGTAATAGCATTTGAACTGAGCTTGGAAAGCTGCTTTCAAAAAAGTAATTAAAGATAAGAGTTCCAGAGGCCCAAATTCCGTTATCACTACAGTTTCAATTCTAAAAAAGTTACTGTTTGCTTTCCTGTTTTTCAAAAGTTATGAAATAGTTTTATTTACTAAAAAGCCCACAACCTGAATGCTTAAGACACTCATCTGTAGACCAAAACAGAGGTTCTTTCTGCACAATTTTGTCACTGCCTCAACAGCCACATGAAACCATGAGAGTTGCAGGTGGATTAATGTTGCTCCTATTAAGTTACAGTTGCAAAATTATATAGTCATACCTCTATTATTGAAAATTAAATACAAGGAATTCATTCTAAGTAAATATAGAGCTGTAAATAATTTAAAAAAAAGAAATTTTAATTTCTCTTCAAATTTTCCATATTTTGTTGTTTTACAATCTGGAACTGAATTATGAATAATGGAATTAATCGGCATTGTTTCCACTTGTTGTACGAATAGTGAAAAATATTTTTATTATGCTATGGTTAAGTAAACAAAAACTAGTACTTGCTGCTTGCATAAATATTCCTTTGCCCTGCAATCAGTACTTGCTAAAAGTATCTTTCATAGCAGTTACAGCTGTGAATCTTGGGTAAGTCTTTACCAGTTTTGTGCATCTGGATCCTGCCATTTCCTTCTTTTTTCTCAGCAAAATTGCTTCAGGTCTGTTAGGTTGTATGGGGACCACTGGTGATCAAGAACTTTCAAGTCTTGCCACCGATTCTTGGCTAGACTGTAGCTTTGGCTGGGCAACTTTAAGACATGTAAGTTTTTGTTTTTAAACCATTCCTGTGTTACTTGGCTATGTGTTTAGCATCATTGTCCTGCTGTAAGATGCACTTCTGCCCCAGTCCCAGGTCTTGGTTGTCTTTCTAATTAATGCACTCCTTATTCAGTACCTGATTTTTGGTGGATGACCTTCTATTGGCAAAACTGTGGCTTAGCCATATTCTTTCCATTTTGCAAGAATGCAGTTAATGGTTCTGTGGGAGATGTTCAAAGTTTTGGATGTTTTTTACAACCTAAGCATTATTGGTGCTTCCACACAACTTTATTCCAGACCTGATTTCATAGCTCATTGGTCTTTATGATGGTTGCTCTTCAACAGACTATGGGGCCTTCTAAAAGCAAGTTTAATCAAAGATCATGGGGCACTGGAATTGCACACAAGTGGACTCCATTCAGCTATTCTGTGATTTCTGGACACAGTGGGCTGCTCTAAAGGTGATGCTTATACAACCAACAAGTGTAAGTGTAACAATAAACATTTTTTGCACTTTCATAGTGTTGAGTGTCATGGATACATCAAGTGGTAACAATTAAATCCATTTCATGATACAACAAAATATGAAAAAGTCAAAGTTGAGAACTGTGACTTAAGAAAACCATGAAGCATGGAGGTATATTATTCTTTCAGAATTACAAGTCCCAGCTGAAAATCTTCTGCCAAGCAAGAGGAATCCCTCACTATTCCAGACATAACATAAGACAAGAACTTGCTCTGCCTATTTAGCACCACTTCAGATTTGCAAGGTGTTACCAACTGGGTGCCAAATTTTACAGTCTTAGGGAATCATAATGTTCAAAGATTTCAGTGTTCATCATGGTAAAGGTCTTTGTCCCAAGGAAATAAATAAACAAGCATGTGTTCCAATAATTTCAATATAGCTCAGACAGGAGACATAGCAAGATTTTCACTTCTCTAAAAACAAGCAATAAAGATAATTCAAAAAAATGGAGGCAAAACTGGGCAGTAATAGATTTTAATGGTAACTACCTGTTGTAATAAGAGAAAGTAGTTTATTCAGGTTTTTGATAAAGGAATCAAGCCCTCCTCTCTAGTTGGTTATTTCTTTTTCATAGTGTCAGTCTTACCTTCTCATTATTTTTGTGCTACATTCTTTTCATATTTATGGCTGAGAAGCCTACATAGCTGAGAGGCCTTGAAGGAACAAGGTTTTTTTTCTATTTCAGTTCATGCAGATATTAGTTAAATTAATTCTAGAATTAATCCTAAATTATCATCACATATTTTGACAATACGGTGGTCATTATGAAAAGTAATTTTATATGTGTGTGTGTGTGTCAAAACACTCATAATGTCACTGGTTTACAATGGAAAGATACTTGATCAATATTTATTTCAAACCATAATTATGTAAATAAATGCTTCTACAAAAAGGGGGATGCTCAAAGGATTAACTAAGCATGATGTGCCACCAGCAGATAGGTCAATATTTCAGGTTTCAGAGAGAAATAAACAGAACAAAATGTAAAGGTCTGCTTGTATATATATTCAAGATTCACAGTGCAATCCTGTGCAAGTCTATTACAGAAGAATCCCATTTACTTCAATGAGTTTTACTCCCATGCACGTTGGTGTGAGATGTGGTCGGAACTGCCAAACATAAAAAATTTGAAAGCTTCCCAACCATTTACTGTATTTTTTTTTAAGTCTTACAAAAAGATATGATAAATCAATCATATCAGCTTGAATTACCAGTTATAGGCCATAGCTTAAAATAGGGCTTCTGCTTGCTGACTGTTCAGGTTGAAGTCACACCTAATTTAAAAAGAGAGTGCACTGCACTGGGACTGCCTGACCTCTGTTTTTATATTAATGTCTGGTTTTAACACACCAGAGAACTGTCTACTACTGTATGGTTGTCTACTACTGTATCAGTCTTTCCCCTTCCTGCTTGGTTTCTGACTAGTTGCTAAAAAAAACAGGAGGAACAAAATATGACAGAGATGGAAGACACATTAACCTCATTCTTCTAAAGGTACCCACTGGTGGAATGCTTTGTTTCCCAGTCAGAAGAACACAACAGGCCAGTGGCTTTAAGTGAATCGGTGAGCAAGCATGGAGGGACAAGGAGGAAGTATTAGCATTCAAAAGAACGGTATCGTAAAAAGAGTTCACTCACAGCACATTTAGTACATGAAATGCCCTTCCGTCTTCTATTGTTTATTTAGTCCCAGCAATGGAACAGTATAAAACTTATTTCAGTTCCAGTCTGTTTGGGCTGAATTTTGGGACGATACCTCCAATCAAGACTTTTCTCTCAACTCATTATTTCCATTCTTTACACTCAATGAAAGCCCATCAAAAACCCTGCACAAAAAATTTCATACAGCAGCTCTTTCGCTGGTTTCAGACTTTTGAACACGAAGAACATCTATTTATTAAACCGGGAAGTTTCCTGTGTAACAGGCATAATCTAAAGAGTCTGTTGTATTTGAAATGTGAAGAATACGTTTTAAAGGTAGGTTGAATTGTAAATAGTCTCATTTAGTTTGAAAAAGATATGGCACAGAATTGTCACTGGGAATTTCTTGAAATATTATCTGAGCAAGCAAGACAGATACTACTTTGAATATGATGTGTAAATAATGTATAGGATATATGATCTAATAAGAAAACTATAATAAGAAAACTCACTTTCCTCTTGACTACAAAGAAAATAATCTGACAATATGTATTTTTAAGAGAGATGTTAAGGTTCTTATTTTTGTCATGTCTTGGGGAAAGTCATGCTTTTGAAGAAGGCACTTCATTGTTTTATTTTATTACCAAGTTTACTTTAAATGAGTGTCCTAAACTTTCATGTCACAGATTCAAAGACACCCACAGTAATAGTAAGCTTCAGATTTTTCTAGTAGAAAAGAGAGCGGAAAGGAAGGCAAAGAAAAAAAGAGTAGTCAAGCAAACAAGAGAAAGAAACAATCCCATTCTGGTTTTGTTATACAAAGGCATACTACATAGATCAGAGGCTTTAAAAAAATACAAACCCCCACGGTACACAAAGCACAGGAAAATGTGGTGGGGGGGAAAGGAAAATCTAAAAGCAGCTTAGGATGTGTTAACTCTGCCATTCTGTCAGCTTAAAGAGTATTTTATGCTTGATCAACAGCTCCCTTTTATTATGCTTTCCTTTCATTCATTCAAGACATCAAAGAAGTGAACCACCAGTGTACCTGATCTACTTGAAGAACTAGTAAGGGTGTTCTAAAGAAATGGGGATATTGGGAGCCAGACACCCCTGCGGACAAGCAAGTTCAAAGGGAATATTTCAACAATGATTACATTTTGTAAATCTTTCTTTTTCCTCCACGAAAGACAGCTTATTTCCTGCTTTTTCATGAAAAATAGATTGTACCCATTAAAGTAAGCCTGCAGAATGGAAGTTACTTGAGAACTAAAGTACAGCAAGGGGATTAAATGGAAAGCAAGATGAAATCTTTCAGAGACTTCCAAAGTGTTGCTTGCTATTTTGTTGTTAGACACCAAGGCTTTCTTACTGGAATACAAATGCTGTGTCTCTACCTACTTATTGGCTACTCTAAAGCATGCATAAAAAAGTACGCTCCATCCACCCTGAGATGAGTGTAATAAAAATCTACTTGATATCCTTACAGTGCCAGATTGTACCTTTTAAATATCTGTGCTAGTTTCTTCTTTCCCTTTCCCCCTTTTATTATTTGTTGAAAGAGTTTTGAGATTCTTTTTGAACAGTAAAAGAATTCCCTCCTGCCCAATTATATTATTGATATTTGCTGTTGCTGTGTGCCTTCAAGTTGCTTCCAACTTATAGTGACCCTGAGGTGAACCTACAATGGAGTTTTGTGGGGCTGAGTACATATGATGCACCCAAGGTTTTCATGCAGAGAATCTGAGCAGGGAATCAAACCTTGGTCTCCAGGGTCATAGTCCAGCACTGAAGCCATTACAGGATGCTGACTCTCACTGTTGGTGTTACCAGACATAAAATAAAAAGTCTCCACTGCTACTTGGGATGGTGCTGTCTCTGCATCCTCCATTTCAGGTCACTGACACAGATTAAGTTCTGTGTCCCACGCTTTAAGCCATTTGTAATTACTATTTTCACACCAACTCGTTTGCCCATAGTGGAATTATATCTCTTTAAAAAAAATGGAGTAAAAAAGGAAGCAAAGTAAAAAGGAGAACTTTAAAAATACAGAAAAGAAAGAGAAGATAAACCATAACTGAGTAGGTGTCTTAATAGTGAGGAGAGATGGGTGATGTAGATGCCCTGCTCTCATCAGTCTACCTATTCCAAAAAAGTTCTGCCAGACATTTGGAATTTAGCGAGGACACGGCAGAACGGTACAATGAGATGGGGTAGGTGGGAAGAACTTGCCAGAATTTTTGTGGACCATTATGCTGGAAGTTAATGATATATTCATGTTTGATGAGAAACTGGTTGTGTAGCACTCATCAGAAAGAGAAAAGTCCCAATTTAAAATAGAAGACACTTCTGTGTACCCCACTGGAATCAGCCCTGCCTCTCTGAGAGTTTTGGCCAGTATATAGAAAAGGAAAGCCAAAAAATTGTTAGTGGAAAAGGATTGGGGCTATTCAATATAGATGATACTCCATGTATTTAAGAAGTAGCAACCTGTTGTCAATCTGCTACATGCAACTCAGCCTAAAATTGCATTGGCTTGTATTAATGTATGCCTATGAGCAATGGAAGCCTTGATCTGAACTGAACAGAAGCACTGCAGGCTAACACATGTACGGTGCAGAACATGTTCCTCCATGCTTATGGAGGTAGTTTAATGTGGTAGTTTTGTTTTGCTATTTTTACATATATACAAGTGTGAAGGGGAAATATGTTCCCAACACGCTTTGGATATATGCCAGGCAATCCTGGCTAAACACAGTTCCCCTGACATATGTCTATCACCTGCTTTTGAGACTTGGAAATGTGTCTTCCCTTCACACTTTATGTGTTTTATGAAAGTCTGGGATATAAAACTACTTTTTCCTCTCCCCCCTCCCCCTCCCCCTCCCCCTCCCTCTTCTTTTAACTCTACTTTTTGCAACGGGTCTGTACTCAGAACAAAATGGTTTCCTGCTGTACCCAGCAAAGCTTTATGTCCAGTCCCATTGGAATGCATTTAAAAGTTCAAGTTCAGATATAAACCAAATAAAATGCTCCTTGGGAGCCTAGAGCCAGCCTTCATTTACATGTGATCTCTCTGAACTTCTCTTGTGCTAGCTTGCTCTGTTTCCAAGGCCCACCAAAGGAATGTTCTGCAGTTGCAGCCTGCAGTGCTTTCTCAGGCATTTGAGACCCAGAGGCACAAGTTTCAAGCTGGAGTTATTAAAAGTTTCCACTTAACGAAAGCAGACAGAAAAGGAGGGTACAAGGTACAACAATATATTCCTAATTATTTACATATAGCATTACACTTAAAGTTTTATTATTACTTTAAAGGGACATAATTTATTCCAACAGTCCTAGTATTCTAATAGCCAGTACATATTTTCACTGCCTCTTTGTTCTTCCTAGCACTTTCTACTCTTGTAGCTTTTGCAAAAATTCTTTTGTCGGCTCTCAAGACTGTACTTGTAGTTTTATTCAGTTTAAACTACAGCCTGGGTTCCTGAAGCAAGTACAACAGACCTTTTTACAGTGCATCTTAAGAGGACTACATGGAAAAATGTCTAAATGCGTAAAACATAGCTATTGTTCTTTTCCAAATAATTGCTAAGTGTCCACCACAATTATGCATATGTGCAATTATGCATATGTATCAGAAAGCTGCCTCTTTGATTGCCTGGCCTTGAAACGGATACTGTGCTCAGCCCACAAAAAGCATATTTTTGGGGGACCCAAGAGAAAGTTGAAAACATCAGAGAAAAGAGAAAGTATTTCTCAAAATATATTTTGTTGCAAAAATCTGGCATTTTCTTGGAATCAATAGTTTTACTATAGTTTGCTACAGAGATTTAAAGAGAGAATACCTCCTGATAGTCTTGTCAGGCAGATGAAACTATCTGACTGCCACAGAACCAGTGCTAGCACTGGGAGCAGGTATTTTGCAAAATTAATGGGTATTAATTGATTTTTTAAGACCAGAACACCACAAAAATACTTTGCATTACAACAGTCACAACTCAAAAGAATACATCGTTGCTTGGAAAAATCTATTTTCTTTCCAGCTACCATGAGGATTGCAGCTGCTTAGAGAGCAGTCCAAAACAAAACACCTCATAACAATATTATTCCACAACTATTTTCTAGCTTCTCTGAAGACTGCATGTAAACACTGATAATAGGGACATCTGAGGGGTGGCAGATGTTAATCAGCATGACCTAGTGCTTCAACTAAGTAAAATTTGGCTCTTCTAAATTATTTGAAAAGCCTATAATCAGAGATCTTTTAGAAGTTTTTTGCAAAGGTTTGTTACTAAAGGTATTCTCAACCAGAAGCTAGAATTGAAGTGATTTTTCCTTGGTGGCTAGAAAAGGAGCTCCATCTTTTGGCTCTTCCTACAAGTATGGTTATGTGGACTGGACTGCATTTGCATTTCAAAATTTACTGCTAGGCCATGGTGCTATCACTTGTCTCTACAAACAACAGACATCATCTAGCAGATCTTTAAAGATATTTTAATGAATAAGTATTTCTGCAAAACAGTTCTAGCTCTCAAGACTCATAGCAGTATGCCCCAAATGAAAAGCAGGGTGAATTGAAGTATCTTAAGCAGAAGTACTATGCAAAAGCACTAAGTTGAAGCATTACATATCAGTTTGATGAAGCTATTCCACATTTGTGGGTTTGACTTTCATGGATTTGATTATTTGCAAGTTTCTTCAACCCCTGCCCCACCGACTTCAAGCACTTATTTTCTGGGGAAATCTTCCCTCTCAGAAGCTCCGATCAGGCCACGCACCTCTTTAAAAACCTGCTTCTGGTCCTCTTCCTCCTCTACCAGCTGCTGCTGGCCAGCTAAGGAGAGATCAAAGCTGGATTTCTTGGCACCACAAACTCTCTCCTGTGTACAGCCAAGAAAGGAGATGGGTGCGACAGAGGAAGTATAGGGCCATCATGCTGATCTCTGCTTCTCTCTCCTTTTCCTGACCTTCTTTGGAGCCTGGGTTTCCTTTCTCCACATGCCTCAGCAACTTTCTCACAGACACATACATACATTTTGATATTCGCTATTCTTCCACTTTTGCATGGATCTTGTGCCTCTAGTGAATGTGGAGGGACAACTGTATATAAAAATACATTTAGTAAGATTAAGATGACCAAGAGGGAAATGTCTGATACTGTGAGCCTTAATAGGTGGTGACTGTCTCCCAGACTTGTTTCCTCCTTATAGAAACAGCAGTTGAGAAAAAATAGAAATCTATGCTATGGTTATAATGGGTGTGTGTGTGAGAGACCTTATCCCAATATTCTTTTCTTGCCTAGATCTCTTCACTGATCTGTACTATTTAGTCTCACAAAATATGATTGTTGCAAGGGAGACCATGCCGGGGGGGGGGGCAAATAGCAGGTTTTGGGGTTGGGGTAATTTCAGTGGAAAATGATGCTATGAATCTCCCCCCACCTCCATGTATGATGTTTATAATGTAGATTTCCTCCTACGCTTCTTGGGTGTCAGTTCAATAAGAAAATTCACAAATGAGCAAAGAAACGTCAGGTCTTGAAGAGATGATCACATGACAAGCATATCACTGGTTTAGGGCCTAAAAAACTGGTTTGGATATGCAAGGTACCACCAGAGTTAAGCGATTAAAAGCTCCATGCATTCTTTTGTGCCCTTCTCCTTTCAAATATGAATTCCTCTTGCCCTTTCTCTATGCCATTTAAAGTTAAATACTACTGACTGTAGTTAAAATGAACCTGTACATGTGCTTAGATTTAAAATTAGTTCAATATCACACATTTTAACCAAGCCTGGTACCTGATAATACTTTTCATGAGCCTGGTGAAGCAAAAAAGCCAAATAGAGAGGATTGAGTTGTAAGAGGGCTTTTCCCTCACTGTCCTCCCCAGTGTGTCTAACCATCTTCCCCACTGAGATTGTTGAGAGCCAGGAGCCATTAATACTATTTCCATGATGAGACCACAAGATTCAAAGAAGCTACCAGAGGAAATGTTAATAGCAACTGCAGCTCAGGGCTGGGGAATATGTGGCCCTCCAGATGCTGTTGGGTTACGCTGCCCATCAGAACTAGCCAGCGTGGCTAGTGGTGATGTATGGTGGGAATATTTACTAATCAACCCTTGGACAGCCATATACATTATTGATAATTACATTTTAGGAAGTTTTATTTATTGCTTTAGGACATGCTTTGCTTTGTGAGGTTGTATAGTTTTGCATTGAACGGCAGTATGTAAAATATGCTATGCCATGGAATAATCAATGATCACATATCTGTATAAAGTTTATCTACTCCAAGGAAGGGATTAATCAGTCAAATTTCAGGGAGGTAGGTTCAGGATTTTGTGCTAGACACCTATAAACTGTGTCGTTTTTCAAATGGTGCACCCTGGTATAATAATAGGGCTGGATGCATCATTGTGCATGCCCCTGCTCTCTGATAACTTAGAAATGGCTGTGTGGCGCTGTGTAAGATTTTTGGGATAGCTTTATCTGTGTACCTACATCTCCTGATGCAAGATCTCCACCACAGTTAAGGCATCCAAAGAGAAGGCAGAGGCAAAGTGACCAGCAGATATAAAAGTTCTAAGTGAGAATGAATTACAACGATTCACTTTCTGAAATGCTTAGAAATCTGGGGACAGAAGGAAAGCTGTATTTGCAGGGACAGAATTCCTGTCTTCATTTTGCCCCCTCTCCCAATACTTATATCCTGGACTGTTCCCATTTTCACACAGGGAAAAGAGAGAAAGAAATCTAGCTTTTTGCTGCATTTCTGATTTTGAACTGAAGTGTTTCCATTTCATTAAGGAATAAACTGGTTGTTAAATAATCTTGAACATGTACCCCAGAGGGTGAAATTACATATAATTCCCTTTGACCCACAAATGAACTTCCGTTTTCTTCCATTGCTTCTAGCTGAATTTAGGCCATGCAATTAATCCAATTTTACACAATTTCTGGGTCCAGCATTCCTGACCCCCTTAGGTTTGCCTAGACAGCAGCAGTATGCAGAGCTTCCAGAGATGAACGAAGACAAGTCTCCCATTACACTGCAATGACCCTCTGGCTGGGATAGAAAAATGGCTAGAGGTGCCCACCACAGCTGTCCTTGGTTAACAAAGGACATTGAATTGAATATCCTGGAACACAATGAAAAACGTAGACAGTATTGAGGGGCAGGCTTTGGAGAGTCATCCATGAAGGACAATTAAAGTCAAGCACAATTTGCAAAAACCAACTCTGACTGAAGAAATACTAAATAAAGGTGACTGTTATTTATAATTTGAACCATCATATAAAGAAGCTCATAGGAAATTTAATTAGTCACCCTTCATGCAATTAATGATTATTTCAGCACATCTGCATGTTCATAAAACAAAACAGGCCAAGAAAACAGTATTAATATCTGTGCTTTTAAATGGTATGTGCACATATCAGAACATGCACAAATTCAGGAAAACTGTTGCATCTTGTAGGAGCCATTAGAAGGGAAATTTGTTTGTTTTTTCCCCTATGATGCAGGAGAACAAATGTTTTCCCTCTTAAAATGCAATTCACTGGGCTGCAGTTTATGAAAATACCTTTACTGAAAACCATTTATAATTCTTATAAGTTGTGCCACTAAATTTATCAGGAAGAATTGTGTACACTCATACACAGTCCTTTTCAAAATTTCTTAGATTCTTGCTATTTTAGTATTGTGACTGAGTTGCTAATTGTTACATGCCGTCGTTATTACAAGATTTTTTTTTCTACTGCATCACTGGCATATTTTATCTTAGCTTGATCTGTAAACTTATCAGATAGTATTTGTTGATGGATGGCCATACATATTTAATCAGAAGCAAGCCATACTGAATTCAATGAGCGCTTACTCTCAGACAAGGGCAAACAGAATCATAACAATCCTGTGTGGAGTGGGGGACTGTCCACTACTTGCAAGACCTGTTGGTTGGTGCCAGTTAAGCAAAGAAGGATAAGCTGCTGATTTACCATTCATTGTCTTCGGCAGTTCTATTTGTCTTCATTTCTCTTCCCATTACACTCACTAGGAAGGAAAATAGTGGGTGAGGGTTCTAATCCTGGATCCCCTTGGGGTTAGGAAGGGACCTCAGATCCAGTGGATCCAAGGTCAGCTCCATTATTTCCATGGGCATGGGAGAGTTGCTAGAACAATGTGCTTTCCCATTAGGAGAGGAGCTCATCTGCATCATTTCCCCTCCCCCAGTACCATTACCAGAGCTGGGGATTAGGATAAAGAAATGGGTAGTGTAGAGTTAAAATCAAAATGATATTTGACTAAAGCGTCATAGAATCCATGACAAATTTCTTTCTTTCTTTTCCTGTCTTTCTTCCAACAGTGGATCCAATATCATGCAACCGTTTAAAAGCATAGTACAACTAAAAATCTCTTAGTACAAAAGTTAAAATTAAACTGAAAAAACCCACAAAGATGCAGGTTAAAACAATTTTAAAAACACATATAAAACATAATAAAATAGAAACAACCTCCTCATTAAAAGCTCCACATGCTGCAACATCTTAAAAGCCAAATGCCTACTTAAATAAAAAGGTCTTCACCTGCCGATGGAAAGATAGCAGGCAAGGGGACAACTGGACCTTCTGAGAAAGATAGTTCCACAACTTGGCAGTAGTCACTGAAAAGGCTCCCTCTAATATCCTTGCCAAGCTTGTCTATGTATGATGGTGTTGGGACAAAGAAAAAACCTTCCCCTGCAGGTTTTGAAACTCAGGCAAGCTCATATATTATCACAAATTACTGTAAAATATATTGCAAACAACACTGCATCAGCACTCCAAAAATACTATGACATGAAAAAGATAAAAAAGTTAGGTCTGTTTATTAGTGGTGTATTCTCAAAGCATATAACGTAGCAGGTGAATTGATTAATAGCTGCAGTAATAATAGTAAAAATAATTATTTCTTTTAATTTGGCCCTTTGAAAGGACTGAAAAAGGAAGTCCCACCCTGTGTTTACCAATCTTCAAATCTCATGATTTTGAAACACAGCTCATTTTTTCATATGCTTAAATAAAATGTTGGAAATGTCAGATCTTGTGGGCACTTCAGTTGGTAAGAAATGACTTGCCAACAACTGGGGTTTATTCCTATCCTACAAATAGGCTGGAATCCAGATCACACTTGAGCCATATTTTAATAAATGGGGCTGGGGCACACAAGAGAGTAAGTGCAGCACTGTAGATTAGGGACCCAAAGAATACTCAAATATTTGCCTGTTCACAGCAAGGAGGCTGGTCTTGACACTTTGAGATATCCCATTGAGAAGGCATACCATTTCCAGAAGAATTTTTCTTTGGGTGGAGAGAACCTGTTTGCTAAATATTTGTGCAAAAACTTGGGTTTGTGTAAAACACACGTTTGGATAAAAATCGTGGGTTTTTCTTGTGCAAAAAGAAGTTTTCACACAAAAAAATCCCAAAATATGAAAAATAATTTAAAATTCATGAAAAATCTTGTTATTTCATCCACCGGGAGAAAATTATTTGTGAGAAAATGAGTAAAGATTTACATTCCTAACAGTGGGCATTAGCCAGATAAATTAGACATAACCGAGGTTAAGTCCCACTAAAGTAAGTTACATTGACCTGACAAACTTAATCTCAGCAAAGAAATGATGTAATCATTTGGCTTACTAGAAGTTTTCAAAACATTTGCCAGAATTAGGAAACGGGAGGCCTGAATGTTACTTATTAACAGAGGAAAAGTGCTCTGGAATCCCTGAAAAATAATCAATATGGTGTGTCACAATACTATTTTTACAAGAATGGTTTTTAGACTATAACTACACTTATTGCCTGCCAGGAAAATGGGTATTTTGACCTTTGTCCTCTCTTCACTGTGAAAGATGAAAGTTACTTCATTTCTGTTGCACATATATTTTCAAACAGAATACAAGCATTGATTTTTAAAAAGAAATAAGAGGGAAAGAATTCATTGCAAATATCAACTAACTATACTTATAGATGTTAATAGCACTGACTTCCCAGTGAAGCCAGAATTTTACAGCAATTTAGCAGCTAAGCCACCAGAAATCTTTGAAAATGTATATTAAATATGTACCATATTAGTACCTTTTAAAAATAAAAGATTTTTTGTTTAAAAAAGCTGCACATCCTGCATTTTCATAGCCAAAAATTCATGTAGCTAGTCTTCTTTGTCTCTTATGTAAGACATTATCCAACTTTAGACATCTTTGCGCAGCTGGTCAACACTATTCCCATTTTATAGATAGGAACTGACAGCACATGGTAGAGCTTTTCCTCAATATTTATTAAAAAGTACCCATTTGTTCAAATCGTCCTGTGGTGACAAAAGTATGAAGCTTGGAGTTGGTGAGCCTCATATCCCAGGATATATAAAAGCCATGTTTTGCTTCAAACTTCTGCTTTTCCAAGTGTGCAAGCAAACACAAGCGATGCAACTGATTCCTCAGGGTGTGCAACTGATAAGGCTAAAATAGCTGTCAATGGTAATGTGAATTTTGCTGCAGGTTCTTTGAAACAGAGGCTTTACTATTCTTGCATTTCCTCATAGTTCCTCCATTCTTATCCATCATCTAAATCACGAGTGCCTTTCTTTTAACAACACTGACCAAGTATCAGCTTATACTTAACTAAGTACTTAGCTAAGTAACTCCTTCTGGCTTGACTCCCCCAAAACCTAATGGAAACATTCAACCATGTGTTGATAATCAGCAGAATGGTGCTCCTTCTCCCCATGCAGTGATGCCAGGTAAAGTAAGTTGAGGAGCAAGTTATGATTGTGGCAACAGTGTCAAAATCGTGACTAAGTCATGACTGTGAATATGAAACAGACATTCACTTTTCATTGCTTCTTATATTTTAATACTAGCTGAAATGCACGCAACTCTTCTTGGATACATACAGAGAGATTTAATTCTTTACATAAGATTCTTCTCAAGGGTAGGAATGAGTAATCTCAGCAATTTTATTCTTGCTTTGAGAAGGTCTTCAAAAATCACACAGTACGTATGGTACTTATTCTGTGCAAAATTCATGCATGGTTGTTTTGTGCAGAAAACAGCATTTTTGCATAGAAAATGACACTTTGACAAATAAATCTTAATTCTTATATAGAAGAAATCCTGCTTTCTGCACAGAAAATGCTGTTTCCTATGCAAATCAATCATGTGCAGATTTTATGCATAACAAATCCCCTATTTATGCTTTATATACAGAATTAATACTTCTACATTGAAACACTGTTTTCTATGCAGAAAGCACTGTTTTCTGTGCACATGTGAATTCTGCATAGAATAAGTCCTGAACTGTGAAGATTATCATCAGTCCAGGATTGTTTCTGTCACGGGTTCTCAACAACAACATGTTTTTCAACTGTATTTGAATATTCTTTTCATCTCTATGTTTAGCTAATACTCCAAACAGCATCCCCAGGATCTCTAGTTTTCTTGCCTCTTTCTTTTTTATCCCAAGGAATCTTTCCAGCAGTAGTTCAAAGAGCCCTCACCAATCTTCCCACCCCTCTTTAAACCTCAAAAATCTTAGTAACAGTGCCTCATAACCCCCTCTCCTGTTTTCCATAAAATTTTAGCCCAGGTATGTAGTTCATACCTTAAAAAGGTATATGGAGGAGGAATTTTACCCAAAGAGCCTTTTTTTTTTTAATTCAGGAATCTTAGTTGCTGCATCTTAGCATTCTCATGTTTTCAGTCTCTTCCACCTTCCCCCCACATCAAGAATTTCAGCAGCAGGGCCTCAGAAAGGTGTCTGTTGATTTCTAGTCTTTTAAAAATATTTTCCAATTATTTATGGCAGGCTTGCATTTGTGCTTTTTGGAACAGCCCCTTTCAAAATCTCAAATTCACTCTCTCCACTGCAACTTGAATGACAACACAAAACACCTCGACAATTTCTGAGACAGCTACCACCATTTCCTGTTATCACCGTTTTTGCTTCTCATGAGCCCCCCATTCAGAATTTTAACTTGAAACTCAGCAGTACAATTCGCACAGTAACCAAAAATACTGGTTGCCATGCAGTTAGTGATTTATTATGTCATAAGTCAGACTTGCACAATCACAACTCACTTTTATAGTCAGTGCATTGTTTGGATTCTGTTTTGACCAAGCTACAACCCAAATCCTCCCAATTAACCTTGTAAGCAGAACATGGCTACTTTCATGGTGTTGGAAATGAAGGAAATGAGTAGAAACCTATCCAAGTGTCTTCATGGTTCTAGCTATGCTATAAGGATGTCATCTGCAGAGAGCTCACAAGGACCACAGAGGTCTTTGTGGATGTCTGTCACAGTAGGTACAGATACAGGAAAATAGCGGGATGTGTCCCCACTCATCTCCCTGCTCTCTGACAAAACAGAAACAACTTTGTTGGAGTGGGCTGCACTACTTACAAAGTTAGCTTTGGGGGGATAAAAGCATGAGATGTAGCTACAGAGAAGCAGCTGTGTGATACACATACATTTCCTGATACAGGATCTTGACTACTGTCTCAAATTTTGAGACATCTATTACCATGTCCCAATGAGTTATGGCTTTACAAATAGATACAAAAACTTGGCTTTTATTGTTAATACATTTCTATTCCATTTTCTCTGATCCATGAACATTCAGATTTTAATGACAAGAAGTTTTAATTCTCATAAACAACCATAGTGGACATCTCAGGGACAAAAGAAAGCTTTAAAAAATAAACAAGTCAAGGTATTATAGCTCTAATACCAGCAAAATTTATGTTAAAAAAGGAAGTTTGTTTCAGCAACCAGTTTTTAAACTGCTCATGCTGCATACAGTCCTATGCCTCTTTAACCTGGGTAGAAACATATACAGCATCAGTTTGTCGGAGGCTCCTATAAGGCTGTAGTACCAGGTAAAATATGTTAGAATTCCTTAAGAATTTAGGAAACATAATTATGGGTAACTTCATTTACAGTAAATCCTAAATGGAAAATGAAACTGGATTACATAGAAACTTTGTAGGCAGCCAATTACGAAGATGGCCTGTTCTGCACAGGCTAGCACTCCCATATTGGAGCAACTACATAGTTTGGGAGCATCACTCGACTCAGTGAGATCACTGTAGATGAGGCAGCTTCAGGGGTGAGGAATATTACGACCAAGTACAACCGATCTGCCAGCATTGTTTGTCCCCGCACCTGGATAAATTGATAACCATAGTCCATGCTCTGATAACCACCTGATTGGAGTGTGAGATTTCCTTGAAGATGGCCTGGAAGCTGTACTTAGTACAGAATGGCTGTAAGTGAGCTACTGAGCCCAATTCAAATGTTAAGCTGAAAGATCTTGGGACACTAGTACCTGAAAGTCTGTATCTTCCCTAGTACTAAGAGTATAATCACATGTGGCCAACTTGGCCAAAGAACAGTAAGCCAAAACTAGGCTAGTGCAAAGTATGCTGAATCCAAACCCCTCACAACCTAGAGATGCTAGAAATTTAGGCTACCTGCCCTTTGCAGAGCAAAGAGACAGACTTTCAGGTACTAGTGATGATACTGTAGCTGTATCCCTGGGCTGGAGGAGGTTTGAATCTGGTTTAACTTGGCTCCTTTCTTACCTCACTCCCATTCTGCTCACTTCTGGTGTCTTTGCAAACAGATCTCAGCCAGGTAGGCAGTCACGCGTCTAATTATGATCCTCTGTAGTTGGCTCATCTTTGAGTTAAGACTGTCCTGTAGCCAGGATTTCAGAGCAGATGAGCCAACTATAGAGGATTGAGATCAGCTTGGTCCTGGATGAGGGCTCTGATTTTCTTTCTTTCTTTTTTTTTTACCACCAAGGCCAATCATATTGATATACCTAACATAAATCAAGGAAAACATCCATAAAAGAATGGCAGGATCCAAAAAAAAAAAAAAGTTAAGGGATGGAAATCCACCCCAGTAGGGTTAAATCAATGGTCTCAATGAGAGGCTTGTCAACAAGTAGCACCTTAACTGACACAATTAATAATGTAAGAAGGAGCTGATTAGCTTAAGTGAAGTCCTCTCTGCTACGTAAACACACCAAGATCTATAGAATGAAGAAAAAGCAGGAGGTAAGGAAAGAATGAAATGCCATTTTTTTTCCTGTGGACATGCTCTTGCTTTCCATTCTGCTCTTGTAACAATTACTGTACTAGCCTCTCTGACAGAGTCAATAAATCGATTGGGATCTGATGCAGCTGCAAGGCAGGCTAATCCAATACACCATTATCTGCAGTGGAGGTTTGTGGGGGAGGTGAAAGCAGAGAGCAGGAAACCAGACCAAAAAAAAAAAAAAAAAAAGGTAGCAAAAATACATAATTCTGTTTAGGGCTGTCATGTACATTTGGCATGCCTATGGAGGCATATGCTTGAAGAAACTGGCTTTACATGAGAAGATTTTAAGCCAAAACTGAGTATGAACAGGTTGCTTACCTGTAACTGTGGTTCTTCGAGTGGTCATCTGTGCCCTCACACACTAGGAGCTTTCGCGCTTGTGCGGTACCGTTCGGAAAATTCTAGAGCTTAGTAGCTTGGCGGGAACCCCTCCCCCATGCCTCTACTGGGCATGCTCAGCCCGCCAAGCAATGGTCTCCCTTCAGTTCTAAAGTCCGCCGATAAGAGACCTGAGAAAGAGGGGACAGCTGGGCGAGTGTGTGTGATGACCACTCGAAGAACCACAGTTACAGGTAAGCAACCTGTTCTTCTTCTTTGTGGTCTCTGTGCCTCACACTAGGAGATTTTGTAGCTTACCAGAAGGACGGTGGGTCAGGTCCTAGAGTACGGAGGCCAGCACTGCTCGTCCAAACCGGGCATCTCTCCGGGACCGGCAGTCCAGTAGATAGTGGCACACGAAAGTCGATGGCCTGGACCAGGTTGCCACTTGACAAAGTTCTTGCAGGTCCACACCTCGCAGAAGGGCTGCTGAGGAGTGGTGGTGGAGCGGGGCTGAAGCAGGGCAGGTGGAGGCTGCCTGGCCATCTCGTAAGCAAGCAAGATAGTCTGGGCCACCCACTTAGAGAACCTCTGGGTGGACACCTTGTGGCTTCTGTGACACTGATCATAGCAGACAAACAGATGTGGGGTCTGCCTGAAAGTCGCAGTCCGCTGCATGTAAAAAGCCAAGGCCCGACGGACGTCCAGAGAGTGGAGGGACCACTCCAGAGGCGTTGTTGGGTTCAGATGAAAAGTTGGTAAGATTATGTCCTGGTTAAGGTGGAAATGGGACACCACCTTAGGCAGGAAAGAAATGTCCAGGCGAAGGACTACCTTGTCCCGATGGAACACCAGAAAGGGCTCATCGGCTCGCAGGGCTGTCAGCTCACTGGCCCGTCTGGCAGAGGTGACAGCTACCAAGAAGACCGTCTTCATAGTCAAGAGCCTGTCATCAGTAGTGGCTATAGGCTCAAAGGGTGGTCACATGAGCTGGGAGAGCACCAGGGACAGCGACCAGGGCGGCAGCGGTGGCGATACCAGCGGGTAGAGATGTTGAAGGCCCTTCATGAACTGCTTCATGGTGGCATCCCAGAAAAGCGCTGCAGATGGAGAGCCTCGAGGTTGGTAAGCCACGATGGCAAAGAGGTAGACCTTCAAAGAAGGAAACACGAGTCCCTGCTGTCAGAGGTGGAGTAGGAAGCGGAGCACAGTACAGAGACCAACGGGTGATTCCGGCTCACCTCGCACCTCAGCAAAGGCCACGAACCGCTGCCACTTGTAGGCGTAGTTGCGGCGGGTCGATTCCTTCCTGGCTGCGGTCAAGACGTCCTGTATTGCGGGGTCATCTAGGGTGTTATCTTCCACGCGTGCAGGGCCAGGAGCGGCAGGTCAGGGTGGAGAACGCGACCGTCCGAGTGGGACAGATCGAGTGCTGTCGGTAGCCTGAGAAGTTGTCCTCGAGTGGCCTCGAGCAGGGGCGCGAACCAATGCTGTCTCGGCCAGTACGGGCGACTAGGACGATGTCGGCTTGGTCGGCCAGGATCTTGGCGACCACTCGGCCCAGGAGAGGAAATGGTGGGAAGGCGTAGAGGAACCCGTTGATCCACTGGAACTGGAAGGTGTCGCCGAGAGAGCTCGGTCCCCGGCCAGTTCTCAAGCAGTACCGGTGACACTTCGCGTTCGATGCGGTGGCAAAGAGGTCGATTGTGGGCTCGCCCCAGCAGTGCCGTATCAGACGGAACACCTCGTCCAAGAGGGACCACTCGTGGTGGGAAGAGGTGTCCCTGCTCAGGGCGTCCGCCGTGGTGTTCTCCTGACCAGCCAGCTGGACGGTAATTGGATGGACCCGAAGCGACACGCACCATTCCCAGAGCTGGAGGGCAATGGTGAGAAGCGTGGAGGAGTGGGTCCCTCCCCGTCTGCTGACGTAACAGACGGCCGTCATGTTGTTCGTCAGGATGAGGACTGTCTCCCCCCCGACCAAGTTGCAGAATGCCCTCAGAGCTTCCCCGATGGCAAGGAGCCTGAGGGTGTTGATGTGTAGCTCAGTCTCGTCACCAGTCCAATGTCCCCGGACTCTGAGGTCGTCGCAATGCGCTCTCCATCCAAACAGGGAGGCATCCGTCGTGACCATGAGTCGAGGGGTTGGCTGCCAGAAAGGCATCCCTGACAGGAGGTGGCAGTAGGAGAGCCACCCAAGCAGGGAGTGGTGTACCTGTGGCGGAAGTCGGAGTCGCAGCCCCTGGTTGTCTTGGAGCAGGTTGAAAGCTCTGACGAGCCAGTGTTGGAGCGGGCGTGCTCAAAGTCTTGAGAGGTACGTGACGGTCATGGTGGAAGTCATGTACCCAAGGAGCTGTTGGATCCTCCTCGCCGATGTCATCGGGGTGTCGAAGGCAGCAGACGCAGCCCAGCAGAGGATACAGGCTCGCTCCAGGGGCAGGTAGGTTCTGGCCGAGACCGAGTCCAGGGTCGCTCTGATGAAGTCGAGCACTCTCGCCAGCTCGAGGTGGGACTTCTTCGGATTGACCCAAAGACCCAGACGGATCAGAAGTGACAAAGTCCGGTGAATGTCCGAATACAGCTTGTTCTTGCAGGACGCAACCAACAGCCAATCGTCGAGGTACAGGAAGACGATGATGTCCTTCGTCCGCAGATAGGAGACCACAGGCGCCATGCACTTCGTGAAGACCCTCGGTGCGGTGGAGAGGCCAAATGGCAGCACCCGGTACTGATAGCAGGTGCTGTCGATCACGAACCGGAGGTATCTTCTGTGCTGCAGACAGATGGAGATGTGAAAATAGGCATCCCGCAGGTCGATGGATGCGAACCAGTCTCCCCAATGAAGGAAAGGGAGGATCGTCGACAGCGTGACCATCTTGAACCTCCTGGGGCAGAGGTATTCGTTCACCCCTCTGAGGTCCAGAATGGGTCGCAAGGTCCCGTCCGACTTCGCCACGGTAAAATACCGGGAGAAGAAGCTGGTGGTAGTGGCCGAGGGTGGGACTTCTTCGATTGCTCCCTTCTGCAGGAGGGACTGGATCTCTTCCAACAGCGCCGGGCTGGCCTGGGTGGAATAGAAAACACCTCATGGCGGAATACTTGAGAACTTGATGGCATAACCAAGACGGACGATGGTAAGAACCCAAGAGTCTGTGGTGATTGAGCGCCATTTGGTGAGGTGTTTGGCCAGGCTGGGACGATCTTTCAGGACTGTTGGTAGGTGGAAGGTTGGCTGTGGAGGCATCCTGTGCATCACATCAAAAGCGGGACTTGGTCCCCGACAACGACTTCTTAGACGAAGTCTGGTGGCTTCACGGAGGTCGTCGTGAAGAGGACGCGGTGGAAGTCCTCGACGGCGCCAACCAAGGTGAGCGCAGCTGGAAGCTCGACAAAGATGATCGACGCCAAGCAGGTCGGGAGCCAAAGCCGTGGTGGGACTGTTGAGGCTGATGGATCCCCATCTTCTTGGCCGTTAGCCAGGCCTTGACAATGTGGTCCATGGCCTCATCAGTCAACGTGTTGAAGAGTCCCTTGCCATCAAAGAGGAAATCTTCAATGTGTTTTAGGGGGGCCTCCTGAAGGCCCGAGGACCGTAGCCAAGTATAGTGGCACAAGGCTATGGAACCCACCATGACAAGGGCGGCGACCTCAACATAGTGCCTGGAGGAGAGGATCTGCTGGTTGGTGAGTGCCACCACCTCGTTGTAAAACTGGTTGGCATTTGCTCTGCTCTCCTCCGGAACAGTGGACAAGAGAGGAGAAAACCTGTCCAGCAGACTCCGGAGATACGCCGCCAGACATGCTTGGGTATTCGGCACCCTGGCTATCAGGGAGGAGGCCGAGTACAATCTCCTCCCGAAGGTGTCGAGTTGGCGTCCCTCTCTGTCGGGTGGAGTCGTGTGGGGCCTGGTCCCTCCCTTGGTCTGGGCAGACTCAACAACCACCGAGTTGGGCTGAGGATGGTTAAACAGGAACTTGGTGTCCTCCCTCTGGGTCCTGTAAAGGTGCTCGAACCGGTGTGGTATTGGCTGGGTGGAGGCTGGCTGGGCCCACAGATGTTTAAGGGCCTCCATCACTGCGGGGAGGAACGGAAGTGGAGCCGTCAAAGGCGGACGGGTGTCCACGTAATGGAAGACCGGGTCCTGCACCTCCGGGGCCGGTTCCACCACCTTGAGACCCAGGGCTGCTGACATTCGGAGGAGGATGTCCGAGAACTGCTTGACATACTCAGGCACCGAGTCTGGTGCCGGGTCCCTGAAGGCCAAGGGCGGGGACTCGTGCGGCTCTGGCGTCGACTCCTTGGAGTCTGAGTCTGACTCATAATCTTGAGACAATGCCATAAAGGAGCGACCTGGCTATCTGTCCGGCGATCGTTCAGCAGACGGATATCAGGACGGTACCGACAGGGTAACCGTCGGAGCGGTGGTGGCGGTATGCCTGGCAGGCGCAGGCATCGTGCCGGTCATCTGGGGAGGTGCGGTCCTTGCTGGAGGGATCACCGCAGGCACTAGATGTTGTATCACCTGGGTGACTGTGGCAGCCGTGGTTGCGGTCTGTGTCGTAACAGCCTCTGATGATGGGCGGGACACTGTAGAAGTGACCCATGGAGGTGGTGAGACAGCCCGGTAGTGGGGCATGCACTCACGAGATCGGCGGTGGTGTGGCGATCGTTGAGGTGAGCGTGATGGTGAGTGCTCAGGCTGTGAGTGGTGTACAGAGACCACTGCCTCATGTCAGGATGATATCAGTCCCGATATGAAGGCAAATAGAACCTATACGAGGCCGGGTACTCCTTCCAGGTTTGTTCTTGCCCATACCTCATTGCGTGGGACGCAGAGAAATAGGGCGAGTCTCGGGCGGGCACAGACCATCCGGGGTAGGCTTCCCGATAGCATGGGGAAGGTTGTCTGACCCTGCGCTCTGGATAGTCATCCCTGCGTTCCAGGTAGGGTTCCCTCCATTCTGGGTAGGCTTCCCAATGATGTGGAGATGGCTGCCTGACCCTTCATTCTGGTACCGGCGAGGCGCTTCTACCCTCGGAACCTCGATATCAGTGCGAGGTCTGGGCAGCTTCCAGAACAACCTCCAGGTGGGCCACCATTTCAGGGCGTCCGGGCAGAGGGACCGCGGCTGTGAGCACAGGCGGATCGTGAAGTGCCGCTGAGCCAGCGGTGTTGTCAGCATCGGAAACCTCCAGGATTTCCTGAGGTTCCAATTCCTTCTCAGGATCGTCGAGGAGTTGGGTAGGAGGAGGAGTGGGAGGAGCCGGTCTAGCCGGAGATCCGTGCTTCTCCTTCTTCCTCTTCCTCATCTTCTCCTTTTCGGGCTCCGAAGGCGCAGGACGCTTGCGTTGGGCCGCTGTGAGCATCTTTGTGGGTTTGGCACCCTGCGAGCCCGCAGGGGCCTCCATCAACGTTGAAGTCGACGGGGCCGATGAGATCTTAGGGATCCTCGGTAGTGAAGAGCCCTATGTGACAATACCGAGCCCGGTACCGTCGGTGTGGTTGGATCGGCAGCCGCCAAGTCCGATGGAAGCATGGTCGCAGATTGACTCGAGGAAGGCTTTGACATTCCCAGGATGGGCGAGGTCGACTCCTGTGCCGACAAGGACTGCTCCCAGCAGAAGGACTTGAAGCATGCGAGACGGTTCCTCAGAGTCTGGGATGTGAACCCCCTGCAGACTGGGCAGGCTTTGGTGTTGTGGGCCTCACCTAAACACAGGAGACACTGGCTGTGTCCACCAGAGAGAGCGACCTTGCGACCACTTCTCGCAAGGCTTAAACAGAGCCGTCATAAAAGTTAGGAAAAAACAGAGAGGAGAAGAAAGCGACGAGTCAAAGACGAAGGATGAAGACGATGAAGAAGGGGGGGTTGGCAAGTCGGAGTTAGAAATTCCAGGGGAAAATGGGAACAAATCACCGAAAACGACAAAGCCAGCCAAGAGAAAACAGCAACCAAGCTCTGAACCTCCGTACGCGATGGTGGACGAGAAAGAACTGAAGGGAGACCGTTGCTCGGCAGGCTGAGCATGCCCAGTAGAGGCATGGGGGGAGGGGTTCCCGCCAAGCTACTAAGCTCTAGAATTTTCCGAATGGTACCGCGCATGCGCGAAAGCTCCTAGTGTGTGAGGCACAGAGACCACGAAGAAGAACTATAAAATTCTGTAGTACTTTAGCTGGTTACAGCAATTGGCAGTTCAGAATGGATCACCATCTCCATTAATTTTGTAACCTGCATGACTTACAAAACCAAAAAACTGTGTTTAGAACCTGTTTCATATACAGCTAAAGACATTGCAGTCTTCAGTCTTGTGATATTTTTAAAAGAGCATCAGTTGCTTGGAAATACATCAATAATTCTAATAATCCAAGGGTAAAGAACTAACTGGCAAATCTTCCCATTGCAATGAATTAATCTGTTGAGAACTTTCCATACATTGCACTACTAGACTTTCCATACACTACACTACCACTATTATACTACTGTATAATAGTTATGAAACAATGCTAAGACCTCACTGACCTAGAGACAGATTACCTGAAATATAAAGTAGAAATATGATGTTGGCTACTAAGTCTGGCAGTTCTATCTCTCAAACCATAAGCAGATAGTCATATTACCTAATACCAGAACAGAAAGTCATGAAGGAGAACAGAACACCTGTTGCTTAGTTTAATGCTATGTTCACTTGTCCTTTGATATCTGATCCCTAATTTACAGTGGGGCAGTAATAACACTGAAGTTCAGGTAGTCAACTTGATAGCTACTACAGCCAAATTCCCAAGGAGAGATGAGAAATGGAGGAGGCTGCACAGATCGATATCAACTGATCCAGTTCTACTGTCAACTGGAGACCAAACTACCTTCAAATTATTTTGCATGACACCATGGGGATAGTTGCCAACTATCTATACTTGTTTCTGCAAAAACTCATTTCCCCCTCTAATTAAGCTGAAGGTGTCTGCTAATCAAGAGATCCTTCAGCTTCTGCGAATTCTGGCTCTACCAAACCAGGGCACATTTACCTCCTTCATATCCATTTTTGTTAGCTTCATCTTTCATTAGAATAACTCTTTATATTTTGCATAGTCACTACTGGGCTTCAGTCCATGCATCTCTATTTTGCACAGACCAACTCCTCTAGCAATTTACCGTATTTGCCAGATGCACCGGCATATAAGACGCACCCTGCTTTTCAAGGGATATTTTTCAGGAAAAAATGTTTTTAGTTCTCCGGTGAGCAAAATGCACAGGAAAGGAAGGGAAGGAAAGGAATGTTGCACCAGGAGAGGAGGGGAATGAAAAGAGTGCTGCATCACCACCCCTCCCTTCCTGTTTTGCTTGGGCAGAAACACCTGGCAGAGTAAAAATACACAGGAGAGGAGGGGAAGGTAAGAAGAAACTGTAGAAACATCAATCTATGTTCCTATAGATCAGTGGTTCTCAACCTGTGGGTCCCCAGATGTTCGTGGACTTCAGCTCCCAGAAGCCCTGAGCATTGACCACAGTGGCTGGGGCTTCTGGGAGCTGAAGTCCACGAACATCTGGGGACCCACAGGTTGAGAACCACTGCTATAGATCAAGGCTTCCATTGCCCCCTCCCTTCCTGTTTTGCTTGGGCAGGGA
Source organism: Iguana delicatissima (assembly GCA_948472985.1). Lineage (NCBI taxonomy): Eukaryota > Metazoa > Chordata > Lepidosauria > Squamata > Iguanidae > Iguana > Iguana delicatissima. The sequence goes on from CAOKZL010000056.1 coordinate 1,888,759, forward strand.
GACCGCCTTTCACTCCTCCTCCCTTTCCTTGGTTTTTAGTGTTACCATATTTGCTGGTGTATAAGACACCCCATTTTCAGAGTGTATTTTTTTTTTAAAAAGTGCATATTATATGCCAGCAAATACAGTAACTGTGGCATAACAATTTGACATTTTATTTCATTTTATGTTTATCCTGCCTTTTTCCTGACTTTCTTGTCTCTCTCCAGAAGGCTGGACTGGCATTGGGTTATGGCTCTGTGGGAGGGTGTGGCTCCAAAGGCAGACAGCAGGGCAAGTTTAGTAATTTTGAAGGGGGGATACCAATGACAACTACTTCTACATGTGTTTAAATCAAGGTGTCATTTCTCTGTAAGGATATGTAAGTTGAGTATTTGGAACAAATTTGTGATAAAAACTTGAGAGATAATGCAGAACTGTTATAAAAGAATTATTTATTAAAGGAAGGTACTGAGCCTGTGGAGAGTTACCTAGTAAGAACTTAAAATATCTATATGCATCCATCATCTTTGCTCTTTTGCCAGCTTTCTTAGCCAGACACATACTGAAGTGTCTGTAAAAATGGGGGACGGAAAAAGGAGTGTCTTAGAAGCAGAATTCCTTTTGTAAAAAATAATAATTAGATAAAAATATACAGCAGAATCCTACATGGTGCTATGTAGTGGATTCCAGCCAACCCCTTCCCCAAACCTTGCCTACTGGTAAGAAGTCCCTGGGATGGATGGAGGTCCATTCCCCTGTTGATTGAGAAGCAGCTGCCTGATGCTCCCATGAGCTATCTGTAGCACAACAAGAAGAAAAAGGACCACAACTGCAAATCTCACTTAAACTGGAGATTGTGCGTGTAACGGAAATGCTGGAGACATCAGGCAGCAGCTTCTTGATCCACAGGAGATGGACCTCCATCAATCCCAGTGGCTGTTTACTGGTAAATGGGAGTTGGGGGACTTTCATGGTTTAGGGGTTCTGTAGGGATTGGGAATATGTAGCAGTTACGAATGCATAGCTGTAGATTAGGTATTCATAAATGCCCAACAGGATTCTGGCTGGGAGATTTAGTGAAAATGGATTCAGAACATACCTTTGTTGTGAATAATTATCTTTCATTCTGATGAACTCTGAAAGCAGTACACACACCAGGAGATTCCAGAATGAGTCAAATGTCCAGCTAGTTATGTAGGGAGGAGAGTAAATCTCCTCTCTCCTTGAGAGTTACCCACATATTTCAGGATTTTTTTTGGCTCATAGCCTCTTTGAAGATAAGGCTACATGATGATAATAAATTTCCTATGAATCTTGATCCTTTTGATAGGCATGGTCTCTGTATCCGAAGCATGCTGCTCAGGACTGTTTGTTATGGATTTGTCCTGGCAAGGAAAATTCCATTCCTTGATCCTGTAGAAGACCAGGTTGAAAAAACACAAAGATGGCTTGGGGTGGGGTGGCAGGAGACTCTGTGAGATTAATTATATAGGAAATGAAGGTAGTGTCAGGCATGCAGTGTCAGAATCATATGGTCTACTCTTGCATTTATATATTACGAAACATTCCTCTACATATAAAGATACATAGCTACAATAAAGCAAAAAAACGGTAATAGGTGAATATTTAAATGGTCAGAAATTATAGTAGTTCCAATCTCTCTCAAATAAGGCAAAAAAAATTGATGAGCGTTGCTCTTAAAGAAGTATACAGGCATACTTCCATTAACAAAGCCTAAGATAAAGAAGCTCCTTTTAACAAAGGGCCTTTCTGCACAACACTGTTATAGTGCTATTATTCGACTTTCAAAATTCTATGGAATCCTGGGGTTTGCAGTTTAAGGAGAGGCATTTGGAATTCCCATCCAGAGAGCTCTTTGTCCTCAGTAAACTACAAACTCCAGAATCCCACAGGATGCTGAAAGTGGAATAATAGCACTATAACAGTGCAGTGTTGAAAAGCTCAAAGTCTTTTTATGCCTGCCCACACCCCTTTCCTTCTTAGCCTCTGTCTAGCTATAAGTTTCTTTCAGCAGCATCAGCACTCAGGGAATACGACGGAGGGCTGGAGAAAGTTGCAATTGCAGCTAGCAGTAAACAATGCAGTAAATGTTGAGCCAGAAAAGAAGATTTTTCTTTAACTTGTTCCTGTGTATGCCTCCCTACAGCAGACTACATAAATAGCAGCTCCTTCCAGAATCCTTTACTGAATATGTGTGAATTGCAAAAAGGACTGGGAGGGAGATCACAGATTAATTTGCCACACCATTTACTCCACCTTCCAGCATTTTAAAAACATATAGATCTGTAAGTTCATCAAAATAGAAATCATAAGAAAAGTGGAGGCTGTTGAAAGAAAAAGTCATTCTAGGAGGCATCTTGGAAAAAGCCTTCAAGTGGTCTCTAGAAGGTTCAAAATGTTTTTGTTTAGTTATGTGAGGCTTACTTAACTTGGTTATTTCATTTCCAGACCCATACTGTTAAGTTTTCTGGAAGATGTTGTTGACCTGTTGTTTATTTTTTTGTGGTGTAGGAAGCTATCCCTATTCCTTCTTTGTTTTTCTGCCTGGGGCAAAAAAATTTCTGTTGAAGATGTAATGCCCAGAAACAGATCTACTTAATTAATTTGAGGCATACTTGTAAGGGCAATGGTTGTGTCAAGACGCTTGTGGGAAGTTTTTTTTTTTCTCAGTCTTTTCCTCTCTATAATATCTAAGGAAACAGAGACCAAACTAGACACAAGGAATGTCTAACAAAATACCTCTACTGGATCTTTAAAAAAAGAGAAAGTATGAGCAGGGACATATGACTTATCACATGTCCTATAGCTAACAGAACCCAATATACCAAAATGCTAGAAAAAAAGATCAAAATTCTCAATAGGTTTCAGCCAAGGAATCTGCCAGTGCTGAGAAGTAGTTGTGTGTGAATCACTGTTCCATATTGAAATCAGTGTTGGAAAGGGGGCCAAAGAAAAGCTTTTGCACTACAGAGAAACATGGAGCAAGTAGCTCAAGGAACTACTGCTAACATGAGAAGCTGCCACTTCTAAGTTGCCAAAATAGTTGCAACACAGCCAGTACCACTTAGGTTGCAGGTAGTACATGCCTTAATATTAGACAGTCAAGAAAGAAAAGACTAATATTATTGCTGGCTGACTATATACATGGGACATTACTTCCTTTACAGATGAAAGAATACTTCTATATCTCTACTAATGTACAAGGCTCATCTCTGTTTTCTTATAAACTGTAGCTTGAGGAGTCTGGTAGCAAAAAGGCAATACTTTATAAACTTTGCATTTCCATTTTAAATTTGCATGCTTGACTTCCTTTTTCTAAAAAAGGAAATACTGTAGGATATCAGGTGGGCCCTAGATGCAACCTTAAGATGCAATCAGGTTATATTTTTATTTTCACTCTTCTGGAATATCTTTTGGCTAAGAGTTGTATTCTATTTTCTATATGGTGAATATTACACCCAAATAAAGTATTGCTTGGGTTATTACATATATAGCAGCTTACAACATCTGTTGTTGTTGATGTTTTGCTCTTATTGTTGTTCTGTGCCTTCAAGTTGTTTCCAAGTTATGGTGACACTAAGGTGAACCTATCAAGTGGTTTTCTGAGGCTGACTGGAGAACTGAACCCTGGTCTCCAGGATTGCAATCCAATGCTTAAACCATTACACCACACTGGCTCTCTTACAACATCTATCAACCTAAAATCTAACGTATTTTATTCTTTTACACAAAACATCCTCTTTGAAGTTTGGCATGGTTTTTGTGTCTGGGGAGGGAGATTCTTGTTCACATGCAAAGGCATCAATCAGGGAAACAGAAGTTCTGGGAAACTACAGACAGAAACAGGATGGGGTTGACAGATGAAATAAGGGACTGAGCTCCTGTCCTTCTAATGGTTGTGCAGAAGAGGAAATTTCAACAAATGCTGCTTGCCTGACATGCAACATATGCTAAAATTCCCCCCTCTAAACAGTCATTAAAGGGACAGGAGTCCTGTCCATTCTTTCACCTGGCAACCCTAATCCAGGACCTAGATGATAACAGGTCCTCCATGGAAATGGGTAAATTTGGGGCAGGGAATTTCCCCTGAATTCTAGAGGCATGGCCCTTACAGGCTAGCGGCAGTCACTATTTTAAGAGAGAATTCAGTTTGTTATTGCAGGAAAGTTACAGCCAACTCCCATGAATCAAGAAAGGGGACTGAAACCATTTTGTAGGGTCTCACTTTATGTTCTTGTAGATCACGGCAGGAAATCAACCTCAACAACAAATGATTAAGTCCAGACCAATGCAAATAAAGTTGATCTTATCCACTCCTCATCAATAACGAAAAGATGAAAATGAAAGCACTCTACACAAACATAGTATGAATCCCATAAAATCAATATGATTTACTTCTTTGCAAACAGAAGTGAGTTAGTGGGCACTTCTAAGCAAATGTGCACAGGATTGCTGAAGCGTTGTATAGCTAAGCACAGCTTGTCTTAAACTATCTCTTTATGATAATATTTGAGGCTACTCTAGCAATATTACAGTCTCACTGTAAAAGTTTTAATTTTTTCCTCACATCTGTTAAATAGGAGGAACTTCCAGGGAAATCGTATTGTGGAAAAGCAGGCACGCAAGTTGCTTTCTGCCACTTAACCAAAAAATACAGACCCAGAAGAGTTAAAATATTCTCTGAGCTGCTGGTGTACTTTCTGTGACCTTGTTCAATGCAGAAATCCAACACAGTTTAACCAGTTCTATCTATGTTGCTACAAGGGAGAGCCTTTGCCAAAGAATGCAAATGGAGACATCAGCAAGAAAGCAGAGAATGCTCTCACAGCCTGAGTCCCAAAAAATATTGATTTCATTACTAAGGATAAGTTCACATGATTTTTGAACACGCTACAACTTGAAGTTTTCTGTGAAACGAATTGCAGCTATTCTATGAGCACCTTCTTGCCTACTTGTGGAAAGCCATTTCTCAATTTGACCATTCATACTTATCACACACTAAGAAATCTGTGGGAACTGGTCAGTGATAACACCTCTCCATAAGCAAGCTGTCTCTGAATGGCTGCTGTTTATAAAATGTAAGTAATATGGTTGGCCTCTAAGGAGGTTTGCTATATTGTCTGGTTGTATGAGTTTTAGCTAGATTCTAGGCATAATATCCAGTGCCTATTTGTACCAAACTTTCATTTTTCTAAAAGTAAAGTCTCTAGCTCCTCTGGATGCCAAGATATAAGATGAAGCGGGAGGAGTTGTTTTGTTTTGCATGCAGCAAACCTATTACAACCTTTCAGTATTTAGCCAAAAAGTGAAGTCCCATGGTTTCATAGAGAATTAAACCTTAGATTGATCTATTTCCATTTCTATGAATAAACATTGCAATTTGGGAGGAATGCCTACTCTACTTGAAGCCGAAGTCTGTTTTTAACAAATAGAAAAAATGGAGGTGAGACATAAAATGCCATAATATAGGGCTACATATATCCTTCTTTTCCTGGTCATATCCTCTTTTTTAGAGCTAATGTCTCTGTTTGGGCTGATATCTGAAATGTCCATGTTTTCTTACCTTAAATTTTAAGGAGCAAATTAGATGTTTCCAAGAAGAAAGAATGAGGAGAGTGAGTTGCTATCTACTCCCTCAGTTCTCAAAGCTGAGAACTCAGCTTCCTAGAGAGGCAGTAAATGTTAATGAAGTTCCTTTTGTGGGAGAAAGGAAAGCAGGTAGGTGGAGGAGGCAGGAGGAAAGAGGTAAGTGGAAGGATGGGGGAGACCCCCTATGTGTGCATGGGGGGAAGAGGGAGGAGAAGGTACCCTTTTGGTGTCATGGCTAGGAAGGTCAATGAAGCATCTTCTGCAGGGAAGGAGCGGTGTGGGGTCATGAAAATTAAGTAGGTAGGGGCAGTTGCCTGGCTTGGGGGTTTTCTTGAGGGATGTGGAGCGACTAAGGAATATTATGGATGCCAAAAGGCCAGAGGAGCCATGGACAGCAAGGCACACAATCTCAAAAGTGGGTAGGAGATGAAGGACAGAGTGCCTTCTTCCTAGAGAGGCAGGAAATGGGAATTTTGGGCAGTGGAAGGAGATCCCCAACCTCTATATTCTTGGAATGTGGGGGGAGTCCTTGAACTTCTTTGAACAGAGAAGAGGGTGGTGTACAGCAAAGAAAGAAGAAGAAGTGGTATAGTATGTGTGCAGTTTTTAAAATATTTTTACATTTATTATTAATTCAACGCAGTCTCTACCAAAATGTTACTCATAGCAGCTGTGGGGTAGATGGGGATGTAAGCAAGTTTTAGGTTGAGGAGAAGAAGTAAGAAATGGGAGGAAAGTCCAGTCTGCCACATAGGTTTGTTTTCAGAGGAAACAGGTCTGACTTGAAAGTTACATTTTTCTAATGAAAACAAGCACCTTTCAGATTGTCTTGGAAACTAGCCATGTGAGTCCAGTATAATAGTGCATGAGTGAACAGGAGATGGAGGACAGCCAAATGAACACAGCAGCAAGGTGGGGTGGGGTATGAAAAGAGTTAGTCAAGGCAGCAGTAGTGGGAGCCTCTAGTGGAGAGAGCCGTGCAATCCACCAGTCCAGGCGTCCTGCTGCGTGATGCAGTCACCTCATTCAACCTAATAGTAAGCTATTCATGGACTGCAAGCCACTCAGTTGGCAGGTTTTTATATGCATTTGGGTGGGAGAGTGTAATCAGTGGGGGAGAAGGTATTGAAATGCAAAATGGACAGACACTCGTCATTACCTTTACTGTGGTCATTAACACAAGTAAGTTAGAGGTATGACAGATACCCTAGGATAAATGAGCTGAACAACACATTTATTGTGATGAAAAACTGAATGAATAGCATTAGGTAAACTAGAATATTTTCCTGTTAAAATAAAATCTGTAGTCTAGATCTCTTTTTTAAAAAACAACACCCTCTCTATTTGACCTCACTTCAGTTTTTATTGTCTCATTTTATTCTGCATATTTCCCCAGATGACAGGGTGTTACTTACAGGGCTTCATGTGTTGTTCTCATAAATTTGTAAGTCACTGGCATCAATTACAAAAACAACAGGAAAATACTATAATGATACCACCTGAATTCCTATCATGATAATCACCAGAATCTGCACTGTGAACATGGCTGCTTTACACTGTCCCTCTCTCCAATTTATCCCCCACAAAAAAACTTATATGGTAGTTTTTGCTGAGAGCTAGTAACTGGCCCAAGATCTCCTAGTCAGCTTTGTGATGAAGTAAGGATTTGAACTTGGGTCTAAGTCTTCAGGGACTAGCACTCTCTTACAGTATACTACCTCCCTCAGATCACTGTACAAATTGTACCAAAGCTGACATGCAGTGGAAAAAAAATGCAACAATTGTGTTTAATTTGCCTAACACAGAAATTTGTCTACTACACTGAATTTGCATAAATTTCCATGATATGCAAATCAGGATACCTGGAGCCGGGGAACTGTAATACAACACCCTACCTCAGATGGGTGGGTCTGTGAACACAATGCAAGGTCCACAATTAGGTCCAACTCCCACAGGGAAAGAGTGGCAGGTGGCCACTTCAGATACACATGTAAAGGTGTTGGTTCCTATTGCAGTTTGTTACTGTGAAAGAGCTTCTGCTCATCACAAAATGGCTGAATATACCCCTTGTTAAGTTACAACTGTAATGTAATGTTATCATGGTAAAAGACAGACTTAAGTGCAAGAAACTATTTGTAATTGATTGTTTCCAAACTCTGTGGCAGTGGCAGTGTCAGCAAGGTTAGTGTGTACAGTCTCCCATTTTATTTCCACCACATGTTCTACTGTATGTAGCAGCAAATCCCTGGCCAGGACTATATAGTGACTATTGGATGGATGCAACTGGCAACACAATAAGGATGCTGTTCATTTTGCGTCATACACATTTAAATATGTGACATCTGTGTGCTGTTTGGTCCATGCTCCATGTTGTTCCAATTTTATGGAGGAGGAACACAATTAAATCACATTTTAAGTTTTCATGCTAAATTAGTATTTTGAAATTGTAATTGCCAAATGAAACCAAATGATAATGCTTCTTGTTTTTGACCTTTAAAACACTGTGCTGTAACCATGAAAACATGCTAAATAAAAGCTATAGTTGTCCTAAACACAAGTTTCTCTTGTTAATTCTTCCCTTCCTCATGATGATGGGAAATTAAGCACAGCCTTAATATTTTTTTTAACATCTGGCTCAGATTAGATGCTTACAAAACTGCCAACAATTATTTTCTTAACGGACATTTGGAAATTTGAAATGGCCTGGAAAAAGCACATTCAAAAAGTGTCCTTGTCTAAGAAGAAGAAGTGTTTTAGTCAAGCTTCAACTATTAAAAAAAGTCTGTATATGGCAGGGTTATCATAACATTAATGAGGTCAAATTAGTACTGGCTGAATTCAAGATGCTCTTGGTAGTGTTTCCTTTTATATTCCATCTGAAATAAGAAACCAAGGGTGCATCCTTCCGTTTCCACTCTTTCTGTTTTTATTTTGGAGATTCATACATATTTTGCTTATCTCAGAATATTTTCTGTCAGCTCCTGGTATGATCATAGACATTTAAATCAGCTTCACAGGTTGGTTTATTTAACCCAATATAAAATCAGAAAGTATAAGAACAATTTGCCTAATGCAGAAATTTGCCTAATGCACTGAATCTGCACAAATTTCCATAATCTGGAAATTTGGGACTTTTCAGTCAGCCTGGATGCACACTAAAATCTTTAGAGGCACTTCATTTTTTTCAATTTCATTGACACAACTTTGTGTTCTCATGGCTAAATGGCAAGATTGTTTCTATCTTATAAATTTCTACTTCTTCTTCCCACACAGAGAATGGAGAAATATTCCAAAACTTTTCTATTCAGTTCCTTATCACTTTTCTTCTTCTCTATACATTAATGGGTAATTGCAAATAATCTCATGAGCAAGAAATGACAATTAAAAATGGTGTGTAGTTCAAAGTAGTTTCAGAGGATGGTACTGGAACTTGTCGACATTATGCATAATACAAGTGTTTTTGCATAATACAAGTGTCTGGAGGGCTGAACTGGGATCACAGCAGGAATAGAGGATTAAAAAACCCTCTTCATTCCTAACCTGCATTCCAATGTAGATCATGTTCACCATGTGACTTCTTTTTTAACCCTGTGTGCTAGGGTTAAGTGATGAACGTCGCACCTAGTCTGGTCCTGCTTCACCACTCAAAAAAAAAAAAAAATTATGGAATAACTGTAAGTAGCTTTCTTACAATACATTGGTAGTGGTTTCCATTATAAAAACAAGACAATTTTTTAAAAAGCAAACAGAGAAAATGCAGAAGACAAACTTACACAAATCAACAACGCATCCATGGCTTGAATGCTACATAGTTGTTTGTACTACTCAATGCAAAGTATTTGATAAACAGAAAGAAAAATACTGAAAATGATGATGGACATATTACACTGCTGAAGTTAAGTAAGTCCATAAGTCTGTGAGCAGGTAGATGGGAGTTATAATGGAAGCTGTTAAGTGCTCACACTGTGTTTTAGAGGGACCGCCATGAATATCAAGCATATATTTTGAAAATATTAAATGTATCATGTCTACTGAAAAGTAAGTCCAACTGAATTATTAGGGAATTACTCTCCAATAAGTATGTTTAGGATGGTAGGCTCAGACATTTCAGGTCCAAAAATAAACTGCTACAGGAAACATGATAAAAATAATGAATGAGATTGTTCACACAGTTCAGAATCTTTAGCCTTGTGTAAACCGTTTACTCCCTCCAGTATACTCTCTCTATTGGGATGGGATTAAGGTGGCCCTGCAGGTGTTACTGGACTACCTTTCCCAGAAGCCCTAGCTGGCATAGCTAATAGTGACCAATGCTGGGAGTTGAGGTCCAATAATATCTGGAGGGTCACATGATTTGCAGCATAAACTGAATGTTACTGGAGGAAGCCCCTTCAATAAACAAGCCAAGCCAGCTAGCTGAATTCAAATTAGAAAGAAAGTTGCATATCAAGTTCTAGCTGGTTAAGGAGGCACAATGGTGTGAGTAAATGCTTTATAATGTGGTTTTTTTTTCTGATTCCATACAGAGGCTAAATATTGCTCTTGTATGGGGGAATGTTAGAAAACAGCAGAGGCCACTTTTTAGGAGGGATGTGTGCAGAAGGAGCTGTTTGTGGTATCTTTTTTATTGCTGTAGAAGTGTCAGGGCAGCTGCAATAGAGATGTTTGGTCTGATGATTTACGTTTTCTCTGCAGTAGAGAAATAATTAGTATAAGAGCAAACACTGTAATAAGAACTGCCCCATCCTAGATCCATTGCTCTAATTCATTCTTGATCTACTTGATTAGATGGGATGGCTAGATAAGATGGCTCATTCCCTTGGTAACTTTGCCCTCCCCTTTTCTTTGGATGCCTAAATTGCATTTCCAAATGCTCAGCTGAAATTTTAACATGCTATGATGCTAGAAATTTGGGGGCTGAATGAACATTTCATCAGAAGGGGCAGAATTCTTATATGGGAGGCAATACCCTCATTTGGCTCCTCTCTGTAGATGGAGCTACTAAGGCCATGTGACATCAGTGTACAGAATGGAACTTCTTTAAAAAACAGAAGTGCTGATATACTGATTTACAAAGAGAGACTTTGAAAAACCAAAGCTGTATGTACCCCATGGGCCGCACGTGGTCACGACGACCATTCATGAGCTCCCATCAATAAAGTTAATCTTGTTTTTAAAATGCCTCATTTGAGCCAAATGGAGCCACTGGGATGTGAGGGAGGAATAGAACAAGTCATAAGTGCCCATCCAATGCCCTTGAGGTCATGGGGTCACTGGATTCTAAAAGTTGTTCCCCACAAAATGTTATAAGTGGAGGATGCAGTATGTGGTGGGGCAGTTCTCTTAGGTCCTACAGGGGATAAATGTGGTTCCTCAGCTTCCTGCTCACAGGAAATAATTGCAGGTATCTGAGGAAAAGGAACAAAATTAATGAAACTTTTTTTCAGGTACAAGAAACAAAAAGCACTGTTGTCACAACAACGTCCCCAAACAAACACGAACAAATACTGGAACTGACATTTCACTGTTGATACTCAGACCATGAGGATGAGCTGACTGGTGGAGAGACATAAGTCACTTGCCAAAGCAACGTGAAAGTACACCAGAGAGGTAACAAGCAGCACAGCAAACAGAGCAGTAGTTGAAAGCTTCCCACCTGTGTCTGTTGAGGGATATTTACAAAGCTTGGATCCCGTGGTCCAACACTGACGAATCGGTTTGCAGGGGAGGTGCTGGGTGTCGAGTAGGCTGTGAAGGGAAGGGATACATGCGTTCAGGAAGCAGCACCAGATCACAGACAAACAACACCAAAAACAACAAAGCCACCTGAACAGATGCTGATGCTGAAACATACAATGAATGTCAGAATAAAGGATCTGACTTAGAACAACTGGATTTTAAATGATGGAGATAATCAATGCGGACGTAACTAGGCAAGAGGAAACAATCCCTCTTTTCAACACAAACTGAGATGATGTCATACATCTAGACTAAAGCACATCAAGTTCAATGAAATTACTCTTATCTGTGGGACAGGCAATTTATAGCAATCATCTGCTCCACTCATTCACAGGAACAAAGATATCATCTTCACAAATACTTTAAACTGGTGTGCATGCATTTTATGGCAATCAAGTTTTTATTCCAGAACAGAATTCAAGCCCTGAGTGAAAGACTGAACAAATCCCAAGTTATTTTTATTATGGATTTGTTCTGGTAAAAAATTATATAAATACGTTGGCATTTACATAGAGGCATTGGCTATGACCAAGTGGCTCTCATGTTACTGAGCAACATGTTCCATGAGTTCTGTTTGTTTTAGCTGCATATGTGCAGTGCCACCATGAAATGCAATATAAGAAGCTAAACTAGAACCCTTCAGAGTCTAATTAATTGCACTAGGAAGAGCAATACTGAGTGGCACAGAGACTTGTGCTGGTTAGGCCAGACAGATGTAAATTCTTCTTTTTGCCAGCAGTTCAATTTTTGTTTTTTTGTTTTTTTCTCAATTCATTTCTTTAAAAGGGAAAATAGCAGCATTAGCTCCTGGTTGGTGTTGTTGAATTACTTGATTCTGAGGAATGAAGGGGGATATGATCCAGCAGATCAAGAAGGCTATCTCTGAGCCAGACCTGGAAGATCTCCCATTAACAAAAACACCACTAAATTTATGCCCAAGTAGCTTTATGTTGGCATACCACAGGCCTCCTTTTTGCCAGGGGGATACTTTTGCCCAACCTAACCCATTTCTGTTAGCAGATCTGGAAAGTAGAATTGTTTGGAAACTAATGATTTTAGGTTTGACCCAGCATTTCTTCGCTCCTATTTTTTCAGACCTTTATACCTTTGAAATTCAATTGTCCAGCACGTTTCTAAGTAGAACTACAGCTTCAGCCTCCCTCATTCAAAATGCTTGGGCCCAGAAGATCTGAGAGATGAAAGCACAAGAACACCGCCACTGCCCCTTGAAGGTCAAAGTGGGCGGCTGATGGCAAGAATACTGAGACTGAGAATCTGAGAGCAAGTGAGCAGGAGTGCCACAACCACTGCCCACAAGGCAGAAGGAGGTGGCTGATGGTAAAAAGTTTCAGGTTTGGGAGGTTTTTGGATTTCCAGATAAGAGAAGTTCAACCTGTATATGGAACATTTTCCACACACAGTAGTTCACTGAGCAAAGGAAGGCCTGATGAGAACAAGCTATATTTCTCAGAGCAGTTACAAACAGCAATGTGATTTACTAGACACACTTTTCTTCTTCTTTGAATGAATTATAAATGAGTTTAAAAGAAGAAAAACTCTCCAGCCAATGAAAATCAGGACCTTGCTTGTTACCCCGTTTTCTTACTAACAGAATTACTGATATCAGCAAAGTGGTCATCATTCTCCCCAAACCAATGAACAAAGTCTCACCAAAATTTAGCTAAAACAAAACAAAACAAAACAAAACAAAACACTGAATAAACACTGTAGTTAGGTTGCCAAGATGAAGTAGTTGTGGAACTGCCATAATTTTGCATGAGATACTCAATGAAATATTAATGGAAAAATGGCCAGGTATTCACGTTCCATTAAACAATAAATTTCAATAAGATTATGAAAATTAAGACACAGAGAATAGGCACTGAACTTTTCTAAGGTCAGGTCATGGTGGTGAGGGAAAACAGACAAAGGCCCTTTCCGCACGAGGCAAGTGAATTGCTCCGTGCCGTTACTTACTGGTTCTTCTTGGGTCCAAAGTAACGCAGACTTTCCCTTGAGCCCTTCTGCAGGGCTCCTCCATTAGTCCAGGGCGAACCGGAGGAGTGCGAGGTCTTTAGGTCTGCACTGCTCTGGCTGAAAATGGTGGCTTCCTGTGCCTTCGTGGGTGTGGACCAACCAGTGATGCTGGCCATGCCCACAGCCCGCTCTCCGCTGATCGCAGGCTTGCATTGGTGCAAGCCTGCGCATCTGCACAGGTAAGTAGGAATGCAATGGTGTGCTCCAGAAAATTGAAAGACCGGATTTTTCCAACCTTTACTTAGTGCGCTGGAGGACCACTTGGGGGGCAGTTTGGATTAGACTAAGGTGCAGAACTAAGTTAAATAGTCTATACTTAGTCTGATCCAAGGTGCGGACAACCTCCGTGCCAGGACGCCTTGGTCCGTTTTAACATCCACGTGCAGAAAGTGCCATTAACTGCCAGCACTGAGAAGCCTATTCTTCCAATGCTCCACTTCCTTCACTGCCTCTACACTCATAGCCACAACTTCTTAGACTGGTACAATTATGGTGGTGAATTGTACTGTAATCCAACCAGATTACAGGATTCTACTTAGAACCATAGTGACCCACCACTTTATCACAGAAAGATAAGCCAACAGACATATAACGTATCTTCCTCTGTTGCTACATCTACGGGGAAGGAGGGCTGTGTACATCTGAACAGCATCAGAAAAGCTATTCTCCTTGCTCTTGTAGAGAGCAACAGAAGTGAATGTGCTACTATGTTCTAGGATAATACAGTATGAAGTTATCTCCACCAGAGTCCTGATAAGGCACACTGCATCACCTTCACCAGCTAAAAAGCATGGTCTTACAATGGCATAAACCAGTATTAGAGCGGAGGTGGAAGTAGGCAACCCCTGGCTTCTTTCTAGCAATGCTCAGATTTCACTATTCATGATTGAGAGAGACTTCATTGTCTCTTAAAAACAGAAATTGTAAGGCATTGTTTACATATGTTTCCAAGTCTCTACAATATAGAGTCTTATGTAAAAAGAAGTTAGCATGGCAAATGTAATTATAACTTTTCTTCTTTTTAATAATACTGAATCCATCTCTTTACTCTTTGACCAGCAACTGCACTGTACACATCCTCCACCCCATCGTGCACCCAGACTGAGTCAAAATATCAGAAAATCCCAGATTTTGTTCCTGTTCTTTTCAATTTTATTTTGGAGTGCCATGCACATTTTGTTTATCCCATAATATTTGCTGTTAGTTCTTGATACGATCAGAGACTTTTTATACTAGTCCCTTAAGTCAGTTTATTTTAAAACCCCGTGTAAAATCAGAAAGAACAGGCACAAAATCTGGGACTTTTCAACTAGTCTGGATGTATCCTCAGTTACAACAAACCATTTCAGATTGTCTGTTCCTAATACAGTGACCTGGTTAGCAGCACTACTACTTTTGTACATCTGATCATCCACTTTAGTAAATCTACTTGAGTACGTCTGAACTGACAATGCCTTCAAAATTGCACCTATAGAGAAACATCAACTTTTGCAGGGAGTCACACACAGAATTGTTACAATGGAAAGGTTCAGCTGGCTCATGGAGATTACAACAAATGCAAAAAGTGCAAATAGGAAACAAAAACAAGATATCTTGGTATGCTGCTCCAGTCTAAAATCTTGTGGCAAGTTCCCTCTGCCACAACGATTCCCTACACCATTCATGTAATATATAAATCATAATTATCTATTTATATATTCAGCTTAAAGATAAAAGTTTCTTTTCTTGGACACACAGGTTGGCTATCTGGGAACTGTTGTCTTAAAAATAACAGTCCAGATATTGATTTGGGAGAGATAGCTACAGAGATGTAGCTATATCTCGTAACCACATCTCCTGATACTACTCCCCAAAAACTTAAGCTGTGCATTCATCCCAACACAGCTATTTCTGAGTTTCCAGAGAGTAGAAGAGGCTGAGTTATGTGTTCAGCCCTCCTCGTGTAGCCAGGCATGCTGTATAGCTTAAATGGTAAGCTTTGGGCAGACTTTTGGTCACTATGATGGTGCAACAGCCAGAAGGGCGCATTGTGATGTCATAAATCAGACTTATGACATTGCAACTGCTGAACAATGTACCAGTCAACATTTCCAATCTCTACTGTGGGGTAGGTATTTTTGCGTGTGCACATGCGTGCTTATATAATTGCTTAGTTCAATGTAGTCAACAGTCCTGATGAGATATATTTTTTTTTAAAAAAAGAACAGAAGGTTTTAAATCCACATATCATTTCCCTTCTGAGCTTAGTGAAATGCTTAGATATATACAAAGAGTACCACTATGATGCAACAGAAGTACATCAGTTATCTGTTTATATTAAAGCTATGTTGTATATGACCCATCTTTCCCCCATCTTAGCATCAGATAGATGCCAGTGAAAAAGCATCTGTTTTATACACATATTGTCTGAAGTGGAATCGAGGGCTTCTCTTGTTAAAAATAATTCCAGCAGATCTAGGTAAGTACTTAATCTGAGGCCTTCTAGTGGTCTTACCTATCAGAACTGATAATACTGAACTAGCTCAATGTATCATAGGACAGTATGATAAGCTACAAACAACTTCACTAGACTGAATATTCATTTTAATTTTCTCAGACATGAGGAATAGTTTATTCAACCCTGAAAGAATGGTGGGATATAAATCAAATAAATAAATAAGATTATATCCTGAAATAATTATTACTCAAAGAAATGTAGAGTCAACAAGAATGACTGCTGGCAAAGCAGAATTCTGGGCAGAAATCATCTAAAATAGAGTGCTGTTTTCTCTTCACAAGAATGAAGATCTGTACAAATGCATGATATGAATAACTATTCAGACATGACTGGCAGTAACGTTTAATCCTCTCCAAATGCTTTTACTAAGATGCAGACAAGAGAATCTGACAGAACACATCTGAAAGACAGTAATTTTGGAGGGTAGCAACACCTTCTGGCATAGAGCATACTGGAAACATTAGAAAATGGGCTTGTGCCAGCAAAGTACTTTCAGAACCAAAGTGTACATAAAGGAAATGAAAGCTCAGCAGCATTTCACAGATGTAGAAGCAAACCATATTGCTCCAAGAGACAAGATGCATGTCTGTGAGGGAAAAGCCTGGTCTCAGAATCTGCCACCAAAGCTAGTGGATCAATCTGCTCACCTGACTTTTTTTATTTTCCTTTTTCAGCATGATATGTCTATTACTACAACACACAGCCCACTTTGTTGAGCATTAATTTACTACTAAATTGTTGTTATGGGAAGTTCCCACCTGCAACTTCCAGGAAGCGCCTCAGGAGACAAATGCAGAACTCATTCTAGGTCCAGGCTACACCAGGGCTAGAAACTGTATCACCCAAGGGTGATGCTTGCAGGGACTTCCCTGGACAACCCTTCAATTAATTTTATCTTACATGAAGACATTTTTTGAAGTAGCAGAAGTGTGTCCAAATGAATGCCTGGTTGTGGTTTTTGGACACTCAGTGAAGACAGTGGTACACATATAATTTAATCAAAGAATCAAGAACATAGATTCAGACTGGACATTAAACTAACTGCTAGGAAATACATATATAAAAGCAGTTGCAAATCTGTATTTACTCCCTTTTTTACCTCAGTCTTAGTATCAAGATTATATGTAGCAAGCTTCCACTCATGAGCTATTTGAATGAGAAAATGGATACCTAGTAACAATTTCTTTAAAAATACTTTGTGTTCTTTAAACATTCCTTTGTCAGTATATGCATTATGTCCACTCAGTTAGAAAAATAAAGACTATGTGTGAATTATCTAATAAACAAATTAGAGAGACAATGTGGCAATGTGCGTAAAACACCAGGTTCCAAGAGATAGTTCATATCTTTACTCTGAGATGAGCTCACTGGTTGGTTTTTGGCAATTCACTGATTCTTGATTAAAGCCCTTTAGCACTTACTGAAACGTTGATTTTGCACAAATGAGCTGGAGGAGAGAGATAACTATAGGTCTGCACAGTACCTAATAAAGTGTGCCATCTAAATTGCAATCTCATAAGGCTCCATAAGCAAAAATAGATGAGCATTACAAGAGTTTGGAAACATTTGGTAACATTATGTTGGCCACACTAGCTGGGGATTTCTGGGGGGTTTTTTTAGTACAAAAAGGGAAGACTTCCAAGCTCTGAATTACTAAGATACAACAAGAGATCTTAAGCATTTAGATATAGAAGTAAACTGGTGTGTAGTTGCGGGCGAGAGAGAAAAATGAGGTATTTGCACCCACAAATGGAATTTTCTTTCACTTCCCAAATTTCTAGCATTGTAGAAAGTGAGACACTGAAAACTGTTACACCTACAACCCTTATATTTTCTGTGTTCACATTCCCTTAGTAACACAGGCTTTCTCTTTTCTTCAGATAGCTAAACCGTAGTTCCAAATGCTCAACTGATGTATTCAGTTACTGCAATGCTAGAAATTCCGGTACTAAAGGAAAATTTCATGGGGAAAGAGAAGTTCGGGAACAATACCCTAATTATGCCCCCTCTTTGGTAGTTACACTCCAGAACTCATGTTCTGTTTTTTTATTTTTTGTATTGCAGCCTTAATCCATGAAGATTTCCTGTTTTTCAGTTGCTTCTGCTTTTCTGCAACAATGCTGAAGCTTCTTGTTAATTACTCCATACCTGCCCTGATTTCCAACCTGATTTATATGTCTCTTTATTTGCAAGTTAGCCATTCTATAGGCCCTAATTTCCAAGGACGTTGACCTACTCCTGCTCTTCCTAAATTGATGTTTAGGGACAGGAATCAGGGACCAATCCCTGCCAAAAGCACACACCCTAGTTTCCTACTTCTGCTTCCTTAGAGGTAGAGAGCCAGCCAGGAGGGAAAGAAGGTGACTGAAGCAGAAGTGAATGGGTGGGATAGCACAGACACAGGTAGGAGTAGCTTCTGATGGTAGGCTGTGTGGCATGGGGAAAACAAGAAGAGAAGACTGGGCAGCAACACTCTCATTTTGTAAACATCTTGTGCTTCATGCCAGAACCAGAACTGATTTTAACTAAAAGAACCAAGGAAGAAAATTTCAGTCATCACAAGCAGTACTCAAGGAAACTCAAGCCCATCACTGCCCATACTGTTGCTGTTGTAGTTGTTGCATGCCTTCAAGTCATTTCCAAGTCATTGAGACCATAAGATGACATCATCACAGGGTTTTCTTGGCAAGATTTGTTAGATGGGGCTTGCCATTGCCTTCCTCTGAGGCTGAAAGAGAGCATGGCCAAGCAGGGATTTGGACTCTGGTCTCTCCGACTCCTAGACCACCACTCAAACCACTCCATCACACAGGCATGCTGGCTCTCTGTACTATGCTGTATACATAACTTTTTAAAAAGAGGAGGAGGAATGGAAGCTGTCAATAAGGCTCAGAAACCACGTGTGTAAAAAAACCCACATCTGCAAAAAAGATGAAATGGTTCTGCTCAGTATCTGTACTTGCAAAAACTGCACTATTTTTTGGTATTCTGAGAAAAGGCAAAAGAAATGTATAAATGTATGTATATAGAGAGATATAAAGAAATGTACGTATATAGACTGCATTATCTACATGATGAAAACCAACGTTATTAATGAGAGGAACAGATTGGAAAAACAAGTATTGGATTATTATATCACATAGGTATCCATTAAATAGTGAATGGGTTCCAGTGAAAATAGCTGGCAACATCCCCAGCCTCAGTTGTAAGATGGGAACCACAATCGTCTACAGTAAAACCTATAAAGAAATGTATGTATATAGACTGCATTATCTACATGATGAAAACCAACATTATTAATGAGAGGAACAGATTGACAAACTCAGGGGCCAAACTATTATTTAAAAAAAACAAATCCAAAACACCAAAGTACCTCCTAGATATTATGGCTGCTAAAATGTTTCATAGCTGGCTCCCTCATTTTCTTTCAGGTGGAAGAGAGGAGGTGCTGGGAAGTACCATATTTGCCAGTTTATAAGACGCACCTGTGTATAAGATGCACCTCAGTCTTATACTATTTGCCAGAATATAAGTCACAGCAGTGTATAAGATGCACCTCATTTTCAAACAGTATTTTTCAGGAAAAAAGTGAGTCTTATATGTCTGCAAACACAGTAACTGATCAAGTCCTCTTCTGTGAGACTCCCAAGTGTTTTGGTTCCCAGTGGAGGTCTCATTGCTAATGCTCGTCTTATGTGAGCTTTTGCAGCTAAAATCTATTTTATCAGATGTCACCACAGATAAAAGTAAGGTAGGATAGTTATCTATAGGGCTTTTCTACTATGATATCCTTGCACAGACTTGTGTTGAATCCCAGCCTCCATCAGTGGGAACAGTACATGTCTGAGGACATGGAAGAGGGTCTATTATGCTCTAGTGCTCCAGTTATGGAATGCTTCCCCTTGGTGTACTGACTGATGCTGACACTGTCTTTGTTCCAGTGCCAAGTTTAAAAAAAAGCCTTTCATCAAAACCTTTGAGGTCTAAAAACTTTTGACAAATTGATTTCAACCAAATCTGTGCCTGGGCATGGTTTAACTTGTTAAATGTTTTAGATGATTTAAATTATTTCTTACTGTTTTGCATTTCTAAATTGTTTTACACTGATTTTAATTGTATGCCACCCTGAGATCCTGTCATATATTTTAACAACAACAAAAAAGTAAATAAACTGCCTCTAGATGACTAATTGTTGCTTCTGCTTTAACACTGTTTTCCAAATGTTGCATCTTTTCCCTTGCCCTTCCTTGTAGATAATGAAACTGGTCAGCGTAGGGGAACAATAATACCTCACTGCACTGCCTTTGCTGGGGAAACTCAGCAATGCACTCTGACTGAAATCTCATTTCAGGATTCCACAGTGTAAATCACTGCATGTGGAATGATGTGCTACTAATATTATTCAATGCTTATATAGAATGGCACAGTTGCAAAAAGGAATATGCAGTTGAATGTACAGCAGGATGCACAACTGAAGGAGTCATGTTGGCAGTTGCAGCGGGGATTAAGAGATATTCATTAGCCAAGAGTGCATACCTACATATGCAGTGGTGCTACATGTACAGCTACGCTTCCACGATCTTGAACTGAATGCAACTGAATGTTGCTCGTGACAAAAATGTCCAACCACTTCCACAGGGAAACTGACACATGTGAAAGATACTAACAGGATTCCAGTCTATCTCTGAATGATGGAAGCAAGCTACATCTGCAACTTCGGTGGTTTCTGCCTCCTCCATGGCAACAATCTTAGTGATCAGCCCTGTTAACTCTGGCTTGAAGATATGGCTGCTTCACGAATGGTGTCCTTCAGTTTGTGAAGAGAAAGAGAACCCTTCTGCAGTGACAGCTGTAGGTCAGGAAAGGTGGGAAGCAGATAACTGAAGGTATCAGTAGCTGAGTATCTTAGTATTAAAGGATAACATTACCTGTTTTGCTCTTTTTCATGGTGTTAGAGAGGATCAATTATCTTTGAGGATCATTGTGTTAAAAAGCATTTGCTCCAACTTAGTTTTTTTTTAAAAAAATTCAACAGATTTCAGTGGAGAATTGGTATACCTAGACCTCCTTCATCAGGGAGTTATAAAAATACTTAAGTCAGAAAGCAAATTTAGTAATCTCTCCTTACTCTGTTCACAAGGAATCAATTCTGGGCTGTTTTACAGCTCTGAAGGACAAAGGAGGCCAGCCTTTTAGAGTGTTCTTATTGAATTATTGTTCCACTTCACAGAGGTATAAAAGAGTGGTTTACAAAGCTGCAAAAAATACACATCAGCTCCACTGTTTCTCCTTTCTAGTTGTACTTACTTGGTGAAGTAGGAGAGGTGGCACCTCCTTCTGTCGACGTAGTTGGAGGTTTTGTGTCTGGCACTGGCAGAGGCACAGGCCTGGCCATTGGTGGTGGAGGTGGTGGCGGCAACATTGGGGTAGGAAGGAATGGATTGTGCACCTTGCCTTGGCTGCTACCATTGGGCTGCCAAATACATAAGAAAATAAAGCAATGATTAGCTGCCTCTGGTAACAAAATTGCAGCACGCTTATGGTAAAAAGCTTGTTATTGCTCAGTGCTAAAGGAAAATATACAAAACCCATAACAGGAACGGTTTGGACTGATATAATTTAATATATACATATGAATGGCTTGGACCTAAATTTCCTTTTGTGCATATCTCTCTCTTTCCTCTGCAGCTCCCTGAGAATCTGCTCTTGAGGCACTGACCCACTGAGAAAGGTAAGGTATATACTGTGGATTGGTGACAACAGCTGCAGATGAATGAAAAAAGCTGGCGTAAATCACTCCTTCTGGTATCTGTGAATGAAGAAGCAACTTAGGAACCAAGCCATATTATTTTAATTATAGAAGGAAATTACTTCTATACTTATTTTAACCCTCCTCTTCCCACAATGGGTGACTATAACAATCACTTCTGTTGTAGCCATTTAATTCATTTGAGAAGTTTTTGTTGACCAAAGTGACTAACAGATTTGCAAACCGGTTCACAAGTAACACATAAGTAGTAGTAAGTCAAAAACTCAACCTATTTTTGTGGTGTAAGATGCTTAAACCAATGATAGGTCCAGCATCACACAAGATTACTTTTCACCTGAATCCACCAGACAATATTTCTTTTTAAGATTGGGTAGACCAATTACACTTACCTGATTTTAGGAATATAACACTGACCCTGCTTAAGAGCACTATTTGTTTTATATATGAGAAGGAAGAAAATCAGATGATTCCTGTATTTGTTCCTTTGTTAAAAATGTGAGATTATTAAATGTATGCTTCACGTTTTATGAAAGTTGTAAATCCTATGAGAACTTGGGTCAAAAAACAGAATGCACATCAATTAAATAAGTGCATCAATGGCGGGGAATCTTGGTCTGTGAATCTTGTTCTTTCCTAATAGCATATCTTTTTGATCAGTCTGCCCATCTATTTTTCAAATTTCTCAGTTTATGACAATGCACATAATTTGTAAGCTAAGTAAATTACTATTCAATGAAAAAAAATCCCTTTAGGGTCTATACGATTATTTTAAAGCACTGTTTAGGTACTGTTTAAAAGCAATGGCTGGAATATATAGAATTATCTTGGATCAGATCTAAAAGTTGTTTTACACCTTGCGGTAGGGCACTGTGTGAGAACAGGGAGACTAGTCACACAATATTAAGTACACCAACTCAGAAGTCAAGCTTCACTAAGTCCAGTTTCATAAGAGTACAAATGAATTCCAAAGATGTTGCTTTGCCCTGCTACATCTGGTGCAAAATATTGAAAAATGTAAGTGTGAGAATTGCTAAAGAAAGTTCTAATAGCACAACATGTACTCTTTCAAACAAAATAGCGTTAGTGGCTATTTTCCTCATGCCTGCAGTTGTTTAGGTCCAGCTGCAAAGTCTGGCTCTAAAGCACTGATAACAATATCAGATATAGTTTTATCAGACATAGATAACAAATTGGGTGCTAAAAGCAGTCATTTATACTTTCAGAAATGATCCATATCAGAAATATAAAGAGTAAAAACAACAACAGCAATCATTATTCTTCAGTTAAGTGCCTTACAGTTTTGCAAGACATCCAAGCAATATTTTTAGATAAAGTTGTACACAGAGTTAATCATTTCTGCGTACAAATGGAATGTTATTCCAAACCCTTGAAGATAATTATTAAAGTTTTTTTGAGAAAAGCAACAACCTGAGATTGCTCAACTAAAATCTTGGAACACTGTTTAATTTTTCAGAGGGATAAGGAAAAAGATAACAGCTTTTAGGAATAACAAACTATAAGGAACTGTAGTTTTATCTCCTTGAGTTCAAGTTCTGGTCAACTTAATCTAAAGTGCTACAGGACAGTCATTTTTTTTTTTAAAGTGAATGTGGCTGATCTGAAACAGCTGTTTCTTACTTTCCTGTCTGAAGAAATAATTAGTAAAAATCACAAGGTCATCATATTTTGTTAAGTTTTCTTGCCAGAAAGAATTAAGCTGAAAAATCTACCTTTGGGATCACAGCAGGTGAAAGGATGAACTAAGAGGTTTAGGCTGCACATATATACTTGATGCTGTGTTATCATTTTATTGTCAGTTTATGTATTGACAGCCTATGATTTGACCATGATTAGATATTCCGCAAAGTAAACAATAACCATGGGAATGAGATCCCTTGTTCTCTAGTCTTGAAAATATTAGGGGACTTATAGGCATACTCATGTAGGAGCAAAGACCAACTACCTTGCAAGCTGGAGAACTTCTGGCTTTTCCCCTACCCACGTAGAATAAGCCAACTGCCCAGCTTTCCTTCCTAGATATGTGCTGGTCTCTCTGGTGTACCATAAGAAGACGATACTTAGAAGGAAACCTAAATCTAAGTATACAAGTGTTTATCACAGTTGTCTATATCACAACAGCCCAAAAGTCAGTGTCTTTTTCATCAGTGGCTCAGTAAGGCACTGAAATTACTAGGGATTTTAGTCCAAACCTTACAGAAGGTGCTGAAACTATTTTGGGAAGAAGATAGCTTCTTTAAAGTTCTAACTGAATCCCAACATGGATTTATCACCTCACTGACATTGGAACTACCACCACCAGCTGCTGGTTTTCTTATGCTGTGGGCAAGAGAGAATGCTAAGGGAGACCTCCATGTGACACACAAAACTCATTTGAATGTAAATATGATTAAGTTTTACATGAATGACACTCTGGCTTGTATACAACCCTCTCCCTCCTTATTTAGTACAAGAAGGATACTGGAAGTACCTGTTTCTATTTTTAATGAATTAATGTTGAAGGTATATGGAAACAAACCATCTCCACTTACCACAGTTAAGACTAACTACAGTTTATCCAGGTTTGGACATAATTTTACACTGCAGGTATAAAAAATTGGAACAATGATTCTTATCTCTTCTTTGCGGCTATGCAGAAAGAGGAAATATGCTAACAAGTCCAAGACTAATTCATATAATGCTAACAACTCTAGAGTATTCTTTTCTGTTTACGTTTTTTTGGGGGAAGGATACACTAGAATCCTCTAGATAAGTTATTTTGGTATATAGTATTTTTTTTTCCTGTGGCAAGTCTACAAAAGAAATAAATGTTTTCTTCGGACATTTCTGCACTAGACTGTTATATCGCTATGATTCCACTTTCAACATCCTATGGAATCCTGGGGTTTCCATGGCTGAGCGAGGAATCAAACCCTTGGTGTCCAGAGTCATAGCCCAATGCTCAAACCACTATACCACACTGGCTCTCATAGTTAAAAATACTTTACCAATATTTGACTACTCAGTTGAACAAGTTCCAACTGACCAATGTACCAAATGTTTTAATTGGTTAAATAGCAACAGTAAGCAAGACAGGTCACAGCAGCAAGGCTTGGGATTCCATGTTGTTTTCTTCTCCTACGATCTCTTGGGTGAACCTGGACCTATACATAAGTCATCAATATAATTCATTCACTGTTTGTTGAGAGGACATGCCTAAGGAAGTTATGCCCTCTCAGCAAACAGTGAATGGATTATTCCTAAGGAATATTTTCACAAGGTGCTTAGCAGAAGATCACATTAATATTCTACCTAAATGTAGGTAATGGAGGGTATTATAAAACTGAGGCATCCTTCTATACTCTACTTTTGTAATTCCCTCATACTGCAGCCATGTTTGACCTGAGTCATGAGCTTTTGCTGGATATCATGATCCTGCACTGACAAAAGAGTGAACCTATCCAAAGTGGCTTTACGGACCTCTGGCAGCATTCTGTATTTGCCAAATTTTGTCAGTAAGGTGCAACCCCAGTAAGAAATGTAAGGCATTAAGGAATATAGTGGTAGAGCAATCAGCTTCACATTTCTTCAGAATCTCTTGCTCAATGGCTCATCTTTGTTTGGTTCTGTCTCATTCCTGTCATTCCCTTCTTTACATAATATTAGCCTGTGAAATACTTGGGACAGCACTGCATCTGATGGCTGTTACTGGCACAATGTCCTGAGCTGACTCATAACACTATCAAGCAAAATTGTGCTTAGGAAGCTAATCACTGACAAGGCAGTGCACCTGCACTTACATCTGGCTGAAAATTAACCATATTTTAGCCAGTACAAAGAATGCATGATGGGCACAAGCTACCCAAAATTAAGCATGTGCAAATCTCATCAATTTAATTCCAACTGCAATCAGTAGGATGTAAATCTTTTAAAACTTGGGCTCATTCATGTCCCACAATCATTTTTTTTCCTTACAGCAGTAAGCAACTATTCATAGATGTGACTTTGAACACCTCCCAACTCTGTTGACATGATTATTTGATACAGTAATAAATCATCTGGGAAAAAGAGAAATGGCTTCCTTACATTTAGGAACCCCACCTGTCCAGCCTGCTGACCAGCGTCGGGGCAGACAAGTTGGACAAACTCTTTCAGAGTCTCCTGAGGATGATAGCGGATTGCTGGATGTGAGAAGTATGGCCCAGGCTGTTGAATAATGGGTGATGTTGGAAAATGAAGAGTCGATGGTGTTGCATGTGGACTTGCTATAGGAAAGAAAAAAAAAGACATTATAAAGAATAGATTTTTGGATTTGGATAAACATATTTAAAATTCATTGCACCTCTAATTATTTTAATACATCTCCATTGAGAAAGCCCTTTCCCCAGATTTATATATCTTATATAATATGGTGCTCATGTTCACTGTACTGATCTTCAGAGTACATCAGGTCATATTAAATTCTATAGCACTACAAGTATAAAGGCAGAGCTTAAATGCAGCCAGATTTTAAAATGTCTTTTCTGCATTTTTAGTGGTCATCATTTATAAAGGAGCCAGCAGTTCTTGGTAAAAGTGACGAGTATTCATTACCTTAAGAGCCTTTCTAATGAAACCAGCAATAAAAAATGTATTTGGGAGATTACAGTTGATTTAATTGACATTCTGCATAATTCTGGTTTGCACATGGGGACCCATTTTATTTTGAGCTATAAATGGGCAATAATATAATGATCGTGCTCTTTCAAGCTTTGTTTATGTCACTTTTTCTGCACAGTGGAGGAATATTATTTTTAAGTAATTTTCTTTCATGTAAACCAGCATCCACATTCTATCTTTTATACGTGAGAAGTGAAACTTCCAAAAAGTTTCCGGGCAAAATTTTAGGAATCCTACTTCAAGAAGTGTAAGGTAGTGACTTCACATGACAACGAACCACAGCTGAAATCTACAATAGGAAAAGCAACAGCACTATTGTTGTTAGTACTCTTGCTCTGGATATCTCAAGGCAATGAATGAGACCGAGAAGCACTTTGATGTGTTTCAGTGATGTCATCTATTCATGCAAGCAAATTATTTTTAAACCCTAGTACTTCAATGGCTGGTGTAATAGTAAAAAATTAGTAGCTACAGTACTGTTTTCCTAAGTAGATGGCTTGCTTTACACATAATATTCAAGTACTAGCCTACAAGTTAATTTCATTGCATGAATGAAGCAGAAACAGCTCTTTCACAAAGACATCACTATGGTCTTTTTCACATTACATACTTTTAAGCCAATTTAACTACTGTGGTTGTATCCTGCAGAATCCTGGGAATTGTAGTTCGGGGTGGTACTAGAGCTCTCCAGCAGAAAATTCTAGATACTTCATGAAATTACAAATCTCAGAATTCTATAGGATGGATCGATCGCAGTTGAAGTGGTATCAAATTGCTATAAATGTGCAGTTGAAAGAGACCTATACTGCTATCATAACTCATAGTACGATGTATGATGTTGAATCTCCTTCCAGCATGGAGGATTTCCACATAAGGAACATATATTACTGCTGATAGACAGAAATGCACAGTAAGATATGAAAGAATTATACATCATATTACTCCTTACGATGGCAGTGTGAGGAAGCCATCCTGCGGAAGGCAAGTTTATAAATATGGAAGTTATTATTTTCAGGTTTGGGACAAGTAGGGCTTTAGACTAAGATACAGTGGCTTGTCTAAGGCCTTTTGAGGTCTGGAAGCTGGTGGTTCTCATGTAGAGGAAAGGTGAATCTACTCCAGGTTTTAACCTGATTTTTTTTTTAAAAATGCTATGTAGCTCTTTCCCCAAAAGATTTCATCACAGTAGACAAGCTTCTTTAAAGTTCAACCTTAAAGGCTGGAGTGGATTCATTGCTCTATGACACTGGAGCTACTAGTGGCCACTGTATCCATCTTGTTTTTATCTTTGAGCTGAATAACGATCAGCTTTCCAACTCCTTCACCATCAGTTCCAAAAGACCTGGACAACAACAGTGATGACAAAAAACTTAACAGTAGGGTGGTATTTGTAGATAGAATACGATGCACAAAAATGTATCAAAAAGTCATAGACACTTATTTTCAGTGGTACCATGGGGTCATGTAGCTTTGAGGTACAGATAAAATTTTGAATTAGTCTTTGTCAATTTTACAGAGTTGTTGTATACTCTGTTAGCTTCATCTTTTCCTGGGTATTATTCAATTTACCCCCTGTGTATGAAAACAATGGACACAACTATAACTAAGATAGCATTCCAAATCTCAGTAATTTTGCTGGCTGGAAAGAAAAAAAAACATTTGTCCCTGCAAAAATAATGTTGTTCTCTGAATTCTGGTTAAATGTAATATACGCAGAATGAGTATAATATATTCAAAAAGAAAGTAATCCTTTGGCAAAGTTGCCTGAATTCCATACAACAAATTCACTATTGTCATACTATAAGCTGATTGTGTCTAGAAAGAGTCTATATTTTGCTGATTTTCTTTCATTTTAGCACACTGTATCACAAAAGAGTATTGGA
The DNA here is from genome assembly GCA_948472985.1 of Iguana delicatissima. Lineage (NCBI taxonomy): Eukaryota > Metazoa > Chordata > Lepidosauria > Squamata > Iguanidae > Iguana > Iguana delicatissima. The sequence goes on from CAOKZL010000056.1 coordinate 1,916,933, forward strand.
TCTGTACAAAATAGCTCCTCTCATATTACGATTTATTTCTGACCAGAGTATATAGTCATCCTCTCTTGGTCAGTCCTATTAAAGTTTTATAGCTATCTACGCCCATACACTGCACTTGTAAACCACAAAGAACTGCTTCGATAAAAGTTATGAAAGTCACTCTGTGTACAGGGAAATATATCTTGTATTCCTCTTGAAGTATGCTTAATATACTGGAGAAACAGAATGTATAGTCATTTAGACAATGTACAGCTTGGCAGTACACAGCAAAATTGAATGAAGATTGTAAGCCAATATCAAAAAAAGAGCTGAAAATCTGCATTTGTGTCTCACTGACACTATAGAGGAAGCGCAATGAAACAAATGCAAAGGTCCTTTTATTTGCCCTTTGTTCCATGCTAGTTGGACTATGAATATTTTTCCATTAATAAGCAGTTTATTATAAAAACATGGATGTCACAGCCAGTAGTTCTCAATACTATTCAAGTACATTTAGACCCAAGTTGCACCCAAAACCTCCCTCCACCAAGACAGCTAGTGGCCCATCTTGGCTACAACTGGAGATGGAGAATGACCTCATTTTTCTTCCACTCTCAACTGAAACAGAAAGCTGCTTGATCACAAGTCACCTCCCCACTTCCGTGCAAATGAATGGGCACATCAGTTCTCCTCACATCCTGAGACTGATAGCTGTGATTTTGCGAAGGTGCAGAGTTATACATGGGGAGTGTTATGTTTGTCCTGTACAGGGTTGCAGGCATAGTTGATCTCTGTAGCCACATATTACTGCACCGCATAAGATCAGCTCATCAAGCTCAATGGATTGGAAGGCCAACTTACCTGAACAACAGATGGGCAGGGAATTACACCCATTTCTAAAACTGCAACATATTTTCATGAGGAACAGGTAAGTACCAGTAGAAACCACTGTAACACTATCTATTCCTTAAACTTTCCCCCTTTACATTTGTGTCAGGATAGCTGGTAGATCTATTGTCAGGAGATTCACCAGCCAACTCTGCCTTCACTGGAATTATCTTTGCACTCAACAGTTTGCACACCCTTTGTCCTTCAATGCACAGGCACCACACTGGAACTCCTCATTTATTTTTCCATATACCACTGCTTGTCTGCTAAACCCTTCTTATATACGAGCACAGATAGTGCTTCCCCAATCTGTCTAAAGAGATCTACACGGCAAGCTACCTTTTCTCTTGTCCAAATATGGGAGGTTTCAAAATCTAGCAAATTTTATAACTTCTACACTCTTTGATAAACAGCATTATTTATTTAAATGGATTAGAAAGAAGAAGGAGACTTCAGCATGTTAGCCCTTATGTTCTACTAACAGCATAATTCCTAGCAAATGTTTAGCAATGTGTGCGGACTGTGGTGGTGACAAGTGGTGGAGCATGCATTTCAACTTTCCAAAAACAATTAAGGTATCTGTTTTACAGTCCAGTCACTAAGGAACAATAACATTTTGAAACTGCATGCTATTTGATATACATTATCCACATAAGCATTAGAACAACTCTGCAAGGTAGGTCAATGTTGTTATGCATAAGCTCCATTGTGCAGATTGAGTTTAAATGTGGATTCAACAGCTTTGCATAATCACAATTAAGATGTGACAGTGGCAAATCTGTCTGTTTAAACTTGGATCACCCTCATTCACATAAGATAGAATCCAGAGGGATAGTTCTACTATAGACCTTCCTTCCATCAGCAGAATCGTGACATGGATGATCACATGACAGCACCTCCTGCACCTCCAGAAGCAGTCCTTGATGGAAGCCCCAGATGGCAGAGAAACTCTATGGAGCTGGTTTCCTGGTGTTGTGGACAGTTGAAGGAGAAATATAGAAAGTTCTGTTGCACTGCTGGTTGAGCAGTAGTGCGACACTGTTTTTGGGCTAGCTACAGAACAGAGTATATGTGAACAGAGAAGAGTATATGTGTCCAATTTTAACAAGGAAAGGAATGCACAGGTGAGAAGTGCAGAATCCTTACCACCTGCAGCACATCTCTTATCAGTGCTACTGCTTAAGCATTTTATCCCAAGCAGATGAGCTCACCTCTGAGGCTAGAGCTTTACTGAGAAGAATGGAGCCAATGGGAGAAGTCACAGGTGACAATTCAGCATTCCTGGGCAACACACTCTTTCCCATTGTATTGTACCTTCTTCTTTCTACAAGACTGGGACAGATAAAGACTTAAATATACAGCACTGAAGCCCTTCTGGTTAATTCAGCCCTTAGGCTGGCTGGTGAATTCACAATAAAGGAGGTATCTAAACTTCTCATACTCACAGGATTTCCCTTCATACACATAACTATTATGCGCTGTGACAACTCTAAAACTGCAAGAGTCAGATCATAGACTCTCAAGGAACAATCTTTATTCTGAAACTATGGGAACATGTTAGGATGGGATGAGAACAATCTTGTTGGTGGCACAAGAACTATTCTTGCAACTTCTCATTCTTTTGGTTTCATAGGTGAAAGATACAATTATACAGAGAATTTTCTCTAAGACTGGAATCCTGTTGTAGCTTTTACACTAGTACAATAGCTGTTACTCAAGTCACTGAATTTTCTTGGATGGTCAAAGCAAGAAACATTTTATTCAAGGTGTACAAGCCCTGTGATATTGACTTAGAACATTGCACAAGCACTGCTTACGAGGTCACACTGTCTAGGGCATTCTGTAAGTGTGCTTCTTAGCGGAAAAGAGTTGGATCAACGACACTGTTATATGACTGGTTGCACAATGGCATGATACAGTATTACTGTGTTGTAGTGCTTGAGTAATTTTACAGTATACAACCAGTGAACAGGATCTTGGACCTATGTTTACTAACAATCTTATAAAACATGTATTTGTCCCTCTACAAATAGTAACATTTCAGTCACAATGAATCAAGAGAACCATCTATCAGCTCTGTTCTTTTTTTTTTTTAAAGACCTAATCAGTCTCATTACTACAATTAAGAAGGTATTTGTTAAAGGGCATTTTAAGTGGAAATATTACTGTAGTTCATTCTCTCAGATGCTTCCCTTTCACTCTTTTTAGAGATGTTTTAGCTCTCTGTTATCTGCAATTTCTGTCATGACATTAAAGCAATGCAAATACCAGTTCAAATTATGCAAGTCATAGGCCATTCTTTGTACCCCAAAAGTACTTGTTTTTTTTTAAAAAAAAATAATAATAATAAAAATGGCCATATTAGAGTACTAACTGAATAAGCCACCATTCAGGCTGATGTGAAATGCTTTCAAATGCTATGCAACAGCTGTGTTGATCAGAAATAAGAAGAGTGACTTTTTAATAAGGAAAGCTGGCAACATGCCAGGATGTCTGAAGGGAACTTGAACTCTTATATGTAACATAATTCAAGAGGTAGAGAACAGAGCTCTAAATGAACAGCTTTAAAAATTTAGATTTGAGATGCAATTCTACTAAAACCAGTAGAATTTTTTCTATTGACTGCCATGGGAGGTGGATCATAACCTGCATGGAAAAGCAGGATCCCTACTGTACCTTTTACTAATGCAAATTTAAAACAGCAGTAATAAAACATCCAAGAACCAAAGTTTCAAAGATTGTTCTAAGTAGCATATAACACCTGTTCAAATTCATTTGAATAAAACTTTCCCATCTCTTTCATAAGTTCAAGAAACTGCTGCATGGTGCCTTCAATATGTTTTGAATTTATGGTGACCCTAAGGCAAACCTTTAACAGAGTTTTCTTCACAAGATTTGTTCCAAATAGGCTTGTCATTATCCTGCTTTGAGACTGAGAGAGTATGACTTGCTCAAGGTAACCCACTGGGTTTCCATGACCAGGCAGAGATTCGAACCCTGGTCTCTCAGAATTCTAATGAAACACTCAAAGCACTACACTACACTGGCTCTCAAAACTTCAGTCTTAGAATTTCAATTCACTGAATGTAACTTCCTATAACAGTAAGTCATATTTCCAGATCACTGGAAATATAAGGCACACAGCACCCTATAGTTACTTGATGTTTTATATCAGGGCATGGTGTGAACTAAATGATACAACTTTGTTGAAGGTAAGGATCTGGTCAAGCACCTTGATGGAAGGCTGCCTCGGAACCCACCCAATTCGACAATAGAAGAAAGGCATAAATAGAAAGCCAGTGTGTTATGGTGGTTAGAGTACCAGATTAGACCTGACACCTCTCAGCCTACCTTATTTACAGATTTGCAGATGACACCAATGTAGGAAGGGTAGCAAAACACAGGAGATATGATCAGAATTCAAAATTATCTTGACAGATAAGAGATCTGGGCCAAGATGAAATGCGCAGATATAAGATGGCTGACACATGGCTTGACCACAGTACATGTGAAAAGGATCTAGGAGTCTTATTAGACCACAAGTTGAACATGAGTCATCAATGTGATGTGGCAGTTAAGAAAGCCAATGAGATTTTGGGCTGCATCAACAAGAGTGTAGTGTCTAGGTCAAGGGAAGTGATAGTTCCACTCTGTTCTGCTTTGGTCTGATGCCACCTGCAATAGTGTGTCCAGTTCTGGGCACCTCATTTCAAGAAGGATATTAACAAGCTGAAACATGTCCAGAGGAGGGCAACCAAAACGGTAAAAGGCCCAGAAACCATGCCATACAAGGAGAGGCTTAGGGAGCTAAGTATGTTTAGCCTGGAGAAGAGAAAGTTAAAAGGCAACTTGACGACCATTTTTAAATATCTGAAGGGATGTCATATGGAGGATGGAGCAAGACTGTTTCCTGCTGCACCAGAGACTAGGACATGGAGCAATGGCTTCAGAGACTAGGACATGGAGCAATGGCTTCAAACTTCAGGAAACAATATTCTATGTAAAAAATTAGGAATAACTTCCTGATGGTAAGCCCAGTTTGACAGTGGAATGAGCTGCCTTGGAGTATGGTGGAGTCTCCTTCTTTGGAGGTTTTTAAACAGATAGTGGATGGCCATATGTGAGGAATTCATGGCAGGGAATTGGACCTGATGGTCCTTGTGTCTCTTCCAATTCTGTGATTCTACCTCTTCCACTTGTGGTGATAAATCGGGTGATGAAAATTCAATGTAATGTTAGCAGGTGAAAACAGCGTCCTAGAAAAATTCTGTTGTACAGTCTGGCTGTAGAACCAATTGCACAGTGGGGACTGTGCTGGATTCCCCCCCTTGCATGTACTTTAGAAATACGTGTCAAAGAGTATATTAGACCATTTCCAGACTATGCTGTTACAGTGATATTATTCTACTTTCAACATCCTATGGAACCCTGGGATTTGTAATTTAGGGAGGGGAATTTAGAATTCTCAGCCAGAGAATAAACTACAAACCCCAGAATTCCACAGGAGGTTGAAAGTGCAATAATACCACTATAACAGTGTACAGAGGAAATGGCCCTAGTACTCTTGTTTGCCTTAATGGAATGACACCACCAGGCACTAGAGAATGTAGCAGATTCTAATATTTAGGTGAGCTCAGTGGCCTCTTGGCAACTTCTTGAGCCAAAACTGTGGGCATGTAGTGCCTTCGTGTCACCTGTTGATTTACGGCAATCCCATAGGGTTTTCTTAGGCAAAGAAAATTCAGAGGTGATTTTGCCAGTTCCTTCCTCTGTTGCACAGCCTAGAGCACTTGGTATTTTTTGGCAGTCTCCCATCCAAATATTAACCAGGACTAAATCTGCTTAGCTTCCAAGATCAGATGGGATCTTGGGCCTTTAGGGCATTTAGGCCCTGAGCCAAAATTAACAGTTTTAAAACTGTCATGGTAGATTAAGGCCTTCCTATGTTGAAATTACTTAATTTGCTTCATGGAAAAAGTATGTCTTTCCACTTACAACTACATCCGGTCTTAAGTGTGGCAGATTCATCAAAGAAAACACACAGAATTTTGTTACAACATGCCATGAGTGTTGTAGACAGAACAGGACTTTATGGTTTCAACAAAAAAAACTGACCAAGAATAAGATTACTCCCACAATTAAGCAGAGTGCTTTACACACACACACACACACACACACACACACACACACACACACACACGGATGTTCATGGAACCCAGGGTGATAAATTGCCACTAAGTTATTAGGACTCTGTATTCCCATTTCAAATATCAGGGTCTCTCTCCGCTTCCATTCTGTAGATGATAAGCTGATGCTACATAAACATTGTTAAACTATAGTTGCATGGTACAGTAATTCACTTAACTTTAATGTGATTTATGGTTCTGCCAATATGAGAGGTTGGAAATGCTGGGCTCTAATGCTTAAACATGGGTTCTGGAATTAAACATAATAACATACTTTGCTGTGTGAATGCCGGAGGGGGGACAGAAAATTTAGCATAAAGTGAAATTTAGCATTAAAACACTACAATTCAACACCTTGTTCAAAGCATATAGTTTAACTCCACAGACACATCAAAGAAAAGCAATGAAACTGTATATGTAATCAGCAAAAGAACAGGCTAAATATCATGGTCTAAGAGTATTCAATGTTTATGTTATTATTTTAGATATGCATGAAATCCTATTAGTGTGTTCAAAAGTCCCTCCCACTCTTCCTGTCCTGTATTTATATACATATATATATATATATGCGTGTGAGTCATGCACACACACACTCACACATATAGGCTGAATAGGCTTTTGTTAGGGGATCTTTAAATCTTGGTCCACTTTATTAATCACTCCCATTCTTCTGTCTGGCACTTCCTCCCCAGGGAATTTTTTTTTTTTTTTTTGCCTCTTTAAGAGATTAAGAGCCCAAGTCATCTTGTTGCTCTAACATGTGCTCAGTGGAACAACATATTAACACAATGCCTCACTAAAAAGCCCCTTCTCTAGAAGTTTGCAGCAGGGATGACAAATTAACCCAGTATGGTGTCCCATATATCTATCTTTGTGCAAATTATTAGTGTAATAGAGCTTTTAGTTATGCATTTATCTAGAGTTATTGAACAGTTGCACAGAACGAACCCAAGCAATCAGGATCCTTTACGATGCAATCTCAGTGGGTGGCCTTATAGTTAATTTAGGCTAGTAGTCTTCTAAGCTTTTTGCTCACATACAAATTAGCTAAATAAGCTATTCCTTTAAATATTTCCTATGTCACAGGGTAACTCTTTAAAATCCAATAAAGGTAGAGTTTAATTACATGGTTCCTGACTTTTGATTAGTTCTAGTTTTTAACTAATAGCAACAGTCTCGTTTACAGGCTAGGATGCAAGAGTGAGAATACTATAAATTTCAATCAGAGCTCAGAAGTTATGGATTCAAAGTAATTATGTAACTCATCATGTCTTACTTCTTTCAGTAACATGAGGCCAATACTTTCACTTTTTAATGTTCTCATGCAGGGCGGACAATTGTGGTGGGTCTGAGGGATATTTTATTGCCCCTGAGGTCTGCCAGGGGCCTCACAGACTGCCAAAAATACTCCTCAAAAGATAGTGACTGGAAATCTACTTTTGGTTTTGAAAATTTTCTCCTTTTTCTGATGTTCCAGTGGCGGCAGCGGGGGTGGGGGGATATACCTATTTCAAGCAGGAACTGCTTGATGCTCTTAGAAGTTTCCAAGAGAGGAAATTAATGCCTTTTTCAGCAGGAAAAGGGAGACCAAGGGAATGTGGGGAGGGGTTAAAAGCCACAAAAATAGATTTGAAAGCCACACATGGTCCCAGGACTGTGCTTTGCTCACCCCTGTTCTAATGAGCATAGCTGAAAGGGTATGATGTTTTGCATAACGAGTCATGTTCACTCATTGATGCAAACACATTGCTTTTGGGGAGACTAGTGTGTGTACTTGCATTTAGTTATGCTTGGTGGATTTTGCTTTTTTTTTTAAACTCAATTATTTGTAACCATTATTGAACAATATTTCCAAGCTCTGGAGAGAATTATAGGGAACTAGCATATATACCCAGCATTGCCAGGGATTTCATTTTCTCATAGGTAACACTTGCTATAAAGATTTGAGATCCTGTGTCTCTAATTACCCAAACTGATCGGCCAGTACCTGTAACTCTTCCTCATATTCCCCAATCCAATCTGTATTCAGAGTTATTAACATACAGAGGTTGGGTTCCTGAGGGAATACACTGCCCTCCTCCTTCTTGCTGCTAGGCCTCATCTCCATAGCAACTGGCCAGGCCCAACAGCTCTCTGGTTGAGAATTCTGAAGGCCCCTCCCTAAACTGCAAACCCCAGGATTCCATAGAATCTTCTCAGGCAACCAATCATATGAGGCCTTCTTGCCTGGCACAGCCAATTATATGAAGTCTTCTCGCCTGACACAGATAAACAGAAAACTTTGACTTTTATATATTAACAGATTATCTAACAAAATCCTACTATTGATGAACTCCTTGTTTCAACAGCTTTCATCATATCTAATTCAGGTATCTTTTAACTTCTGGTCCAGTTATATCTATGCAATGACAGCCACGAGAAAAACCTGAGAGCTGTGGGGGCGCTCAACAATGAGCTTTTCTTGGTCCCACTCCTATGTTGGTGACCTTCTAACATTATGATATGGTCGGCCCAGGTATCCCACCAAATGCACTGGGGTAATGCTATAATGTTCACTCATGATTGAAACAGTGAGTTGGACTCATTGCATGGGTGGACTAGGACAGGGGCACTGCTGCATCTTGGCAGTTTCCTGAGCTTGCAGAGTACTCCTGATAGGCTTGGAAATTTCCTTCTTGCATAACTGAATGATTAATTTCAAAAGTTTTCTATTTCTTAGGTAAGTTCTTGTTGCTGTGGACCACCTTCTCAGTGTCACAAACTACCAAGGCACCCTTTCTCACTCAGAATGAGAAGATTTATGCATATTCTTCATGCCTCTTTTCCCACTAGGCTTGTCCTGAATGTGAAATATTTCTCCCAGTCTTTGCTCTTCCCTCTGTCTCCCAGGCCTGTTTTACCACCCTCTTCCCATTTTTTATCCCTTTCTTTGCCCATGCTTTTAAAAACCCACACAAGTCTTTTAAAGAAGAAAAATATTCCACTTAAGGTCTTCCCAACTTGCACTTTAGGGAACCCACCTAATGAAGAGCAATGCCCTGACACACATGTGAATCATCTGTGGTTTATACACTGTTCTTAGGGAGAGGGTCTCATATGCAACCCTTTGATGCCACAGACTCCCTTATTGGACCAACCATGTTCTGTCTCCATGTTAAGAGGTTGGTCAATGGAGGAATCCATCCTTGTCTTGCTCATGAACCTTTTTTTCTGAAACAGAAAACTAACTGGATATTCCTTGCTTAGATATTTTCCTGACTCCAAGCTTAGAGAGCAGACTACAGAACACACCAAATGAAGTCCCTCTGTATTGCTCTATAGTACTAATTGTATGGTTGAGCATTGTAGATGACTACCACACCTAACCAAATTTTTGGTTTTCTCTGTTTCTCCACTCCCATTTTTGTGCCACCCTAGTCCAATAAAAAGTTCTGAAGAACTTTAAGGCTTGGGTACTTTTATGCTGTGGAATTTTAGTTGGTCCTAATGAAAGCATTGCCCAATGATGGATTTTAACTTAAATTTCACAGTTCTTTTAACTGAGAGAAAGAAAACTGGATTGCAGGAAAAGTTATTTCCTAAGGACTGATTCATCTCATGTTGATGGGATAAGAGGAAAGTTAGGAATTTATTTATGAAAACATTCCTGCTTTCTCAGTGTTTTCTTGTTCCTTTTCATGGTGCGAGTGGTGGGAATAATTATGTACTTCCATTTTTTTTACACAATGAAAATGTACTATTTCCCTACCCCCTCTGGCATATGGCTACTTAACCCATCACCAATTATTACAAGTGGCCCCCAAAAGTGGGAGTCTCTGCAGTAACAACCTTGTGACAGACATGGTAACCATTCATTGTATACTTTCTAGACATCTTTTAAAAGAAAGTTTTTGTTCTCCACCTAGACCCTCAAGCCAACTCTACCTTATGGTGATCCTATCGTTGGAATTTCTTGGGAAGTTTTATCAGAGAAGGTTTTCCATTGCCTTTCTCTGAGGCTGAGAGAGCATGACTTTTCAAGGTTACCCAGTAGACTTCCATGGCTGAGTGAGGATTTGAATCCTGATATCCCAAAATTCCAGTCCAGAGCTCAAACCACAACACCACGTAGTGATTCTGAAAATAGTGGGCACAACTTTAGTCATACATTGGCTAACGGTGAGTCCTGAAGACCTTGATGATAATCTACCAAGCATCTGCAGTTCCTAAATTCAAATTAACAGGCTTCACAGAATTCTGTAAGACAACCTGATTGTAACTGAGTGATGCAGCCTTCCAGTTAAAGCAGAGAACTTAACATTTCTCTTCTTCTAATCCATAACTTTGTTTCTGGGGTTTTTGGCAAACAAAAACACTGTTATGTTCTAGGCAGTTAATGACAACTTAACTGAAACCTGCCAAGTAGGCTTTCTAGAATCTAAGTTTCCTACAAATTTCCTAAATATAAGTATTGATCAAACCTATGTGCCATAGCATTCAATATTTTTCTCATTCATCACCAAGTCCTGGCAAGAGCTGATTACGTCACTATTGTACAATGTGCAAAGCTAAAGCAGATGTCTCTAGTTCCTTGGGGAAGGTACAAGATAGTGGGAAATGTAACTTACAAATACTACTTGATATATGGACGCAATATTGCCTTTCCTTACAGGGTTTTTATGGGTTTATAAAGTCAGGTACAACAGGTTACATCAGAGGATACTGGAACACATTTAGGATTGGGGAGCAGAACATATTTTATTTATAATGTAGACAGCACTGATGAGTCAAACTTTCTTTAAGGTTGCACTTTCTATTTTGAAAACCTGTTACAACATAAAAGTACAGTTTCGAATACCCTTCCAACTGAGTTCTGCAGCTACAGTTACTCCAGTGCTCAGTCATCTTTCTCTTTCCCAGGAATATTGCTATCCTTGTTAAAATGTACGTTGCACACTTTCAAACAGACACTCTTGAATACTATGCATATGCCTCAGGGCTAACAGATTCTGCAATAAGGAGCTGACCAGCTCTGGCACAGATGAAGCCCAGGGTCATCCAGCTGCTAGATGGAATGAGGATAGGTAGCATCAGGAGGAGATAAAAGAGTTGGAGAAGGGCGGGTGTGGTGCCCTCAAACGCATTAGCTCAGCAACTGCTCTGACTCTGTCACAGGCTTAACTTCTCCTGTTCTCCCAAGGTAACTGTATACCCCACTCCTTTTCTATTTTCATTATCACAACAATCCTGTAAGGTAGGTTAAACTTAGAGACACCAACAGGTCCAAGTTCACACAGGAAACTTTATGATTTGGTGAATTATATGAACCAAGCAATACCAAAGAAAAGCTTGTTTTGCTACAACACTAAAGGACTATAACTCCTAAGAGGGGAATTAGCTCTGAATGGACTTTAGCATTCTTGGAGCCTTGCTTACTCAGCTATTGGCAAAATGTAAGCAGAACAAAAGCTCCCCTTTCATGGAAATTATAAGCCAGTTCACACCAACTAAATGCAGAATGCTCTCACTTGATTGCCAGGGGTTCTGCCTTGGCTCTTCAAAACTATCCGTATCCTACATGAATGAACGGATCACATATTTTATCTGTACAAGCAGAAAAATACCTACTTTATCCTAACATTAAACATGTGTATTATGTCTCATTGATGGCCTAAATATCCTAAAGGCCCCAGATCCCATCTGATCTTGGAAGCTAAGCAGGATCAGTTATGGTTAGTACCTGGATGGGAAACCAGCAATGTATACTAGGGGCTATAGCCTGTATTTCAGAGAAGGGAACTGGCAAAATCACTTCTGAATATTCCTTGCTTAAGAAAACCCTGTGTAATTCATGGGGTTACCATTAAGTTGACAGGCAACTTGAAGGGACATACACGCATACACATATTACATCTCATCTATGTGAAAAAACTGTTGTCAAACACCACAGACACCACAATGGGGACTAACACACATTACCTTTATAAGCCAAACCTACATTCCCTTATCAGAGCTGTAAAATCTGGATGTAAATCTTTGTATTTTTCCTCCTTGCATGCAAAAACTAATAGTCTTTTTACCACGTGTTCTTTGCTGTGGGAGATTTTGAAGATTTCTGTGCATTCATTATTCAGAGCTTTTCTGAGCCCGGCTTGACACCATAAATGCAGCTAGCTTGATGCCATAAATTCAACCCATAGCCTGAATATCAATGTTGGAGTTGCATTCTAGAATGATTTAAGTCTTGGCTGGAGCTAGGTCACTCAAAATCAGGCCATGTCTACAGCAGGCAACATGTATAGCAAATCTGTAGTAAGCGTATTAAAAACTAATATAGAAAAATGTGCTTATTGGCAGGGGGGTGATATGGAGCCTTATGAAATATGAACAAGTGAACTAGAGGCCATTTCCACATTGTTACAGTGCTATTATTCTACCTTCAACATCCTGTGGAATTCTGGGGTATGTAGTTTACTGATGCCAAAGAGCTCTCTGGCTCAGAATTCTAAATGCCCCCACCTAAGCTGCAAACCCCAGGATTCCATAGGATGTTGAAAGTGGAATAATAGCACTATAACACTGTAGTGTGGAAAGGTCCTCAAATTCAGAGTTAGGAAGGCATTAAATCTCATTAAAACTGCTGTTAAAGGTTAAAACATAGCTTCAGTTCATCTTTCTTGAACAATAACTTGCTTTCACTTGCTGAATAAGATTCTTCTGAGTACATCACAAGTAAATAAAAGCCTTTTTGAACAGAATATCAGGGACAGAATGCAGTAGATGCAGCTATTACCAGCAGAGATTTACGGTTGGCCAATATACGTGCATTCAAAATAGAAAGGGTTTTTTTCCCCTGGATGATGTTCTCTGGAGAACCACAGCAAGATTTTTGATATTTATCTGTTCAAGATTTTCATTGAAAAGATCAGAATAAGGGGGTTTATGATTAATAAAGCAGTCAAATATGTAGCTTGGCACTCCAACGGAAGAATTGCTTTTTTTTTTCACTTCAGAGGATATACTAAATAATGCTTCACTGTGTAACACTACTCTGGAGCCTATTATATAGGAATATGTTGTTGTAGTTGTTATTATTAGAAATATTAATATTATTAGTATGTATTTATATATTCTGCCTTTTTCCCAGTTCAAGACTCAAAGTAGCTTAAAACAGATTAAAAAAAGTTAAAAATTCACAAAACACAAAAGTCAAAACATACTAACCTATTAAAAAATTACAACCAATTAAAAACATAAACCATCAAAGACACAATAGCACAAGAGAAATAACAAACAGAAAATCCAAAATATTATACAAGGCCTACGCTGCCTAAATAATCAGTCCTCAAAGGCCTGGCAAAACAGAAAGGCTTACAAAAAAGACAGTATGGAGGGTGCCAATCTAACCTCTTTGGGAAGGGAGTTTCAGAGCCTGGGAGCAGTCACTGAGAAGGCCCTCTCCCATTTTCCACTATATGTAAGGAGTTCAAGTGGCAGAAAGGAAAAGACTAACTTGAACATGCTATTGAATAGGGGAGTGTTAATCAACTGCTCACCACTATGTGACTGAAAGACTAATGTCTATAACAAACGAGTCCTATGGTTTGAATCAGGGGTCAGTTATTGGAATCCCTTAGGGACAGCTTGACCCCTTGCTTCATTTTATTAGATACCTCGAAACTCTGCTGTTTTCATAGCAACAGACTGACACAGCCTTCTGGACAGGGGAAGATTGCGGGAGTGAGCTCAGTTGGACAACCCTGACCACACTTAGCCTGCATGAGATACAATTCAGCTACAGCAATGCAATCCTTTGGTGGGGATGTGACAAGCAAAGACTGAGATAGGACCAGGTAGCCCTCACGTTTAGAAGAAACATCAAAGTCAGCTGGCGTACAGCTGAATATACTGCTAATGTAACTTTGATACTATGAATACCTTGCTATTATCACCAATTATCAAGACTGTTTTTAAAATGCATGCATGCCTCCCAGCAACTGGCTACATCATTAGCAAAAAGTAATTCCACCCCTGCTCTCCAACTGAACGACTTGTCTGTAATTTTATTCTGAAAGCTATGTAGGTCACTAAGCAAAGTTTCGATCTTGTGCATTGATTCAGTTGCTGAGTTTCAAGTTTATGTCAGGATAATTTAGTGGACAGCAAGATTTTAGGACTGCAATTCTATACCCGCTTACCTGGAAGTCCCATTGAACTTTTTGGGACTTACCTATGAGTAAATGGGCATAGAATTAGAGTGTTAGAAAAATATATGAACATGCTCCTTTTCTCAAATGTGAATTTGTAGCAAGTTTTATATGCCTAACCAATTAGCATGTTCTTTAAATCAAACCACTTTAGGAAGAAATATAATTTTGCTACACCGATCCATTTTATTTTATACTTTTTTCACAGAGAAATTTTTCAGAGTGAAAGATTATTTTATATATACTCCTAAGTGGGGATAGAATTAATATTTAAACTATTTTAAATGTTTTAAAATGTAAGATACAGACCTCAAATTTTAGGGGCCTACAGAAATCCAAACGCATGTTACTTTTTCAATTATTTTCTAAGTGCACATGTGGTTCTTGCAACCTGCTTTCACATATCAGCTCTATAGCATTTTTATTTTTCTAATGCAATCTGAAAATTTATGTCCAACCAATTATTCACCATTTGTTTCCAATCACCCATAAAAACACAGATGGAAACCAATTGGGCTACTAAAAGTAATCCAAAACGTCAAGAGGTAATGTAAATGAGGGCAAGTACTCTGGTGCCATGAATCCTAAAACTGAATGTAAAAATGACACACAATGCAAAAGAAGGATTGCTGAAGGATTAAAGTCATGCAGCAGTAGAATGGAGGGCTCTTTCCTGATCTGAACACAAGCAATCTTACAACACATATTTACACCACAAAATATTGAAGTCTCATTGACCTTGACTTCAAATGAAGGACTTCTCCTTCTCCAGACTGCTCCCAGACAATGAAACCATCTGTACAATATCAGATCAGAGAAGCAAACGTTTCCCTGCTCTCTGTCTTGGATAGGCACTTGAAACAGCAATTCCATCATAGACTGCAACCTGATGGTAAGGGGCACCGTGGTTCAAGTTCAAGTCCACTGGTGCGCTTTGCTGAGGCCTCACCTCTGGGTCCTGTAATGACAGGTCGATGATGCTGTGTGAATGCCGTTCCAAGGGAGGAGGTCTGCGAAGGCGAGGGACTGCTGAAACCAGACTTCTCTGACTTCTTTAATGTAGTTGGCGATGGCATTCCTGGCAAGAATGATTGATAAGTGCAATTTAATAATGCTAGGTCATGGAAAAACAGCCTATGCATTGTGAAAGTGGGTGCAAAAGCAGATAGATAAACTTAAAGGACAAATTAAATTGCATAGAACAGCAAGCTTGAAAGCTCACTTTTATTTATGATTGTCTTTGGGGGCAAAGGGTTGGCTATCACTGGCGTAAAGAAATACCTACTACAATGCAGCCACCTTTTAAAATTTCTGAGGAAGACTCACTGACATGTTATTAGTTATCATTCTTATTAGGGCCTGTATTAAGCCCATCCTAATGGCCTACAATAGATGCAGGATGTATTTTTTTTTAAGAAAAACATTTAAAAGTTTGTTTTTAAACCTTCCACTCTCTCTTGTTTATGTGTAACAGAGTGAACAGAGTTCTGAAATCCCTGAGGGTGGACAAGAAGAATTTTCCTTCGATTTCTGCATCTGTCAGAAGTCTCTGAGTGAGAGTGAAGAGCAGCACACAAGAATGCAGATGGTGGTGATTGGAAAGTTCTAGGGACATGCGCAAAGTTGAAAAAAATGTTTTTGGGAACTGGGTGGGTGGACTGGACGAATGTCTTGAAGAGTTCCAGATGTTTTTGCAATGATAAATGTTTTGCATAGCAAAACTTGAATCAAGTTTTATATCAGTCTATCTATTTAATTCTTTGTGCTTACTTTTTAAAAAAATAGTATTTAATAGCATTTTTAAAAAATAGCATTAATAGAGATTTCAGTGGAGGACAGATCTTCACCCGAGTGGAAAACCTTCTTCTGACATTGACTGCATCTTCAGCTTTTTGTGGTAAAAGCAGGAAGACTGGATGCTGCCTTATAACCAGGTGGTTACACTATTCTTCTGTCCATCTCAGTACTGAGTAGTGTGACTGGGAGAGACTCTTCCAAGGTCTCAGTCAAAGGCCTTACTCATCAGCTGTTGCCTAAGTCTGTTAGCTGGACACGTCAGGAAATGGATTTGGGACTTCTGCACACAAAACATGTGGTCTGCCACTGAACTCTGCTTTTCCCATATAAATGATGAGACTTATTATTAATTATATATTAACTTTAATGATCACGTTTGTGGCCAGTTGCACACCATATATCCAACAGAGACTATTGACAGTGCACATCTCATATTTGGTAAATATATTACCCAAAATGTATGTGTAGAAAAGGGAGATACAATAAAGATAGAGAACTGGTAAGTCCTCCTGGCAATGAGAACTGAGTTCTATTTTTTCACATTATTCTTTGTATTATTATATTATTATATTATTCTTGGTAATACATTTGCAGTACAATCCTATAAATGTCTAATCAGAAGTAAACCTCAGTGTGTTATGTGTGATTAACTCACTGGCGTGGCACTATAACAACTTTTCATAGTCTTTCTGTCTACTCAGCTAATTAACTAGTGTGCAGGACTGTATTATTTAAAACAAAGAGTGGCAAGTGCTAGTCCTCCAACTTCACAGAGGTCCCTATTTTGCCAGAAAAAGAAGATCTGTCCTTCCTGGAAGTCTCCAGGAACACTAGTTCTCTTTTCACATATGCTCAAAAAAGCATATGGGGTCTTCTGCTAGATAATTATTCTACTATAATTCCACTTTAACTGTCACAGCTACATCACATGGAATTCTGTGATTTGTAGTTGATGAGGCATTAGAGCTCTTTGGTTGAAAATTCTAAACACCTCTCCCTAAACTGCAACTCCTAGGATTCCATGGCAGTTAAAGAGATATTATAGGGCTATAACTATGT
The DNA here is from genome assembly GCA_948472985.1 of Iguana delicatissima. Lineage (NCBI taxonomy): Eukaryota > Metazoa > Chordata > Lepidosauria > Squamata > Iguanidae > Iguana > Iguana delicatissima. The sequence continues at coordinate 1,934,028 of CAOKZL010000056.1, forward strand.
AGTGTAAAAGGACCTCTGGCCACTTCTAGTGCATTTTTTTGCATTCTTTTTAAATGAGGAGGGGTTATCAGTGCAGCCCTTGTTGGGTTTTATAGGCTGGACATCGCCCTAGACCCCAGGAGGTTTCCCAGCCCTGGTTCAAAACATCTAAAGGAAAAAATGTGATTTTTAGTTGGATTAAGAACTGTGCTTAGTAGAACCATATTTGTGACCGAGGAAGAAGAAGAGGAGATCTGGAGTCACCTTTCTCCCTGGAGCCCATGATGCCTCCTTAGCTTTAAAGCAATACAAGTGGGCTGTTCGGGTGAGAACAAGAGGAATTGACAAAGGCCATCTCCATGCTCCAGCCCCTCTGGTAAGGAGTCTCTGTTAGATCGCATAATCTTTGATAAATTTCAAGAACTTTTCTTTTATTGAAATGGACAATCTTGGTCTAACTCATATTTGTTTCATTCTTTTACCATGCAGTTTAGACAATGGGCAAGACAACAGGCAGCCTGGGACAGCGTCAAAGCCACTGTTGGCAAGGCAAAGTCAGTGGACCATGGACTTCATGTGTCATGTGTCAATGGGAAGTGTCTGCTGCTCCACTGAGATCGACTAGATGGCCTTGTTTTCTAAGTCATTTAAAAAGCCACCTGAACAGGGCTTCTGAATAGACACGTGTAGTTTTGCACTGTATTAATGTAATCCTTTTTTAAAAAAAAATTGGAAATAAGATCCATTATGTTTACTCTGTGTAAGTATGCTAAGGACTGCATGCTAAACATGGCCTTATGAACTAAGTTAAACCCAAAGTCTTCAGCTCAAAATCAGATGACATGAATAGTACAAATATGAGATTGCAGCTGGTGGTTTACACTGTAAATGATGATTGTCTGGTGTAGAATAAGGGTTATGCTTCAGTCTTATGCACATGTACCATAGTGTGACTTGCTTCTGAAAAATGTGGATAGTCTTGCTCTGTAGGGGTGGGAGGGGAAGTATAAAAACTGGCCTGCTGTGTTGTGGTTGGGTATCTGTCCTGTCACTGAAGCCTGACCCCATCTTTTGCTGTTCTGTTGAAACAGACAGACTTGTAGTATTTGGTACTTTTTCTGGTCTAAGTTCTAATTTTGAGCATGGATGGTGAAAGACAGATTGTACATATGTATCTATACTAGCTTTACAGAGGCCTTATATAAAAAGAACAATTAAAGGGCTGCTCAAAATGTCAGCGCTGAGCCAAGGGAGGGCGGATACAGCATTATTTACTAAATTGCTTTAGCATTGTTCTATATGTGCCTTTTAAATCTGTGGTTTGTGTAAGGAGGTCTCAGACTTCCCCCCATGAAGTTTCTAATTGTAGCTTGTTTTACAGGGCTGCTGTAAGAAATAATGAGATAATACATGTGAATTGCTACAGAAATATTAAGTACCAAAATATTCTGATTTAAATTGTTATTGTGTGCCTTCAAATTGTTTCTGACTTATGGAAACCTTAAGGCAAACATGTTGCAGGATTTGGCAGGGGGGAGCTGAGAGTGTGTAACGTGCCCAGGGTCACTGAGTGGGTTTCCATGGCCAAACAGGAATCAGACTCTGGTCTCCAGGGGCATAGTCCAACACTCAAACCACTACACTACATTGACTCTTTCTGAATTATACACTCATTGCCAAAGAAATGGGACTTAAGAAGTAAGTTCTACGGCACCTAAAAAGTTCTACAGGACATAAGTACATCATTTCCTGCCACTGAATATTGTCAAACTCATTTGGAGAAGGAATCTATCTATCTATCTATCTATCTATCTATCTATCTATCTATCTATCGCTCAAAATAAAACCAACCTAAAATTTAGAGAGTTAGCGCCAATGAATTTAACGAGCTTCTGAGTAGATATGCACAGGACTGCACTGTTAATGTACAATTTCTTGGAGACAGTAATGTCTCACAGCAATCTTATTTAAACCTCATTATACATAAGTAAATATTAACTGAAATGGCTTTAAAATTATGTACATGTATACATGCAAGTTTGCACACATACTTTGCAACTGTCACTTGTATAGTAACTAAACAGAAGTGTATGAATTAATTAGATCCAAACCCCATTCATTCAAAAGAATTTGAAGACTGGCTTCCTTTAAATACGTTAAGGGATTCTAATTAAACTAGAACTGCAGATGTATTTTAAACTCTAGAAAATGTATTAGGAATGTTCTGTCCTCCTACAAAATTTGAGCTAAGATGGTAAGGACTTAATTCTTCTAGATAGCTGCACTCTTATAAATAACAGTAATAGTAATATGAAGTATATTTTGTCCTTTAAGAGGGAAAAGATATGGTGGACACATTAGACAATGCAAAGCAAATAGCATCATTCACATTTTATGGTGCATTAGCATGGTGCTCTAAGCAACAGAACTGAAACATTCTCTGAATGGGTTAATAAAAGGAGGAATACAGTTTGCATGCAAGAATGGAAAGTTCTAAGAAGCAGCTAAAATAAAAATAAGGTTAGTTCTTCTAAAACCATTAGCTGGATGGTACTGTCCTTAAGGTACAAGGCAAGTCAGTATTTGTGGGTTGTTGTTGTTGTTTTTTTTAGAAGAAGCACCACCAGTTTTAAAATTGAAATTCTAATTTGGCACCACATGTTTCGTTAACGTTCTTGATACATCCTGCATATTTCTTAGCATATTCTCCTTCATTATTCATACTGGCAATTTGTAACTGCACCTGATTTGCTATTCCTAATCTACATCAAATTATGCAGCCATTGGTGTTTGGGACAAATAATACAGTGGCAGCTACTGGACACAGAAGTCACAAAAAGGATTAGCATTTTGAGTATTTGGCTGACAATCAGGCTATTTGAAAATCTGGCATTTTCAAAGTGCTACCACAGCACAAGCGCAATTACCCAAGCTGGTAGGATGCTTGGAAAATCAAATCTAAATAACTAATAAACCATGCTGTACGGCTGTCCAAGCAGCACAGTATTAAGAAAATGCCCTGGGGATTCTCATCCTGGTGTAAGGAGACAGTTTGTTCCCTTGTTCTGGCTAACAGAAGCAACTCTGTTATCCAAATAGAGATCTGATTTTAAGGAAATTCTAAAGCCTAGATAGGATGGAAAGGAAGCTCTTGGCAGTTAGCACTGAATCTTATGGGCCAACTGACTATTGAATATTCCAAATATTACATCCATTCCACTCCCCAGGATTTTGGATTGGGGGGTATAAGGTTATTTGGGACATTTCCAGATCTTAAACTGCAAAGACCTGCAACAGAAGCAGACTTCTGGGTGACTTCTGTAGATTTAGAGTCTTAACTATACCTTTTCTCTACATGTACTGTTATCTCTCACTCACTATCAACAGTAGAAGCAAATTAGTAGGCTCAGGGTCTATCAACACAAATCATTTAGGGATAAAAAGACTATTTTGTCTTCCCACTTAAAATATTTGGGCTTCATAGGATTACAGTTAAAGAGCACATGCTCCAGATCGGTCGTTTAGGTGTATAAAAATATACTCTCACAATTCCTTTACAGGCAACTTCACAGGAACTGATGGGCAGAGATCAAAAAATATTTCAGTGGTAGCTGCTATGGTTCTGTAGATTATTCTGAATCAATGATCTATAATACTTTGTGCATATGTCCTAAATTGGCACCAGTCCCTCAGCCATTAACTGCTGATCTGTGCCAAGTTTCCAGAAAGAAAGAAACAAGTGTAGCCAATGGGAGCAAATATGGTTCTAGTCTTTGGCACACTGGGGAAAAAAAAATATGCAGGTCCCCAAAATCAGATAGCCTGAAAAGCATCACCCTTGCCATACACACACACACACACACACACACACACACACACACACATCTGCTAATGGAATGCTGTGGTAGTCACTTAAACCCTTTAAATACTTACTTCCCATAGGAAGTAAGTCAGTGAGATAGAATACACTTGGAAAAAGTACTACATCCCCAGCTAATTCTATCTGGTCCCAGAGCATGTGCTGTTTCTACAATGTGAGCTGCTTAGGCATCCAAGGGGGCCTTTGTAAACTGAATCCTATAGAACATGCCTGTAGTACTGTGGTGGCAAGTATGGACCCCACAAATGTTGCTGGACAGCATGTCCCATCAGCCTTAGATAGTGCAGCTTGTTAGGAAGGAATACTTAGAGCAGCAGTCCAGTAACATCTGGAAGGCTACATTATTTCCACCCAGGACGTACATTTAAAAAAGTGAATATTACAACAATTTAAGCCACTTTGACACAGAAGAAGAAAGAAAAAGAAAAGAGGGAAAAAAACTATGTACATTTGCCTAGAAGTAGGGATGCAAAGAATATTTGCAGACTCTTGTCACTGACCAGAAAAGGTGCCCTGACACACTGAGACGTCCCACTGAAAAAATGATCCACCATCATGACATTTCTTTAGACTTTTAAAAAGTTAATACTTCCTATTAACTTTAATTTTTAAAGTTAATACTTCCTATGCCTTCCCCCAATATATTTCCTAAAATTTTTTTGCACAAAAAAATATTTGGGAACCAAAATCTCATAATGGAAACAATCATTTAAAAATGCACAAAATGCCTCAAATTCATCCAAAAGAGGACATGTTCAGGTTTTTTTAAATTTATTTTTTCTGTTCTTGCTTACTAGAAAAAAGAAAAGAAAATATTGACATCCCTAACTAGGAATAAGTCCCACTGAACCCATTTCTGAACTTTTATATATCATATCACTATAATTTCAATTCCTGCCAATTTTTAGTGGTAGTAGAACTAGGATATGTACTCTACTATATACAAAAATTAAGTTTTTTTTTAAAAAAATAGATTACAATATTTGAACATCTGTGTTGTGAATTTTTATTTGCATATATTCTTATTGACAAATATACAAACTTTGCCTGTATCTCAGTTAAGTAAAATAGATTTCATTCTCAAACCTCTGATTGAGTAGGTAGGGTTCACAATGGTGCTGAACATAACTATATATATATATATATGTATTAAAAAGTGGTTCCTCTTTCTATTTGCAGTTAATAGGGAAATCCAGGTAGCAGTGTTCTTGAAAACTATCCACAAATCAAAATTTATCTTATAATAAATTTGTGTATCCTCTCCCAATTAAAGCTATCTGAGTTGTCATGTGTGTATCATTTTCTCAAATATAAAGCCATTTTGTCCTTTCCAAATAATGTATCACATCCATCTGCTCAGCACACAAATGCAAGTATAAATGGAATCTTTGGTCTTTGGATGCTTTTGGTCAGTGGAATCATGGTACAGATGGTGAAGTCTCCCAGGAAGTCCTTCCAAAATGCTGCCATTCGTAAACCTCCAAACCAAGTTAACGCTTTTTTAGTAACTTCATATTCATCATCTTCTATAGATCAATGGAGCAGTGTATTGGTTTAAAATCCAGGTCTTTGCCATTTGCTAACCAAGAAAATTTACTAGTCAAGAAATATGTTTTCTATTGCACAGGCAAAAATTCTTAACAATGGCACTTGCCAATGAAACTATGTGATTTCTCTTCATGGTATATATTTGCCCACTTGATAATATCTAATATATTCCAGAAACTGAAAAACAGATTTTTAAGTGTAAATAATCCACAGCTATCCTGCAAACCAACAATGATAATGTTTTCTTTCTCAGTGTAAATGTAGAGAAAAACAGGGGACCAAATTGGATTCCTTTTTACTCTTGTGTACTCCCAGGTAGCTTTCAGTCTAGAATTGCATCACAAACCCTGTATCAATTTCTGATCTTCCTGTTACAACGCAGTTCCATGTTTGTCCTATGAATGAAACTTAGTGACGGCTAATGTCAACATAAATATGAACACAGCACTGATCGGTATGTCTTTCAACAGAAGAAATGCACTCAAAGGAAAATAAGACGGTAAATCATTGTAAGGAATACTCTTTTAAATAATTCATAAGAAAATATATTTGCACCAGAAAAAAAATAAGTACAGTTGAAAGAGAAAGAAAGAAGAGATTTTTTTTAGAAACATGGTAGTTTGCCAAAGTAAAGCTGTTTTAATTATTACTTTGGCAAGATCTCTCAGTTATCAGATGGACCTTAATACTCTCTACTGGTGTAGTGCAGCTGCAGTTCTTTCTAACACATATGTAATATCAAGTTGGGGTGGAGGGTCGTTTTGAATTATGCATGCAGTCCTATTTCTGGTTTCATTCTTAGGCTCTCAGAATATTATTACCACTATTATCTACCAAGTGACCATTGTAAGAATGAAAAAAATATCAATTTTGCAGTGTAAATCAACTATATAGTTAACTATATAGTTACAGAGTGTATTACACCACTTCCACTGCAATCCTTTGCTTCCTTACTCAAAAGGAAACTGAACTGTATTCAACAAGACTTATTTCCTGGTAAATGTGTATAGAATTTCAGCCATACTGATTTATTGTAGCAGCAAGAGTGCTGAATAAACTTTTATTTCTCAACGTCTATCTCTCCAGGCTCTCACACTGGTTAACAAACGATCACCATACTCAGCTGACTGTAACATAAAAGACATAAGAATAGAAGCATAATAATTCTTCTAAGAAACAATGGTGAATCACCTGAATACATACATTGCACATGTATTATGAATATCTGATAATTTAAGAGAATTTTTTTCCCATTCTTTCTTAGAGTATTTAGTTTCTTTCGTTACAAATAAAATTAGCAGGTATTAGTAGCTCTACTATGCAACTGTTAAAGATCTTTATAAGACTTCTGAGTATTCTTACTAGCTCCTGTCCACCCACTGTAGTCCCTGTGTATTGCCAAATGGCATGGAAAGCCTTTCTGTGCCATTTGGCATAGAAACTCACCAAAGACTGGGGCTCTTTCAGTTTAAAACCATTCTTGATGCCTTTTTATTAAATATACAAGGCTGGCTTAACATCAGTTTTCTCTTACACATTGTGCATCCCACATTTTATTAACAATGTTCTATTTCCTCAGATGCCACCATACCTTTATACCATATATCATTATACGTAAGTGCTGCTTTTCTTAAGATGCTTTAGTCTTAAATTTCTAGAGATCTCCTAAAAATATTTTTGTAACTGATATTGTACTCTGCTGGGTAGATTAGATACAACGGTAGGAACAAATCATAGCTATTCAGAATACACCGTTTTATGGAGGGTTTGCAGATGGGGAAAAAAATCATGACAGGCAAAAGATACAATCATAAATTCAAATACCATTTACAAAACTGTTACCTATTATTGCAACTGACGCACAAAACTTTTGCAAAGAGAGGTTTGTGCTATCTTCACTTGAGGCAAACAGATTGTGAATTGCACGTAATTGAAGGGATGGTGAACCTGATTCTGTTGCCTGCTATTTCAAACACTGACATTTATACATAGAAAATTATCACTGCAATTTTCACTATACACATATTAACAGGGAGTGATAAAACAAACAAATCTTAAGATTACTGAGATCTATAGCTTCTGTTACAGTAACATTTTAAACACAGAGTTTGCACAAAAAGAGCAAGACCCATCTAAGTATTTTTCAGAAGTATTTGTTCTTATGTGGAGCTATTTAGCCTATGTTATGATTAAAAATGGATTATACTTCAACAGAATTAAACATAAATCATAATTGTTCAAAGTCAATCTCATCAGCACAAAGATACATTGTCATGCGGTATGGATTACTTATACTTCAAATTCTTAAGAAAAGAAAAAGAAGAATCAGAGAAAAGAGCAAATTATGAAGGAACTAACAAAATATTCAGCAACCCATTAACCAACAAAGGTGACTGAGCTCTCTTTTGTATTTGCATCGCATTAAGTGATGATACTACTGTATCTCAAGAGTTTCTAGTTACGCTTCACTACTATAGTTCTGTTTTTATGCCCCATCATAAAGCAGTTTGACTCAAGGATACAACTTATAGGTCTCAAACAGGTGTTCCAGAGCACCATCTTTATTTGTAAGATTCTTGTGCTATGACCCATGACATTTTGCTGCCTGAGGCAGAAAAGGAAAGTGTGTAGTACCCAAAGTATTTTGGTACATTAGAATGAAGCACCTGCCTTTTTCTCTCTTTAGCAAAATACAATAGTAATAAACATAATTTAAAAAATGAGCAGCTTTTTTCTTCACCCTGCAAACCTTCTGTCTGAGAAATCTGCATCGCTCTGATGAATGACAGGGCTGGTCCTGCTTTGCTCATACTCTCTTTAGCCGCTTCTTGGATCTGTAACTACTTTGTGGAAACAGCACTATATTGCTAGACCTTCCTGGAAACAAAAGACCCAAGACTGTTTGTATGGCTATCCTCTCTGACATTAAAACTAATGCTGACTTTTGTAAAGATGCCCAACAGGAAACTACCAATTCCTTTTGGTGTTTCCTCATCTGTTATCCTCTACCTTTCTTTCTATTTACCTCAGAAATCATTGAATTCTTACTTATTTCTGACTGGAATTCAGCAATATAGTCTGCTCTCCTTTTCTGTGACTTTCTTTTATTTTTTGTAAGGCAATGGGTCTTTTCAGTCACCTTTGCAGTCACTGAGGGAATGTTATCTGGCATCCTTGAACCACTGATATTTTATTTTAGGGTTCTGGCAGCCTTTCAAATGATGTGACTCTTTGGATCACTTCAAGATTATTTTTCAAGAAGTAGCTGGATTATGGTTCAGTATAACTGTTTGTGAAAATGCATTTACAGTCCTACTCAGTCAAGAATGTAGCTTTGGAAATGTCATGTGATGTAAAGACCTAAAACTACAGGTAGAAAAAGCCACTGAAGTACATATACTACTCTGTGCATATCATTCAAAAATACTGTCAGTGTCTCATAGCTTTTGTGTGCTATTACACGAAAAGGGGGAAAAGAGCTATATATAATCTATGGATCAACTGAAGCCCAAGTATCTTTTATGGCCAGTGTGCTGTAAACATTCTGAAATCACAATAAATGCCCAAATGAGCATTTCTAACCTAGATATTTCTGGATTTTTATGCAGAATTGTTCAAAATGTACTAACACAATGAAGCTGAGATATAAGAAAGTCCACACATCTCTGTCATGTTTGAGTGGGTCAAAAAAAAAAGGGGGGCAGGCATCTGAAAAGGAGAATTTAAAGCAGAATGTGAGCCCCCCTTGAAGACCCAATAAAACATGTAAAGCAAATGACATTTTCATCCAGCTGCAATAATTTGATATAGTCTTACTTATTTTGCAAAGAGCTTAACAAAAAGGGCTGAAATCAATGACCAGATCTCTAGTCTCTTTTCAGTTAAGCCAACTACAGCTAGGGGTTGGAACCATGGTGTGGGGTAAAAGAACTTCAACGCTTTCCCTACATCATCTTCCAGATGAAAAATCTGCCATCCTCTTAAGCTGCCAACAGTTTTCATCAGGAAAATGGCGTTAAACCCTCCTCTTCCAGCACCATGACTTTGATCTCCATTGTCACTGATCTTCATTGTTTCGCTTAGTTAGGCTTTTTTAAAACAGTATTATAAGATCATGTAGGCAGGGTTGGGAAATTCTCTTTTCTTCCCAGTGATGCCTCTAAAACAAAGTGGGCAAGAGTATATCTGAATATTTGTCTAGGTATTCTGTGGCAAAGAGAGCTGAGTAAAAAAAATTAGTTTAGAATCATATCTTCATTGTATTATCTAGCCATCCTTGTATTTATAAAACCTGTACTAATTTTGCCTGTTGTTAAAAAACTCTTAAATCTCATTACGCTCATGCTGTTTTGCCTTTCTTATCCCCACACTTCTTTCTTACAGGCCCTTCTCTTCCTTCACTACAGACGTTATTCAGCCTGTGCCAGATTCGTATGGGTTGGAGAAAAAGCCTCTATTTCTGGCCCCTTAAGCATTTTCCTTCTCAGTTGTCTTTCTCAGATCTGGGGCTTGTTTAGCCTTTCTCCCATCTCTTTTTCTACTCTCACTCCAGATACCAGGAGTTTCATTACGTCTTGGTTTCTCTCTTGCTCTTCCTTCTTTGGATTGTCACATTGTAGTCCCCTAAATCCAGGTTGGAATATTTGTGTTATTAGGCAAATAATTTGCTCGTTATATAAATCATGTCGTGGATGAGGAACGGACTGACCAATATGCATATATATGACTCATTTCTCACACACAGAAGCACTCCTGTTGAAGTTATTTTTCTGTTGGGAAACACAAGGATTTTCTTGGAGTCTTAATCAAAGAGTGCTTTTGTGCACCTTTTTTTTTACTTCTGTTTTCAGAAATGAACATGAAGACCAACCATCTCTAAACATGTACAGAAGGCAAACAAACATTTTCATTAAGTTATTTTTTAAAAAGCCATTTAACAATACAATTTTATATACATTTATTCAGAAGAAGATTCAATGGGGTTCATTCCTGGGTAAGTGAATATATGGTGGCTTGAAACCAGACAGCCAAATTGACTTTGAAAGGGGAAATTTTCTCCCCACTCCTTTAGTCCCCTCTCTCACACACAACACACACCTGGAAACATCCAATAGGAAAATCTTCTGTTTTCCAGTTGCAATTCCAGGCTTTCTGTGACACATGACTGGACTTTTCTAGCATTTATAGTTGAGTATTGTCATTTTAACCTTCCAACAGCAATGGCATCTAAGTGTGGCTATACATAGCATGCATGTATGAAATGGGTCACTCTACACTTTTCAACCTCTTAAGCTGCCCAAATGTTATGTCAATCACAGCTGTGACTTCACTCATTGACAAACACTGAAAGACAGCAACAAGTTAATAACTTAAGAAACAAACTGGGTAGAATAGTGACTGTATATTTGCTCCGTATCTCAGCTTCTACACAGACTAGAAATTTACAGTCTTTATGAAAAGCTGGGAATCCAGGACAGCTAACGATAGTAATGGGCACCATATGGTTCGGACAGAATTCAAGTAAAACTCAGTTGTCTGGGAGATACGGCAACTATAACTTCCCCTCTCCCCTTCCCATTTTGTTCTCTTCCATTCATTCAGCCTTTTTTACACTTCTTTACTGTTCTCCCATCACATATCAGGCAGCAGGAATTCCTATTCTTTCTAACTATGCACACCTGGAACCACAGACACAGGCAAGGTTTAGGTAGCTAGGCAAAAGTAGGGTGCATAATTTTCTAGCAGTGGGAAGACAAAAAGTGAAAGCTTAAGAAGGCTAGCCCTCTAGATCACCACCCCAAACTAGCTATATGCATTTAGACAAATCTCAAGATTTCCTGCTCTGTGTGTGTGTGTGTGGGGGGAATGCTCTTACTTGTGGTAAGCCTTCTTACATCTGAGAAGTCTGCTGTCTCAAACATAATGACTTCACAGCATATTGCAGGCTACAGACAGATCTGAGATCAATCAAAATTAATAGTAATAGCATATGTATTTCTATACCGCTTATCAGCTAAGTGTTCTCTAAGTGGTTTACAATGTGTTAGCTAATGCCTCCAACAATGCTTCCAACAAGTTGGGTACTCATTTTATCGATCTAGGGAAGGATGGAAGGCTGAGTGAACCTGGAGCCCAGCAGGATCGAACTCACTGTTGGGAGTGGCAACCTTTGCATGCCTAATGAAATGACTTAGTTTATTTGCATGTCTATTGTAGACATAGAGAGATAGCCTAGAGAGAAAACTTCCTGTTTGTTGGTTAACACCTCTTCCTCCAGCACGTAGGCTTTCCTTGTTCTTTGAAAAAGGTTCTCCGACCATTTGTCTCTCCTTTTCGTCTTCGCCATTTTTGTCCTGAAAGCATGCTCTGAGTCTCCTAACAGAGATCATTTTGCAGTACGCATATGAGTGCTTTATTTTCTTCCTACCTACTTGAAGAATTGAACCTGTGTAGACTATGCACAAGCTTTTGTGAGTAAACTCTTTTATATTTTTAACCAAACTGTTTTTGTGCTTATTTTGAGCTAGATTAAGTGTGTTTGGGGTGTAGTTAAAGAAGTGGGACTGGTGATCTGTTCAACTTCTGTTTTGTGCAATTACTAAAAATACTCTGCTGATTGAGAGTCTCATTACCAAGGTCTTTCAATATTCAAATATATTTTTAATTTCCCCAACACTCACAAACTTGTGGCTGCAGTACCGGCACTGAACCACTGTGCCACCAAGGTGCAGTGGTTGAACTTAAACCTCAGTATCGCCAAGTTTCACGTGTCTACGTTTAAGAGTATTGAAGCTTTGGTAGATATAGACAGACACTCTTGCATTATTATAAATATATCTTGAAGAGGCTTACAAACATGGAGAAGTTGCCTGTATAATGCATGGTTGCTTCACTGTGCATCCGGTGGCAAGATTCTTGCGCCCTGACGCTTTACTTCCTCCTTTTAAACCTTGTGCTTCCAACGCCCAGCTAGTTTCAAAAGCCCTTACTTTTGCCCATTTCCATGACTGCCATGGTTTTGCACCTGTATAATTTGCTCTTTCTGCTTGTATTCGCAATACATTAGACTTCAGAAAGTAAAATAAATAATAAAAAGTAAATAAATAAAGAGTTACACAACTGCTATCATAGCTGTAAGTGGTTAGTTACAGATACAGCTATACTTCTAAAAAGATAACTCTTTACTTTCCAATGTCTCAAAAGTTACAATTATGGTTTGAGCTCCCTAAGTAGTTAGTTATGTTGTATTTACAGTCTTTAAAAGTAACCTTTCATTCTCTTATTTTTCAAAAGTGTCTAGAACTGTCTGAATGCTACAAGCCACTTTTTCCTGTTATTCATCTCACTATCAACTCAGAAACCAAAAACAGCATGCGGCAGCAACATCAGGCACAGCATAAACCAACACCTGGACCACATAATATGTGGTATTCCTCCCTCACCATTTAACAAGACATCTGTAGTTATAACAACTTGTTATTTCCAGGCTCCGTACAGTTCTAGAGTACCACTGTTGGACCTGATCTTCTATAGACCTCATTGCACCTTCCAGCATTGTGAAGAAACACACTATGTGGTTCTGTGCTTTGGCTTCAGCTCCTCTCTACTTGGCCTGTTTTATCTACTTTAGTCATATGGATTTTTATTGACTCCAATGCCTCCGTTGGGCCATTTCTGCACTATACTGTTACAGTGCTATTATTCCACTTTCAACATCCTACAGAATCCTGGGGTTTGCACTTTAGGGAGGGGCATTTAGAATTCTCAGCCGGAGAGCTCTTTGGCTTCAGTAAACTATAAATCCCAAAATTCCACAGGATGTTGAAAGTGGAATAATAGCACTATAACAGTAGTATAGAAATGGCCTTGGACTATGTTAGCCAAACTTCTGGTACTTTGCCAGCTTGCTTTCTCTTTCTTTCTTTCTTTCTTTCTTTCTTTCTTTCTTTCTTTCATTACACACTAGTGGTTCTTTTGCAGCACACAAGTGCATGCATTGATGAACCACTTCAGTTTCTCTGCATCTTGCATGTTGTGCTAACTTTGCCTGTTACATGTCCCCCTAGAGGCCAACTTCAGCCAAGGGTTCCAGCCAGGGTATAAAATACTGTGACAAAGAACAATAACGTTGCTTAAAACTGGGTGAAATAGTTCAGTAAAAGTGACATTCTTACACTGTAAAATAAAAAGAAACCATGCAGTCTTCTGATACCTAGCTGGTTTCTCATACCTATATTGTATCTATACCATGCTATATAGCTTTTAGGGAAAGCTTAAATGTGCAACTGTATGTCACAGCTGACCCCAACAACTTTATTTAAAGCAAAAATTAGAAGATGATCAAAACATTTTATAGAGGAGAACAAGAATATAATGCTTAAGCCTCTTAAAATTGCCTGAACTGTGAAATCAAGTAATGAACACTAGAAAAGGTTCTGTCAGCTGGAATCAAAGCTTGGGCAAGTCAGCATTTTCACCTAAACCCTTATTACAGTGAGGCATTTGATTTTTCATCTCTGCACTCCATTCTGCCCAGCAAATAAACCAATCTGACCTCTACCTGTTATGTTATGAAGTCTGCATGCTATCTTTTAACTCAAGCCTTTCTCCTCAAACCTTCTGAGCCACTTTAAGGGAGATGTCAGACTAGCCGAGACTCTAATTGTGTGGTTTTAGAATCTGAAAATCTTCTGCTTGATCTTATCCTCTTTTTACAAAATGCAGTTCCTGGGGGGTTGGGAGCTCGTCTGTATCAGTGACTGTAGCAACAAAGAAGGAGGGTTAACCCTTCCCTATTCAATATTCCAACTGACATGGATGAATATTTGCTGCTGTTGGCCCATGATTTTAAAATTATGGCTTACTTTCAGCGTATCCCTTCTGTAAGTAGCTCTTCAGGATGGTATGGGGGTGAAGGATGAAGGCACTACCTCAAAATAAGAATTCTGCTCTTCTGAAATGTTCCTTCAGCTCCCAAATTTCTAGCGAAGTACAACAAAATACAAAATCCACAAAGCAGCAATCCCTTTATTGGGCCAACTCCAAGGCATAAAATATATCATGTAACTTCTAGCATTTAAAACTTCAGTTGAATATTTTTAAACACAGTCAAGGCATGCAAAGAAAAGGCACAGGCAAAGTTATAAAAGGAATGTGAATGCAGCAAATGTAAAAGTTCTAGGTGTGCATGATTTTCAATGTCTCAGTCTCTACAATGCTAGAAATCTGGAGAGTAAAGCAAAAATTCCATTGAAGGCAGTATTCATATTTGGTAGCTACAAATAAAAATTTGTAGGCACACTCCACTAGACCTTACATATCCAAAGTATTTCTTCCTTCTGCAATATTCTAAAGGGTCCTCCAATCCTCTGGAAGAGGTTAGCAAAAAGTGGGAGCATAGAAATCTACACAAGAAGGTGGAAATTGGCCAAACTGACCTCTGTTGTCTTCCATGAGCACAACTCTCAGCCTTATGGAGAGATTTTTATACTAGGAATTCATACAAGGAGAAAGGGTTCCTTCTCTTCTTCCCTCATGACCCTAAACTTAATTTGAAGAAGGGGGATCCATTTTTGAAACAGCACAGGCCCACTTGTACCACTAGGATAAAAATGGGGACCTGAATAATGATGTATTGCATTTAACTTGAATATGCATTCAACTACATCCTAAGAAACACAGCTGAGTTTAGGTGATTTCTTAAAAAACAGCACAACAGCTACAAACAACATGCAATTAAATATTAAAACAAAAAAAAGAAAGAAAGAAAGAAAGAAAGAAAGAAAGAAAGAAAGAAAGAAAGAAAAAATCTTTTCACAAAGTGACTGATGAACTTCATCATGCAAACCCATAAAACTGTAGCTGTCAATTACTTCAAGTATGGTATCTTGACAAAAGAAGTGTAAGAAGCTTTCTAACACAAAGGGATATCAAGGAAAGCTCTTTTCTGTAAAGTTGGGCTTTTCCTACTGATTAATGCTACATTCAACAAAAGAGACACTGTCTGCCTAATTACGTTAAATACTTATCTTCAGGGGATTAGCAGGGTGTTTCTGCTCAATGTCACTCTTCCTGACAACCTAATGATAGATCTGTTTACTTAAGAGAGCACTTAGTGTTTTTAAAAACTGTTTTCTTAACTGCTTCCATATCATGAAAATATTTGATTAACATACACTAGCTTATCTTATAGTGGGAACAGCACATTCCACATATTTTTTTTTTGCTTTCTTCAAAGAAGTATGACTGCAGCTTGCAGTTATCTTCCAACACCCTCACATTCCACCTTCCCAAAGTCCAAGAAATAGATGTTACATCAAAACAGTATTTCAATGTTATTCCTCACCAAAGTAAAACTATGATCTGAAAGGCAAAGAAAGAGAAATAGAAAAACAGGAAGAAATTAAGTTTGCTTACTTCTGTCTATTAAGTCTCAAATGACAAAAGGATGCCCACATTCTTCGGTCAATGAAGTAAATGTCCAAACTTTCAAGCCACATCTCCACAAAAGGCACAGAATCAAAACCAGAGAAACATCATCCTTCCCAAAAAAGCATAAAAGGATGGAGAAGGTTTTGAAGGAAATTTAACCTTGCTCAGAATTTTACTCATGTAAAGTAAGCAATGTCCACTAGTGTTGCTCTTGGACTTTGGTGTGCTTGGCAACATTCTGAAGTGGAAACTGTGCACTGATTATTTTTCTGTTTTTATTGTGATGCAAAATACTATCTTAATAAGATATTATATTAATAAGGTACTGTTTAGTTTTAATATTTGTGACTGTTGGCTGTCTTTATCATAAAACTATGAAATCTCAGAGATAAAAGGACCAAAAAGGTCATCTAGTCCAACCCTCTTTCATGCAGGAATACACAACTAAAACATTTCTGGAAGATGCCCATCTAACCTCTGTTTAAAGACTTCCAAAAATGGAAAGTCCACAGCCCTCTGAGGCAATCTACTCCACTGTCAAACAGTTCTTACAGTTAAAAAAAGTTCTTCCGAATGTTTAAATGGAAAGTCTTTTCTTACAGTTTGAGTCCATTGGTTCATGTTCTAGACTCTGGAGCTGGAGAAAACAAGTTCATTCCTTCCTCTACGTGACATCTCTCCAGATATTTAAAAACAACTATCATGTCGCCTCTCAGAGTCTGCAAGCTTAGGAAGTTAGGACAAAAATATTTCAATGCATACTAACAATGTAACCAACTGTCAAAACATCTTCTGATGAAACAGAAATTTAGAGATTTGCACAGTCCTAACTTGACAATATGATTTTACACGAGGAAACATATGGCAAATACAGTTGATTGATTGTACGGTCACATCATTGGCGTGTTCTTTCTTCATGCTGCTTCCGTGCCAATTCAGAGAAAACCTTGTTTACCAAAAACAAAACTTAACTTCTTTAAAACCTGAAAACTCAATAACAAATGGGGGAGGAGAATAGCCTGAACTTAAGCTGAACTTTGCGAGTGTAGCAAAAGACAAGCAAGAAACTATTTCAGGCATTAGATAGATTGTTCTTCAGGAATTTACTATCTTAATATAAGGAGGTACTTAAATATTGCTTTGCCCATAAGATTTTCAAATGGTTTTCAAGGGTAGCTGCATTGCAGTATTCCAGTGTGGAGCCCACAAGGGCAACGGTGACTGTGACACAAGAACTGTGTCAGCAAAACGGGTCATAGGCATTCAGCTAAATTTGTACTTACACAGTGGAGGTTTAGACACCAACAATAACTTTTCCGGCCTCTTTCACATCTTGAGTTTGAACAGGTTACCGAACTGGTCTGGCCATATGGGTAGCTATAGGTTAAAGGGTTTATGAGCAGATGTCTCAGCAGTTATGCTCCATGGGGAGAATGTTGAAAAGTGAAAGGTGGCAACAGAACTCAAAAGCATCAAGAGGGAATAGAATCAGAAAACAAAGTATATGCCAGACCACCATATAGTTAAACGTATTTATCATTAATTCCTTAATGGCAAATATATTTAACCATATTTAAAAAAACAAACAAACATGTAAGAATTCACACAACCGGATATACTGTGTGTGTGTGTGTGTACATGGCAAGAAACTGAATGATCATATTACATAAAATATTAGTAATGCTGATTATAAATTGCCTCATAAAAACATTAAAAATTGAATTGCTCTTTTCTCATTAAAAGCTTTGTACTGAAAAGGTATAAAAATGTTTTTGTGAGTGGTCACAAAACAGAAATATTGTGGGTTAAGTTTTACCAACTGTTAACCTATCCTTCTTCCACTGTTGTTGTTGTGTGCCTTCAAGTCATTTCTGACTTAAGGGTGACCCAAAGGTGAACCTATCACAGGGTTTTCTTGGAAATATTTGTTCAGAGAGGGTTTGGCTTTGCCATCCTCTAAGAGAATGGGATTTGCCCAAGGTCATGGATTTCTGTGACTGAGTAGGGATTCTAACTCCAGAGTTCTAGCCCAGTGCTGAAACCACTACACCAAACTGTTCCTCTACTCCTTCATGAACAGAATCGTTTGTTTTTTTTCTACTGCAATGAAGCCACTGAAACTGCATATCAATTTCATTTTTCCCTTATTTCAGATTTCTGGCTACTCCATTTTTCTAAAATCCAGATTACTGATGACTCCTTCCTTAAAAGGTCCCCTCTCTGTAAGAATATTTTTATAGCATATTGCAATTATAGCATTCTTCCAGTTGCCAGCTTTGGCTCCCAATCTTTTCCAGAACTCAGCCTCAGTTTGCAATTAGCAAAATTAAGATAATAAAACAATGGTAAAAACTGACAAAACCAAAATTAACTCTTAAAATTTGATAGCACCTTATATTCTATGTATGGGAATCATGTGGCCTTCCAGGTGTTGCTGGACAAGTTCCAGCATTTCTCCCACTGGCTATGCTGTCTGGGGATGCTGGCACTTGCAGTCTAACAACATCCGGATACCACATGATTGCCACCCTTGTTTACTCTCATGCAGTTCTAGTGACTAAGGTGATCTTTCAGCTTGCCTGGATGCTTCCAGTGGTGATGCCTGGCAGATTAAAATGCAAGCATAGAGGACCTGTTCCAGCTTGAGGACCACATCCAAATTCAGAAACATTCCTGGGACAAAAAGGTAAGTTGTCGGATTAAGGTTCTTACTGCCAGAAAGTAGGTAGGTAGCATTTCTACCCTCCAGAATCAGAAAAAGTCTTTACAAAATCTGAGAAATCACCAAGTTATAGGTGTATGACCTTCTGGGGAATCCCCAGAGAACTAACTTGGGATCTAAAAGGGAGTCAAATTCCTTATCCCCACCATGACAGAAGTAAAGTTCCTACAGCATTTACCTAAGAAGTTACCTCATCCTCCACTTGAAGGAGTTTGGACAGTACTATGGTAGGAAGGAGCTAGAGCCTGCTTATGGATGGAGCTGAAAGGTGAGGACAGTTACTTTCTTTGCTTCAGCAGAACAAAAAGGAGCCACTGTACAGACCATGTGAACATGACTTGGAATTGTGGGGGAAGGGCACAGGCTGTAGTAGAAAATCCTACACTGTTAAGATAACACTGGGAAAACCCATAGACTAAGGAGAGCCTATGAAGGTATTTTACATTGGCCAAGTGGGAAAAGAGACAATTTTCTGAAAGTCTGCCCATCTATAAACTGAGCGGTTGTAAGTTAAGAATGTCAATGAAACAGATTATTGCCACAGACAGTGGTCACCAGCTGCTCCATAAATTGCTGAAGAAAGAGAGACATATTGATCCAACAGTAACTTTCTGTCATTGTGTCTATGCCTATTAGAGCAAATGAAGGCCATTTAATTATTTTACTTAATGGCTACAGTGGAAAACTTGTGATTGTGTTCCAAGTACTGCTATTGACCTGCTACGTTTTGTGTAGTATCATATTCATTAATAGATTTCTGTTGGCTACAGTTAGATGGACATTGCAGAGGTGAGACTGTATAAAATGTGATAATGTATAAAAGAAAATACAGCAACACCACACTTCAATAGTGACTTTGTATATCATAACTGACAAAAGCCAGTCCAACTAGTATTTCTAGCATCTATTACCAGAACACACACACACACCAGAAGAAGCTATCACAAGGCTTTTTAAACCTGGAATCTGTGCAAATAAGAGCAGAGCTTGGAACGGTCTAATAAACTGCTACAGATCTTTGACAAATAATTTGTTACTGCTGCCATTCCAAACAGATCTAATCAAATTTACTTTCCGGACTATGCTTCCCAAAATCCCTCAGCCAGCCTGAGGGGTTTATGGAATTCGAGCACAAAAAGTGTTTTTTTTTTTCAAACTCTGTTTCCAAGGTCTCTCCTATAGTTACAATTAAATGTAACTCTTTGTTTTCTTATTATTCTGGTAACTGAATTATCTTCATTTATTTATTCAAGAGTAACTGATTTACTACTACATTGAAAAAGCATACTGGAATATTATCAGCCACTGGACTGTGGTTTAAGGACACAAGTAGTGAGGACTCACTTCTCTGTCAACCATAAACAAAAGTAAACACACGTATAGTTACACTTCTAAAGGAATGAAATTATACCTCACTGCATTACAATTATAATGTAACTTATTTATGCCTTACATATTAAACAAGAATTACAAATAAGCAAGATTGTTTCTTCCAAACTCTGGATACCAATAACATGATTCTCTATGTTCAAAAAGGTTGAGGGTAACAGTAAAGATAATATATTCTACTGAAATTCAATGCATATCCAACTTGCAAGCAAATTCATTAGTCTATGGGCAGAGTGGGCAAACTTTGGAGGCATTTCTCTAGTCTCATGCTAATTCAGCAGATGTGCCTATCTTCCCATATGAAACATCAAGTGACCAGAAGGTCAATTCCAGTTTAAAGCGGGGGGCGGGGTGGATAGTATTTCAAATGATGGACGGTATTTCAGCAAGAAATAGTTATGGAGGCTCCAGAGGAGTAATTCTCACTTTTGTGCCCCCCCTTGTTTTGAGGAAATGTAGAAGGGACAGAGAATAGCCAAAGTAGAAACAGTCTTTGATGGGCTACATGCCGCACATAATTCCCACACTTGCTGTAGGGGTACTTGTCATATTTTAAGAATGCCTCTATGTGAGTACTTTGTTTTCTTGCTATGCTATGGAAATTCCCAGGCCTGGACTTCTAAAGCAGGGGTGGACAGCCTTAAACTTTGGTTGACCTCCACTTTCTGTAATACTCAGGCCCCTTGGCCAATAGTCAAGAATGATGTATGCAATAGTTCATGTGTGATAACCGAAGCCCCTGTCAGAGCTGCTGATGACGAGCAGCAGCTGTTGGTCCCTGTGGCTCTGGCTGGAGATGAGTCCTGCAGCTCAAGAGCTCCCCCTGCTGCCATGGACCAAGCAGGCTCAGACGTTCCTCTGGCTGCTCCTTTAGACCAACAGGGATCCAGCTGTGATCCTGAGGATGCCCTGGAGCCTGCCTCAATCAGCCCACAAACAAGGCGGAGACTCAAGAGAACTGAGCAAAGGGAGGCTTCCTTGATTAAGTTCAAGAAGCGGTGACTGGCCACACCTGTGCCTGGGCTATATAACTGCCTGCCTGGAAGCTTTCCTTTGCTTGTGGCAAACTTTCTATGAGCCCTCTCCTTGTTTCCAGCACCTGGCTCCTGATACCTTGGATTGATCTCTTGGCTTCTGACCCCTGGATTTTGGACTCTGACTATGGCTTTTGCTTGTCACTCAGGCTTAGGTAAATAGACTCCCTATGAGCCATTGCTTGCTTTGACTCCTCCTGGTGGGTCTCTGCTATCTCTCCCTCTCCCTTCTCTGGGCTGGCTCGCTGCCCAGGTCTCTGACCTTGACATCATGAGCATTTGGAAGGGTCTATGTTTCTCAATCCTATTTTAAAGGACCATGTGGCCAGGTAGAATCTAAGATCTACACTGACCATGTGTAAAAAGAGAACAAATGATTCTGGTCAGCATAAGATTCTTTCATGCCACCCAGCTGGGGGAATCACATAATTTGAGAAGATCAGACTTTGGAAAGAGGAAATCAGATTTGATTGTTCTCAATCACTCAAGCATTATACTCCCCATTTGTAATATTACAAGTAATGATTTTAACACACTTTAACAATTGCAAACAGGGAGGTTGTGAAGTGAGTTCTTCTTCCAAATTAAACCATGTGACCTTCTGAAAAATGTTGGAGTGCTCTCACACCTGTTTCTACTAATGATCTTTATACACAGAGACTAAAGAAACACCTTCTACCAATTATTGTAGTAACTTTCAGAACATAATTATTCTGATCACAGAATCAAAGATCCAATGGTGACATATTGCACAGAGAAAAGGTCAGCAAAGGGAGATGCTGTGTACTTTTATCATTGCTTGGTCCCTATTTTTTGCAATTAAAAACAAAGCAAAAAAGTTTGTGCTGTCCTGATGAAAAATCCAACAGCAGTTCATCATTAAGAGAAAGTTTAGATAAGAAGCCAATCACTCAATGTGTAAAAGAAGAAAATTCCAATGTGCTAACACAGCTATCCTCTTTCATTTAGCAACAGCTGAGACTTGAGTATTGCTATCCCGATGTCCTATGGGCATGTTCTTTAAAAGATACTAGATGCCTAGCAGCAAATCAAATCAAATTCAATCAAATCTCCACACTGTCAGTGCCAATGAACCAAAAACTAAGCTGCTGTGACTCATTCTTATTGTTAACTAGTGCCAATACACAGCGTTGCTCAGGATTTTATTTTCTCATAGGTAGTACTTGTTAGAACGATTTGAGATCCTGTGTCTCTAATTCAGCAAACTGTTTTGTCCAATACCTGTAACTTTTCCCCATATTCCCCAATCCAATCTGTATTCAAAGTTATTAACATACAGAGGCTGGGCTCCTGAGGGAATATACTGCCTTCCTCCTTGCTGCTAGGCCTTGTCTCCATAGCAACTGGCCTATTCAAGACAGACCCAGTTGACTGAGGCCATGGACAGGCAATTGGTGTTGGATTAGACTTCACTATTAGCTATGCTGGCTACAACCTCTCAGCTCTCCAGCTGAGAATTTTAAAAGCCCCTCCCTAAACTGCAAACCCCAGGATTTCATAGAATCTTCTCAGGCAGCCAACCATCTGAGGTCTTTGCCTGACACAACCAATCATATGGGGTCTTCGCCAGACACAGACAAACAAACTTTGACTTTTATATATTAGATAATTTTTCTCAATGTACTGCAAAGTCACCTCTAATTCTGGTTGCTGTTCATCAGATCAGGGTGAGTAACAGTGGTAACTTAGCTGTAATGCTGCAACTGCCATCAGTTGTAGCCAGCATAGCTAATAGTGAGGTCTAATCCAACACCAATTGCCCATCCATGGCTTAGGCAGTCTAGTGCTGCTGTGAATTTAGATTGATTGCTATGGATCTGGACCTGACAAATCCAACATTCAAATTGCATAATGATGCTATATCAGTGCTTCCTACACTTGGATCCCCAGATACTGGTAAACAATAGCTTCCAGGAGTCCTCATAATTGGTTATGAGGTTATAATTGCTGAAAGATTCTTTTTTTGGGGGGTGGAGGTGTCTCTAAATTTATTACTTTTCTAAATATACTAATTATCTAAAACCACGGTCAGCACATTATACTCTTTTTCTTGCAAAAAGCCCATCAAAGGTTCCCAGTCTTTTGAAAAAGTCACTACTGATTTTTCTCTTAACAATGGGGTCAATTTATCCATTTCAGTTAAGTCCAACAGTTTTATCAGACAATCCTCTTTTGTTGGAATATCTATGTTCTTTATTTCTATGCGTACAGTAGTTGTGTTGTAGCAATCATGCCATACTTCCCTAGTTGAACTTCAACTAATCCCAAGAAATACAACTTCAGTTCCAACTGCACATTAATTTTCAGCATTATATAAAATGTCTCTGATTCCAGATACACAGAATGTATCTGATTCCAGAATTTCTTGGCCTTTTCAGAAGTCCAACCCATATGATAAGAAGAGCCCACTTGTTCACATTTCCAACATCTGTTAGAACCCTCTTATGCATTGTGGTCAATTTTTCTGATGTCAAATATCAATAATACACCATCTTGTAAAAGTTCTCTTTGAGATCACAAGATAATATAAACTTAATTCCCTTTGACCACATTTTATCCTATTGCTCCAACTGTATGTTATGACCAATATTTTGTGCCTACTTTATCATATAGTCCTTAACCAGCCCTTCCAACCAAGACTTCTTTAAGTCTCTAGTGTGTTTTCACACAAAGGAAAAATATAACACCCCTGGACCTTCACCCCTGGACCTTCATAGGGTTTGTGCATGTAAAGAAGTGCAACAATGCCTGTGGAATAAGAAATGCCTTTGAACGGAAATTTGACTGGAGAATCATACTGGTATGTGGGTCTCAGCAGTGTACTGAAATCCTCAGATTCCATAAATATATGGTACAGTATTCAGTTATAGATATTTTAAGCCTTAATACTGCAGTCCTTTGATTATCTGCCTCTTGGAGAGGGATAGTTAATGCTTTTGTAGAAATTTGGACAACCATTTTCAGTATTCATTCCTACTGTGTATCTTAAGCAGGTGAAATAAATGATCTAAGGTTGGAGTTCAGGTTGTGTACCTGCCATCGAAGAAGGAAACTTCAAGGATCCTGGTCACACCAGCAAAGAAGCTTCTTTACTGCAATAAGTCACAGTGGGTCATGGACTAAACCACAACTTCTATAAAGGTCTATTCACTGGTCTGAACCACAGGGGGATTCAATCTAGTCACTGACTGACCTGCTGCCTGTTGGTTTGGCCTTATCATTAACTTAACAGATTGGTTTCCTGTCTTTGCTGTTATTCTTCTCTGTATTTTATATGATAATTCACCTATTAATACAGAGATTTGGTTTGCAAAAAATCATGGTGGGAACTTAGGGGAAGAGGATTCACACTTCATGAAGAACATGAAACAATCTAATCAAAGAGAAAGGGGAAGGGCACATATATGCTCACAGTGATCCCACATATAGGTAACACATAATATGAAATATTGCAAATATATATGACATAAATATTATTTGACATAAGCATTCCATATATCTGAATCCTTTCATATAGCTGAATCCTATTTGTCAATTATAACCTAGTTCCAGGGGTCAAGGTCTTATTCAAGCCCATGAACCAAAGTCTGTTACAGCTACCTAGTGATTGGAGCATAGCAGGGTTTAAAACTACTTTTCTTCCAACAGTTTAAAAGGTTGACTGTACCATGCCAAGAAGATGGGAAATCAGATGAGACTGCTGAGTCTTTTGTATCTATATGAAAAGTATATAGCTCTCAGGATGTTTTTGGAGTCTAACAATCCTTTACTCACTGGCCATGTACGGGGTCAGTGAAAACTGCAGGCCAAAAAATCTAGAACATCAAAGGGTTTCTTACCCACAAGAGCCTTGTACTGGATTATCAACTAATGAATAACATTTTGGATACTTAGATTTTTAAAATAATTGTAATTATTGTAAGCTACTATTTTGTGGATTTAAAGGCACACAGTGATACTGATGGTTTATGGGAAAATGGTTAAAGGAACTTGTTAATTTTAAGATAAAATATGCATCCATTTTATCATCTCCTTCCATTCTCCCTTCCTCCTCTGTCTCTCTCATTTACAAAATCGGGAAAAGAAGCTACAACCTTAGAGTATATGTCAGTTTTCAAAAGGCCACATAAGTTAAAAAGGACTTTGAGTCTGTACTGAATTTAAGAGTGCGTGTGTGTGAGGGAGAGGGAGAGATTGGAAACAGAAACATTTTATATAATTTGGCTTCATAGAATGCATTTGATTATGGAAGATTAAAATAAAACAAAATCCTGAAGTCAAAGAGCTTTTAGGTGTATTTATGGCTGCATAACAGTTCATACTAATTTAAAAATGGATCCAATATAGAATTGCATCAGAATGGAAACTCAAGTCTGACGCCCCTTGATTTTTCTTACCAAGTATCCTCCTTATCTTCTCTTGCCTTCTTTCCCTGTTAGCAAGAGTTATGTGATGAAAGTGCTGAGATAAAGTAATGGTAAGGAGGATATCACAAGAGGTATTTGAAAAGCAGGAATAATTTACTACATCTCTGCTTTGTTTTACTTCCCTGAGTCTTCCTGTGGTGAAAGCGAATTTATCTTTTCTGGCAGACTCCAGCCTTTTTAGGCCTGAGAGCTCCCCAAGCACACTGGAGTACAGGTAAATGGATGGTGAGTCTTCATGAGTACTGTATTAGGAGCAAGAATTTAATGCTGTGTTTTGCTTAGTATATCATGTCCAAACTACAAATCACAGAAAAAACAAATTCAAGAGTTGCAATGGACAGGAGGTCATGCAGTCCAACCCAATGTTCAGCACAGGATTCTTGCTATTACAGAGTCCATGCAGCCTTGTTCACAAAAAACACTGCATGCTGGCTAGAGTATGCTGGGAGTTGTATTCCAAAAAGGTAACTTTCTAAACTCTGTAGGAGCCCTGGTGGCGCAGTGGTTAAATGCCAGTACTGCAACCACAAGGTTGTGAGTTCGATCCTGCCAGGCTCCAAGGTTTACTCAGCCTTCCATCCTTTCGTAGGTCAGTAAAATGAGTACCCAGCTTGTTGGGGGCAATTAGCTAAAAATACATTGTAAACCGCTTAGATAACACTTAGTTGATAGGCAGTACAGAAATAAATGCTATTGCTATTGTATATTAATAATAACCATAGAATGAAATCCTTCCTTATGTGTATGTGTGTGGAATTTTACAGAAATATAATACTTCAAATCTGGAAAAACCTATGGACAAATTGGGCTCCAAATGAAGTATAGCTGCATATAGAAATAAAAAAAACTACATAACACACAATACCAAAATACACAATATCTTAAAATTTTGAACAGATATTATCTTACAGTGATTTGATGTAAAAGCAATGATAAACTAAACCAATAGATTTTTTGGTTTCCATTATAAGATATGCTGGGAAAGAAGTTCATTAAATCTTCAGTGTGATTCTGTTAAAAGTAATTGGGGCATTTTTCTGTAACTCATTCTAACCTGACTGTTTCCTGGAACTTTTGTTCCTCTTCTCTCCTGTTGCATTTACTCTTTTAGTTCTTCCCCTTTTATGAACAGAAATTAGCCAAGGCCCTTTCTTTGCTCACCACTATTTTACGCAATTCTTTTATTTTTCTTCTCCTTGCTGCAGTATGGGACAAATACCAAGCAAAAATATCCTAATCTTCTTCATAGCCATATCTGAAATTTTACCAGCACTCTCTCTTATACTCTGTATGTCTTTCCCTTCCTTCCTTCCTTCCTTCCTTCCTTCCTTCCTTCCTTCCTTCCTTCCTTTTGTCTTCTGGATGATGAGGTTGCATTTACTTCATAACAATTGTTGTTGCTGTGTCCCTTCAAGACATTTCCAACTTATGACAATCCTAAGGCAAATCTATCATGGGGTTTTCTTGGCAAGATTTGTTCATAAGTGGGTTATCTTTGTCATCCTCTGAGAATGAGAGTGTGACTTCCCCAAGGTGACCCAGGGAGTTTCTATGACCAAGAAGGAATTCGAACCCTGGTCTCTAGAATTATAGTCCCACTCTCAAAACACTACACCACACTGGCTATTCATGACAACAGACAAAGGTAATCTAACTGCATTAGAACTGATGCCCAATTATTATGCAAAATAGCCAACTTAAACACATGAAGACTGCAATAAGAAATTTTAGCTTGCTACTTCACAAGTGAAAATTCAAATACAAGTTGTTGTTGTCAGTATGATGTGAATAAAGTATGATGAAAATGCATACAATGATAAAGAATTAATTTAGAACAAAAGAGCCTGCCATTAGGGCTGCCAAACTGGAAGTGAGACGGGGCTCCGTAACTCTAATCCTTAACAGATCATGAAGCAAGATGAGCTGCAATAAAATTCTGTCAAGCCAGATGAAGATTACTGTCCTCTTCATGCTTCAAACCCCAACTTTTAGCTGCAACTATCTCTCCCTGACACACACAGTGATTGCTTCCCTGGCGGAGAGTGTTGGGGTGCAGAGGAACACCCAGTTCTGTACTTGTTGCCCATCTCTCTTACTATCAACAAACACTCCTCTGCACCATTTTTAAGTTAAATGAATTTTAAATTAAAGCCATAGACTCACATGTCAAAATACGCAAAAAGAAGGATATATCTGTAAGATCACATAAATACTACTTTATTATTAGGTAAGTCAGTGACATAAGCTGTGTATACTTTTAGGAAAAGAGTTGTCCTCAGCACTGCTTACAAGCCTGTATTATAGGGGCCAAACACAATACTGGAAGCATGCTCCAGAACTGTGGAGCCACCACTAAGAATGTTCTGTCCCTCATGTTATCCAACTTGACCTATATTGCCAAAGCATGATATCTGAAGCAGACCTCACTCAGGAAAAATTCTCAATAAAACTTGTTCCCAAATGTGTTCTCAAAAGTCTTGAAGAGTTCATACCAACACTCTGGATAGTGACCAGGAAATAATGGAGATCAGTGTAACTAGCAAAAAAATAGTGCTACAGGTTTTGGAGTTTCTGGTCTTCACCAATATCTGATCAGCCACAATTTTTAACAATTAAAATTTCTGAATTAACATCAAAGGAAGCCCCACCAAAAAAATGCACTAAAGAGTCAGGCACACAGGTAACTAGTACATGCATTCAAAAGCACCAACTATGGCTGAAACTGACATCCAAGTCTGAGCTGGCAGAAGACATTCCTGGCTATTTCCACTACCTGTGTCTCTGCAGAAAACAGTGAGTCCATTCAAGATGCAGATATGGTTCTTCCATGAGATTAGAACCCCACTGAGCTTCAAAACTCCATTCATACTTGCCAACTTCCTGGTCCACAAAACCTCCATCTTTTATAGATTAATTTTCAGCCTGTTCCCTACCTCCTCTCTGCCAATACTGCATCCAGAAACCTGCTCAGGAGTTCTCCAGCCTCTATGAGATTTGTAGCTTGAAAAGAAAGGAGGAACTGCTTTTTATCTGCATATTGGTAACATTGCAGCAAAAACCTCCAGATGACTTCTCCCTGCTGCTTCATATAGCAAGGGGAAAAGTTTAAAATCTGAGACCAAAGGTGGGACAACTATCACCTGATAATAACTTATAAAATGTTAAGATACCACCTAAGCAGAACTTAGAAATGTTATTTGTTTAGAGTACAAATCCCACAACCACAGAAATAGAAATGATTCTGGAAATTATAGTCCAAACTTGGATTCTGGGAGTTGTAGTCCAAAGAAGCAACTTTTGCCAAGCTCTGGTGCTATTTATGTGCAGATCATATACCAGTGATATAACACAAGAAAGAGACTTCAAAAGAGAAGAGAACTAAGCTTTAACTAATTTATCCAGCAGCAGCACAACAATATCATGGTAGATAGAAAGATTTAATTCAGCCTTTCCAACATTTTAAATGGACAAAACAACCTTTCCTACAATGCCATTAAGAAGCCACTGCAGAACAAAATCAATTCAAGTTAACAATAGCTTGAAAGATTTTCTTTTTCGTCTTCTTTTTAGAGGAATCCAGCTACTGTCATTTTACAATAGAACATAATTGAAGTATGCAGCCCTTTTGGGGGCAAGCCAACCTAATTCAGAGTAATATTTTGGGATAAGAAAGCCTTGACAGCCGAGAAAGACATTATTCAACAAAACAAATGCCTTCCTATAGAGAAATGAATATCACCTATACGTTTGCAGCTGTAACAGACCCATTCACCTTCTGCAGACTTTCATTCACTAGGTCAGATGTGAAACCTATCTCTCATAGGTCTTAAAGCAAACAGACTCAGCATTGCCTAGGACTCCCATAGAGTCACCTGAGTGACCCTATTTACCTGGCTCCACTTCATGCCATCCACTTGACTGACTGCCACTTCCTGGAGACCGCCCTTGGCTTGTATAAAATGGCTCTTCACCCGGACTGTCCATTTCATCCTCTACAGATTTGAGGCGCTTTGTAGAGCTGGAATTGAAGGACAGATACATTATTACATCACCTGAAGTGAGATGACAAGTCAGACTATCCTTGCAGAGCCAGACAACCTGCTAGCTTTAAGGGAGAGGTGATACAGCCACTGTGCTGCCTGTTCTAGCACCTTTGACCACCTTCCCTCTCCCCTCTTGCTGCTACTATAGGACAAATGGCTTTCTAGACTAGGTGAGGGATGTGCAAAGAAGACCTGTCGAGAGACAGAATGGAACGCACAACAGTTGCAGATTTTCTTAAATTTGTTGCTTTTAAATAAAAGGCATCAGCTCAGGGTTGAAAGCTGGCAACCCCTGTATAATCTGGGCAAGTATTTATCGGATTTGTGTGAATGCTGTAAGCAAGGCTATACAGTTCACTAACTTTGAAAAGCCTTCATAGAAAGAAATCTGGATATGCAAAGTGAGGACTATAGGAAATGAGGTGTGGGAGGGAAGAACTGAGATTTGGCACAAGAAATCTGGCATAATGACGTTGCCTCGGGAGCCACTGAAACGCTTTGAGAATATTTCTAATAGCAGTCAAGGAGAAATATCCCTTAGAGATTTAAAAGAAAGGGAGAGAAAAAGGGGGACCAATCCCAAAATTCAGATCTTGAAACCTAAAATACTTTTTTTTTTAATTTGATCAATTCAGAGGCAAATCATAGAAAGGCTGTTACTTAGCACTTTTCCATATACCTTTCTCCCTCATGTAGCATCACCGCAAAGTCTGAAAGGAAAAATGACCCTTATGCTGAGCTCTGAAGGTCAATCGACTCCAACTCTGGCAAGGTAATGTGGGGAATTGCAGAGCCAGGAGCCCTCAGCTTCTTGAGCTATAGTAAGAGGAACTGACTGCACTGGGTGGGGGGGGGATGTCCTATTGAATTCACTTTCTGAGGCAGGGTCAGCAAATACTACATCTATTGTCAGCTTTAAGTAGCCTATTGCACATTTCTATGTACAAAGGCAGCAGAACCTTGCAAGGGTAAGCTGCCTGGCAAAACGTCCTATTGAGCAAGACAAAGATGGCTATTTTCTAGATCTATTTTCTGTATCTATATCTATTTTCTATTTCTATCTAAGGCAGCTGAGTAAAAATAATAATTAACTGCCTTCATTTTCCTCTCATCTAAATGTTTACAGAGATCATTTATAATACTGGCTCTTCTTGAAATTTTGCCATAGTAAGAGGTGGGAAGATTTCCTTTTTTGAACTATAGTTGCCAGAATCTCCAGCCACCATGGTTCACAAAACATTACAGATCTTGGTACAAAAAGATACTAAAACATGAATTACTAGTGCACTAGGAACCAGGAAAATTTTGTATCCTCCATTATATCATCTCTGTTTTTCTCACACTATCAATGAAAGTATTCTATATTTATAAGAAAATGTAAATATTGCATGAATATTCATTGCTAATGTGAATATAGATATGGCTTGTTTAATCTTTTGCCCCCATATTTCTAAATTTCATTCACTGTCATGAGGACTAGGCACTTATTTTTCAAATGATTACAAGAAATACCCTCTGCAATCCAGCCAGCCATAGACTAGGAATACTAGCATGTTAGAATGCCAAAGCCTCAACTTTGTTCTTGAGGCATTTTAAATGTCAAAAAGAGAGAGTTTTCCCCCCCTATAATCAATTACTGCTTTGGTAATTCTGCTCAACACCAAACCTAACTAAATGTTAGTAAAATCAATAGAAACATACTTCTAAGTAAATATGTTTAGGACTGAGATACAAGTCTTTAATTTAAGAACTTTTTTTTGTCTAACAAGAAAATAATGTAATGTGAGGAAAAAACAAACATGTTGCACAGTTATTAGCTACTGATGCTGTTTATAATTAGCCTCTTATCTGTATCACATATTTGCAGAAGCATACAAGAGTGACATCTAAACTTTACTTTTAAGTACCATTAATAATCTGTCTATTCTACCAGTCCTGAAATAAAAGCAAACATAGTCTGAGACTAAGTCTAACGAATGACAGTTGTCCATATAGTATTCAGTGTACTTACAGAAAAAAGCCAAAGAATGAATATCCAGATTAGTGCAACATCTAATGATTAGTTTATTTGTCAAATATCAGAATGTTGCCTGAGTACAAGTAAACAGATATTGTCTGCGATATCATCAGTGCAGCTACTAGCCAAACAGATACCATCCCAGTGTATTTATGGAATGTAAGAGTAAACTCTTCATATGAATTAAATGATTTCATGGCCAGCATCCTCGTGGTACACCACAGAGAAACTACAATGGCATCGCAGCAGCAGTGTTACCATGCCATCCACACCCACTCCACGATATAACTGGCAATGAAATATAAATCATACACTGTTAAGGCTGAAAAAGCCATGCTGGCAAAGAGGACTGGCCGAGCATGTACAAAAGTAGGCCAGATGGGACTTCAGGGCATGGCCAGGTCGTATCAGTTAGGAAGCTCCAGTGCTGATGAGCTTGCAATAATCCCTCAATGACTCAACCTTCCAACACAATAGCGCACAAAGTTGTCTCAATAGGCAACCGATGGTCACCGACCTGTTTCCTCTTCCCACTGAAACTCTCCTTTGTTTCCTCACCTACCCAGTCATTAAGAAGCTATCATGATTCCCATCAGTGCTTTGTCACCTAATGCTAAGACCATCAGCCAGCTCTGGACCCTTTTGTTTGCTTTGCCATTAACACCTTCCCCTTCAGTGCAGAAAATGGGTATTTAAAACCCTGGCTACAAGCCAGATAGTCCATAGTACACTGGACCTAGGCCATCACTTAACAGCGCAGATGTTTGCTCTTGTATTACCCTCAGACCCCTAGTCTGAGCCACATCACCTTGTCTTTTCTCTGCATTATAGGTAAATATTGCCCACTTCACCTCAACTTTTCACTATCCAATTTTTCCTTCCTTTCCTTTGGTTAGCCTAGCATGGTTGTGAGACTGCTTGAATCTTGCATGTGTTTGTAACTTCCCCCCAATAAAACATTCTTTTAATCTCAAACTGGTATCTTTGTGTTAGTACCAGTACAGATAGGTGGAAAGATCCTGTAAGGTTACCCTCTTCTCGCAGGCCTCCTTTTTTGAGCTATAATTCCTCACTGGCACTGCAGATGGACCTCTGAGTCACCCACCTTTTGGGTTACAGCAGGAAGATAAATAATGCAGTCACAGTGGGCATGAAGCAAGCAAACACTGGAGAAACTGGCTGCCTAAAGCTGGTATATTTTGTCTGTAACCTGGGGGAAAGTGCAACTGTCAGCATACTGCACTGACATCATTCTGGCCACCACGCTTAAAAAATCTGCAGGTGGGTTTGTAGAACCAGAAGTAACACACAAGGAATGACGTTACTTTCAATATGTTTCTTTTGAAAATAATGAGAGTGTGACTATGCTCCTTTTGTAAACAACATAATGATGGGTACTAGTGCCCATTTTCCATGTAACAAACGACACTTATTAGTTGTCTCTTCTTGTTATTTAGGGAATTAAATACTATCTTGAGACATAGTGAAGAGATTTTTCCAACTATTACAGTATTTTCTTGCTTTTTAACCCTCCTTAACAACTAAATTAACAACATAACATAACAACACAACTGGCATAAAAATGCACCTACGAACAGATTTTGCTGGATAAAAGTTACTTGAGTGGCGGGTATGTTGCAAAATGGATTATCTTTAAAAAGCATCTTTCCAAGGTCAGTAAAGAATGAGGAGAATACACATTACATTTTCTTACATATCATTTCCATACAGGAATAATGGTGTATCTGTCTATTTTGCTGGGTGCACCCATAACAGAGTTCCACAAGTAATCAGAATATGATTACTATACTAATTCAGCTATATATACATGTGTGTATTTCCCATCTGTTATAGTTTGTACATGTGAGTCATACTTTAACTTACAGTGAAGTGATACTTCTGTAGGAAAAATGCTACCTGTGAAGCAGCCCTATGATCAAAGATAGCGTGAACTACATGGTGAAATTGGTATGTCTTGTCGTGTGTTTGAAACATCTGATCCATTTTAAAGGAAAGAAGAAGAATCAATTTGGATCATTAATAGGATTCAAAATGGCTACAGATTTTGAGCCTGCCTAAACATCCGTGAGATTGGATTTATAAAGGAAAGACCATGGCATAAAATAAAATATCCTTGTCTTCAAATTGGCATCAAAGCTACAAAATCAAGAGGCATAGGAACCCAGATCAAAAATTCACCCTTGTTAAGTCACTAAATTCCTAAAGCTTTATTTCTCAGTTGATTTCTAAAGAGTAATTCCTCAAACTTTCATTGGTGTCTCAGTTAATGTCCTTACAGATGGTACATACTGATTTATCTGAAGCCTGCTGTTTCTCCTCCTTTTGTGCAATAGGACACAGGCTATTATACAGAGAAATTAATATTTATTTACTAATAAATACTAGTTTAAACAAGTCATTTGTGTCTTACACATGTTATACAGAAGCCTAATTCATATATTATGAGTTTCTGCTGTGTGAACATTTCTGCACAAGTACTGTCCCATCCTTTCTAGTCTTTTGCTGCTATGAAGAGGAAACTGGAAGTAAACACAGTCCCTTCTACATAAATTTGGTCTATAATAGTGGTTTGATCCTGCATTGTTGTCCATAGAGTTCTGGTTTGTTCTCCCTAAAGCTTATTGTTCTGGCCTCACAGGTGCTTTGGCCTCCTACTTCAATAACTGCGCACCACGGGTCATGCTGGGTGGGACTGATGGCAATTCCCAGACAAAGCGTAGAGGGCCAAAGGTTCTCCATGTCAAGCAAATCAGAGTTCCCTGAGATCTAAGATAACTTGTGTTTGTTTAAAGGGAATAGTGAATGCTTCCAATCTCTTCCTTACAGCTCCAAAAGAAGAACAGATGGAAGGGGGAATGGATGAACCTGTTTGGGCAGCCTTATTCACACAGCAGGAAACCACAGGTCAAAGTTGTGAAATACCCTTCAGCTGGGAACCTATAAAGCTATAGTACTTGTCCATTTGTTTCAGTATTGCCTGTGCCAATGCATGGCATTTGCCATGCAAAAGGGCACCTGGAGCTTCGTGCGATTGTGAGGAATGATCTACACGATGCACTCATAATCGCATGACGCTCCAGGGACCAGCAGACGCCCATCATGCACCTTTGCATTTTTGGTTGGAAGCCGAAAATGGTGCGTGACTGCGCATTGCTCCTGGGCCCCACGCGCACTTACCTGGCATGCGGAGCCTCCAGAGCCGCGCCGGTCACACTTCCTGCCCCAGCACAGCCTGGGAAACTCCCAGGCTGCACTGTGGAAGGAAGAGGCAGGGCTCTCATGCGAGCAGGCAGCTTGTGCGGAGCTGAAGCAGCAGGGATGTGAGAGCCTCTCGCCGGAGGCTGCTCGCACGACCCCCGCACTCCAGTGCCAGAAAAAGGTAAGGTGCGGAAAGGGCTTGGTAGATTTTTTTTAGGGTCTCAGGTTTAAATAATCTGCTAATCAATCTTTTTAACAGGGAATATCAGGGATTAAACTTGGAAATATCTACATCAGCAGTGGTGAACACACGATCCTAATGTCCAATTTTTTCCTCCCCAACCAGGCCACCGAATTTCAGGAGCTAGCTGTACTACCAATGTTGGTGATGTGAAAAGTTGCTGTGGTATGCTATGATAAAATGACCTTCAACAAACAGTAATAACCAATGTCCTCTGAAAGGCCCTCTTACTGAAATGTTACCAGACTTAGAGAACCAAGCATGAAATTAACACTATACTATGAAGTTACTTAACACAACTCTTAATGGATTGGCCACTACAGTGGCAGACTGCATGCTGCTGTTGCACATTTTGCCAGCCAAAGGGACACCATAAAGGCAAACCATTTGTGCGTATTGGAAGAACAGCCTTCTGTTTAGGTATTCTGATTCCTCTTTATCTAGCCTTGATACAGCCCAATAGATTCTTCTAATAGGCTTACTGTTTGTGAACCATTACAGCTGAACGGCTGGCTGCTGTTCATCTGTGTGGCCTGTTCAGATCCCCAGACATGTTTGCACCTTCCTGGCCACCTGAGCATCTCCATAAATTGAAAATTCCTGGATTAGACCCAATTTAATTTAGATGTGCAAATGGCACTGTGATTACTGCTTGAAACACAATGGTGTGGAGACAGTTCCATGTGGCCAGCCATTTGTGTGAATCAGCTTCCTGCATTATTCCAGCACTTTCAGCCATGCCAGTATGGACTCTGCACTTTGTATGCAGTGAGTCCTTGTCATTATATTGCCAATTTTCTTTGTGTACATTGGGTTGCCTTTTTCCTTCCTGTCCTTAAAAATTCAAAACAATATTCCTGAACTCACGGTCCTAAACCAGTGTGTTTTTAATTACTTCTGTTCTAGTTATCCATATGAAATTTATTTACGGCAATTTTCTATTCAAAAGGAAAACAGTTATTCTATAGTTTCACAGAACTGCAAAGCATAAATAGGTTTGGAGTGGATGGTCAAACTGGATGTTACACTCTACTCTTAGAGAGCTTCAGTGTCGCAAACAGAATATATCAGGCATCAAGAGCACAAAATGACAGCACTATTCATTTTGAAACATCCATCAGGATGGAGGAGGTTGAACCATAACTGAAAAGCATGCATAGATCAAATTACCTGGTAGAGGACGTGCTTGGTAATGATCTCCTCATTGCTCCTGGGCTCATGCTATAGTATGAAGAACTTTCCAAATCTGAGAGTGAGAAATTAGGGCCTGTTCCTGTAGTTATTGGTGCTAAGGAAATAAAGAAGAAGAAAGAAAGAAAGTCATGAGGAAAAGGAATAATTACATTTCAAATATTCACTTTCACCTTAATGACTTTACCCAGCATGTAGGTAGAAAGGTATGAGTTAATTGGCACTGTAATCAGTAAGATTAAAAGATCATTATGCAACTTTACGATTAAGGTCTTTTTTGAAGGTCTTTCCCTGGTGGTTAAATATTATTTTATACCACTATATTTCACTGGTTTCTTTCTTAGAAATGGTAAGAATACTGTTTCTTCTCAGATTGTTTCCCCATGAATGTTACCACTGGAAAATTTAACAATGTTAACTTGACTAGGTCAGCCCTTCATATTTGTGGGTTTCACTTTCATTGATTTGATTATTTGTGAATTTCTCCAACCTCTGCCCCGCCACCTCAGATGTTTTTTTTCCAGGGGAACCTTCCCTCTCAGCAGCTCTGATCAGGCTGCGCAACCCTCTTAAAAACCCAACTCCTCTTCTACTGGCTGCTGCCTGTCCAGCTAAGGATGGCTTGCAGCCCATCTCAGAACCACAAACCCTTTCCTGATGCCCCCTCCCAGACCCATGAAAGGAGATGTGCATGAGAGAAGAAGTATAGGGCTACCATGCTGACCCCCTGCCTTTCCCTCTCCTTTCTCTGAGTTTGTTTGGACCCTGGCTGCCCATTCTCCCCCTACCATGTCTCAATCCCATTCCCACAGGCACATACATACATTTTGATATTTAAGTTTTTCCACTTTTGCAAGGTTCCTGCCCTCTAACCCTGGGGAATGTGGTGAGCTGACTGTATGTGCTGTTAGATGTACCTGATACGATCCTCCCCTACTTTTCTCTTGATTGTTACAACTGTGTAATTATTATTTTTTAAAAGAAGATTACTAATTACTTTCTCTGTTGTATAAAGACAGAAAGTCACGAATCTCCTGCCATGAATAATATGGATCTGGTACTATCCATATAAAAAGTCAAAAAAGGTATTTCTAGATAACCTTTTTTATTGTGTAATAAACATATAGTTGGTACAGGTATCCAAAGGCCTCTCACTAACATGTTGTAAAAAAATAGTTCTGGCTATGAAAAACATTTTTTAAAAAAAATACTAAATGGGAGGGGGTGCAACCTTTTTAAAATGTGAATTACATCTGGTGGCTGTTAACCTCCTTTGTTTTGGCCAAGAAAAGGACAATCTTGGGCATCTGAAGGGGTCAAAGGGCACAAACACAACTGGGAGGGGCATGCATCCCCAAGCTACACTTTTCCTACCTCTGCTATAAAGGTATCGAAGAGGATTAATGAGGGCTGGGCCAATGAAAGTTTTCCAAGGGTCAGGACAATCCTAAACTGTCTTTTGGCCGAAAACAACAGAAAGTACATTCAAAGATTCCCTCATAGATTACTGAGAAGAGTTGGATGCCTCCTTCCAACTGTCCTTTAATGTAGTACTGCTCTAAGTGGTAGTTCATGGATGAGCCATTGGTTTCTAGTCTCTAGTGATTTTCTAGGAAAGAAACAATTGTAGCTAATAAACACAAATATGGCGCTGGTCCTTGCCACACTGGAAAAATAACTGCCATCAGTAGCTTGGGAAGCACTGTTTTAATGCAATGCCACTTTAGTTGTATGACTACAAATGTTTTTTTCTGCCCCATTGCTATAATTGTCGTGGTGATATATGAACATATCAAACTGCCTTACAGCACATCAGACTACTGGCCAATCTCACCCAGTTTTCCCTACTCTGATAGCTCTCTGGAGTTTCATTCAAAGGTCTTGCCACCCAAGATCCTTTCCAGTGGGAAAGTTATGGCTGAATCCAAGCCCATCTGTGTTCAAGGTACACTGTAAGTACTACTATTAAGGTTGGACTGCTAGGAGCTATGTGCTGTGTATTAAGTGTTCAGGAAACTGCAGCTGAAGTACAAAAATAATGGGTAATACAAAGAACAATATCCTCATTCAACACTGCATATACAGTTGTCTCATATA
Organism: Iguana delicatissima; assembly: GCA_948472985.1. Taxonomy (NCBI): domain Eukaryota; kingdom Metazoa; phylum Chordata; class Lepidosauria; order Squamata; family Iguanidae; genus Iguana; species Iguana delicatissima. Next base: position 1,972,267 of record CAOKZL010000056.1, read on the forward strand.
ATCTATGGAGTACTATAAGTAATGGTTTAAGGACAACCAGTGAATTGATATGCACTGATAGCAATGCATTTTTAAAAGCACAGGATGGGAAGTAGAACACAATAATATTAAAATGGGAGCCAGTCTGTAATGATCTTTAAAAGGAATTAACTTGGGAAATAATTTACAAGAACACTCTAAACTCATTTGCTATCTTACTTTAACTACAATATGCTTCCTGTGCAATGGGTGAATGAAACTTTAAAAAAAAGCATTGTAAAATTAACTCATTTTATCAATTTGTGCTGTCTGCTGGAGTTTCCTGACAGCAGAGACAAGGGGCTGTAAAACTGATGAATTTGCATGGAAAAAGAAACCAGTGTAAGTAATTTGTGTAAAAGGTAACACGGACATGGACTGCTATAATTCAGACACCCTGCAGATAGCAAACTGCTGCAGTGTGAGCAGTTATGGGTTAGAAAAATGACCACACTGCAGTCAGTCTGACTTGAATGGAAATCAATCATAAAGGTACACTCTGCAGCATCCACTCCACTGTTTTAGCAACTTCTTGGCCAAACATATTTGCACATTAAAAAGCTTTTGCTTGATAAATTTTCTTTCATAGCGTACCTGTGGAAGGCCTAGCTGAAAGGTTAACAATGTGTTTTCTAAGCATGGGGATAGCAATCTCACTTCCTAACTACTGTAGTATTTGTTAAACAGAGTTATGTGAGACAGAAAGTTTGGAGACAAAAATACTTCTCAAACAGTTCCAGTCTATGCATATATTACTGGGAAGTACATCTTATTACATTCAGTGATAGGCTGGCATGGAACCACAGCCTTTCGGCATCGGCAGTCCTTTCCCTGGCTAATCCTGACCTGGAAAACACAACAGTTTGGAACTTCAGGAAAGGAGGAAGAGTACGGAACACCCTCCTCCACTTCTTCAGACAGCAGTAAATGATTCAATGGATTTTTTTTTACTTAGGAGTGAACAGGTATATGGAAATGTTGGATGTTTCTGCTGAAAAGCAGCCTTTTGTCTTCACCTTGTGGACAAGCAAGTGTTTTTGCCCAGTTGGCTTTTCTCTCATCGCTGTTGTAAAATGGCCAACTAACCATTACTCCCTCTTCCCATGTTCATCAACATGTCATTTTGTTTAACATCCTAATCTGGAGGCAGGGTGAGTGTAAAACCTTTCCTAATCTGTAGTTTATTGTTGGAGAATTTGTGGTCTTCCCGATAATTCTGGATGGCAATTCCCATCTTTTCTCACCACTGACTACTGGTATGTTTGCTTGAGCTGATGGGTGCTGCAGTCTATCAACATGTTGCAATCAAACATACACTCCCTGTCTTTGCTGAAATACTGTATATACATTCTGTCTCCTCCACCTCCAGTATTTTTACCACGCATTGAATTTCATTATCAATTTTTTAAAAAAACCACCTCTAACATACACTGAAACAGCCCAAACAGTTAAAATGTAAAGTATTCCTCAGCATTTCCAGTAAGTGAACAAAGATCATGCTGGGGTAATCCAAGGACATTAACCTTTGCAGCAGTAGCAAAAGGGGGTGGGGGTGGGGACTCTATGGTAGAATGAAATAGCTTCTCCTCTATATTTTTGTATCGAACTGCCAATAATCAAATTTGTGTTCTCGGTTCCAAGTTACCGGTCAGTTGAAGAGCTTTTTGTAGTTAGCAGTATAATGGAAGTGAGATGCAAGAGTTGTATTCAGCTCATGTTTAAGCATCCACAGTTTTTCTCCTTGTGCCTGGAGAAAATATATTTCCTATTTCTTTACTACAAGGCTGAACTACAGAGATACATTCATTGCCTTTTTGTGTAAAAATCAGTCAAGGACACACAGAGCACAAATATATACAGCTAGCATACACAGATTCAACCAACCATGGCTTGAAAATATTTTTAAAAATACAAAAAGCAAATTTTGATTTTGCCACTTTATATAAGGAACACCATTTTACTACACCATTGTACATAATGGGCCTTGAGCATCCACAAGTTTTCGTATTGGGGAGAGGGTGGTCCTGGAAACAAACCCTAGAGGATACCAAGGGCCCACTGTACTCTAGCATTCAGTTCCCACAGTGGCAACCAGATGACTGCAAGCAACACACAAAGAGGACATATCCTACTCTGGGATATGGTTTGAAAATAGGTATGAGACAAATAGGCCCTGCAGAGGAAAAATTTTGCAGTGTGGAGTTCAGTGCCCTACTCCACTCCATTCCCCATACTACTCAGCATCTCACAGCCACAGACTGTGCTCAGTCTTTACTGGACTTTTTTTTCAGAGGTTTTTCCTTTAGGTTTTCCTCCCCACATTGTGCCTACCTCTGCAAACTTTGAAGTTCTCACAACTTTGGTGATATCATGCTCTTGTAGGACAATGTATTCCACAACTACTGACACTTCTGCCGGTAAACAGCTGATCATGGTTGGATGACACCCATCACAGCCAACTCTGATACAACTGCATCTGCTCAGACCCACAAGACAGAGACTCAAAGCTCTTCGATTTGCAACAGTCATTTCTCAAACTAAAATACCCACCTAAATCAACAAGACAAGGTTAGTACACAGAAACCATCTACTATAAGACAGAATAAAATGACAAAACATCCCTAGTTGCCACCTATAGTCCCCAGCTGAGACCACTCAAACACAACCAATTTTGGATAATAACACAGCCATCTCATAGGCTCTGGTAGATGTGACAGATGATGGCTTTGAGGTCGAGGAGCAACTGATTGTGGCTGGAACAGAGCCAGTGATTGACCAAACCAACCTGCAAACATTCCCATCAGTAGAAGGACAAGTGAAGGCAGAGTTGCCCCAACCAGCTCCAGAGGGAGAGGGAGCCAACAGTGATTTGGAAGAATTACAGTCACTTGAGCCCCTTAGCCCCCCCTCACAAAGGAGGCTGAAACGGGCAGCTCATAAGTCTGTGGGAGCTGCATTGGCTAGATTAAGGAAGCAATGACAAGTAACACCTGTTCTCTGTGGTTATTTAGGTCTCTCAGCATGGCTTGCTCTCTGCTTGTAGCAAATTACTTGCAAGTCTCATGACCCTAGTGTTCTGGCTCCCTTGACCCCTCTGGATGGACCTCTGCTTTCTGGACTGTTGAACTGGACCTCGGCTTGGCTTGGCTTGGCTCTGTGGTTTCCTCAGTAGTTGTTGTATCAGACATTCCTCGCTGCCTCCTCCTCCTCCTTGCAGCAAGTATCCTCACCTCCTCCTCCTTGCTAGCAGGCAGGTACAGGCAGGGAGTTGGACTCTAACAGGGAGACAGGCCTTTACTGGGCCTACAGGCAGCCTCCAAATCTCAAATGACTGCTCACTTACAATAGGATACATAATATGGATGGTGATACAGGGACAAGAACCCGCCACAAACTCAGATGCCAGCTCTATCCCCATATCTACTCTAAAAGCAATATTACAGGTTTTACAGGCATCAGAAATGGAGATACACCCAAACTAGTTGTAAAACATTTCAACCTTCCTGGGCATAGAATAAGGGATTTACAGCCTGCAGTCCTTGAACAAGAAAAGTACAAAGAAAGATTAGAAAGAGCAACTGCTGAATTGAATTACATTCACAAATTCCAATCCATTAACTGAAGTATGAACAAAGACCATGGCTTCACAGCACACTACATGTATGTATACAAGAGTCTTCACTACTGCATGTGAAACAAAAGAAATTTTTTCAGAAAAGTGGTTGAACCCAAGGAAATTGATTTTTCGTAAGCAGATTTATTGCTTTCGCACATCAACGCTATCTGATCATTGTAAAGATCTAAAAAGATCTGTACTGTCTTGTCCAGCCCTTTGAAAATTTAAGGCAAGGGAAATCACTTGCATCCTTCTAGATCCTATTACATTCTATCCCACCTCCACAACTGTATAATATGCTTTACACTTGAGGCCTTAATACCCCTGGATACTGCATCTGAAAAAGTGGGCTTATATCCACAAAAACTCATGCTAAAATAAAAACCAGTTAGTCTTAAAGGTGCTGCCTCTTTTCCTTTTTCCTCTCACTCTTCCTCTTTTCAATCCATCATTAATGACACTCATCAAAGGTAGAACTTTGTAAACAGCACAGAAACTAGATAAATCCCACCAAGGAATTCTTTATTTTAATTTTTTAAAAACAAGATTTTTACCTCTGTGCCTTATCATTTCAAATATGTTGCAAAACATGAAATTAGAAAAGGTTCCAGCAGACATCTGAGTCTTTTGTAACATGAAACACTACTTGCACATTCCTCATGGCCACTTGAGCCAAAGAATCCAGTGACCTTGTTTGATGATAGGGAGCAGTGAAGAACCTGGTTTTATGTTTAATGATGGGCCTATCATAAGCTTTGCAGTTCTGTTTTAGAAACCTTGCCTGGGAAGCAAATGTATGAAAAATCATATCCAAACACTCTGGGTTTTTTACAAGTCATCAGTCACAATGATTCCAACATGGCAGAAGAAGATACAGGTTTTCACATTGCTTCCAATCTAATGTATTGCTCACGTAATAAAAGAACCTATTTGGAACAGTTGTCTAGACTATGAATGCACAGTAAGTTGTATTTATTCAATGAAAAAACTAGCTTCTCCTTCGGCATCTGCTTGGACTCATGTGTGTAAAGACTGTCTAACTGAACTAATGCTGCCTTGGAATCCAGTTTCAGCTGACTGGGTGGTCAGGTCACAAACTCCAAGATACACAAGGGATACCAGTCACTAGGACTGCCGAATGACTTTACCAGAAAGAGTCACCCATGATAACATCAATTAAAAGTATACCAGTACTTCTCCACATCTATTCCTGTCATTTGAAAAACGTCCAAGTTCCTCAGGAAAAACTAAGACTTCATTACAAAACTGCTTAGATTTTATTTGATATATTGTGATGCGTCTTGTAATATTTAGAGGAGGAATAGCCACTGTCTAGGGTTCAGAGGGCACGGATCTGGTACTGGCTCCAAGCCTTGTGAGGAATACCTTACTTCTCTGCCAAATTTATTGCTGCTGAGAAGCTCTTTTACCCAATTGCTCAAGAACATTATCTCCACTGGAGAAGAAACATGGAGAAGGCCCTCAGCATGAGATCTTAGAGCATGAACAGCCTGCTAAGGGAATAGCTCCTCCTATAGGTTATTTACCTTACAGAGGGAAACTTCTCTAAATCAGTAATGTGCGCATTATGTTCTTGTTATCTATTCCTATTCACTTACATTTCTATTCTCATTCACATACAACTACAGTGGGCCCTTGCTATTCTCGAGGGATGCCAAAAATCATGCATGTTCAGGTCAGCCTTGCGAGGTTTGCAGAAATACAGCAAAGCTTCATGAGGTGAGGCTAATGCAATAAGCCCCTATTAAAAATGATGTAGGGCAGTGGCAGTGGCAAGCCCTAGCTGCCAGGTGTGCCACATTCCTCAGGCTCCTCAGGCTTCAGGGAACCTGGCTGGCATGCTTCTCAGAGGCGAGGGAGCCCAAAGAATATGGCACACCTGTCAGCTGTGGCTTGCCACTCCTGCTGCTGCTGCCCTACAACATTTTTAACAAAGTATAAGCTTACCATATAAGTCTAGCCTTCAAGGATTTGCAGTCTCTCTGTGAGCCTTGTGAAGCTTGGAGAGAGACTGTGAAGCCTCACAAGGTTAGTCTAATACAGTAAGCTTATACATCTGCCTGTAAGGTGAGGTCTTGTGAGGTGAGGTTTACACAGCTGCCTGCTTCTACCTTGCAGATGAATCATGTCACCTCAAAGACAGAAGCAAGTATCTAGCATGCTCTCCACTGCTGATTCAAATGTATAAAAGTGCAGTATTGTGTACATTTGAATTTGTGGTTGGTTAAATTCACAGATCCCGACCTTGTAGATGTGGTGAGTCCACTGGACATTCACAGTACTCATGAACAATATTCATGCGCTCTGCTTACACTGCTGTGATAAAGGGTTGGGAAATATATTATTTATACATTTATTTGATTTATATCCTACGTTTCTCCCAAAATGGGACTCAATGGTCCTCCACATATTATTGTACGCTAATTCCCAACAGTCCTTATCATAGAATCATAGAGTTAGAAGAGACCACGGGGGCCATCCAGTCCAACCCCCTGCCACGCAGGAACCCACAACAAAGCACTCCTGACAGATGGCCATCCAGCCTCTGCTTAGAAACCTCCAAAGAAGGAGACTCCACCACACTCCGAGGCAGCATATGCCACTGCCACACAGCTCTGACCACCAGAAATGCGTGTGTGACTGGAGTAGTTGTTCATCAGTATCTAGAGAGCCACAGAAATGCTATCCTTGCTCTGTTGGCAAACATGTCAATAGTTGCTTATGCTGTTCTTCTGATTTTTTGCTTGTCTCCACCAGCAGTTAACCAAATATACTCTTAGTCTTCGTGTAATGACAATTACAATGGACTAACCAGAATAATGAGAGATCCAGAACAGTGTAGTGGCTTTAGTCCTGGACTAGGACTCTGAGAGATAAGGATTTGTGTCCTCACTTGGCCATGGAAATCCACAGGATGGTCATGGGCAAGTCCCATTCTTTCAGCTTCAGAGGAAAGCAATGGGAAATTCCATCTAAATAAATCTTGCCTACGGTCACCATAAATTGGAAATGACTTGAACATACACAACAGCAACAACAACTGGAGTAACTGTTTATAAAGGTTCAGAAATTGTGTCAGTAGATTGTTTAAATTAAATGAAGCCATAGTTCTAACAACAAATCCTGCATGTATTTACAATCTCTTTTTTTAAATGTGGCACATCAGCTGATGTTATTGTGGCAAGTTGGCAAATCTATCCCCCTCACTAATTTACATGCTTTGTGCTTTAATTAGATACTTTACTAATCTCTTTGCAAATATAATAAGCCACCCCCAAACAATTATCCAAAGCAGGATCTGACCTCACCAATAGATAAATAGGTATTAGGTCACTACAGCAGCAATGATGTCTTTAGGTGTCTCTAGGGTTAAATGGGGGTAAGTGAAAGTTTCCCTTAACCAGCAGGTCTTTTTAATAACCAAGTAATACGCAGAAGGTGGGAGGGCATTTATGTGGCAATTGTGGCTGATATCAGCATCTCAGCCTTTTTCTTCAAACAAACGTTTGCGGCAGCTTGTGTAAGAGAGCTTTGTAGAAAATTGCAGATATGAAATGTGTGCTGTTCATTTTGACATTACTAGTACAGCACGTTATTGACCATCTAATTATGCTGAATTCCATTTATAAACATAGCTAACCACTAAGTTTATGGAGACTTTTCGTGTGTGTGCTGTTTTAATAGGATATTGATTGAGAGCAAGGTTTGAGTGCACTGCCATTGAATTGTGTAATGGCATACAAAAGGCAAGGTCACTGCAACAGTTCATTCAAAGCCCACAGTTTATTTTGTATTATAATTCCTTCTTCTTCCTCAGCTACTGTCTTTTCATATCCAAACTTAAACTGTAGATGTTGGACAGCCATCCTTTCCTGTTGAAGATGAAGTTAGCTACTTTAGGGTCCATTTTTCATCCTGCCTATTTTTGGCTACCTCGCTTACAATATTGATTAGTACAGCAAAAAAGCTCACAGGCTCATACATGGAGAAACAGCACGGATATACTGCAGTAGAACTTAAGAGATAAACAAGACCCTGCAAATATATTGTCCGTGGGTGGCCAATCATTTCTCATTCACCACACTTTGATTAGAACAAATTCAGTCTCCCACCTGGGACTGTGTTTGGATGAAGAATACTGAACACCATCAGGCTGCTTAAAAATCTAACTGGAGGTACAAGACTTTGCACACAATTACAGCCCAGATCACAAGAATTATGTAATAAGGAGTCATTTGTACCCATGGTTAGTTGGTTAAAAGGAGAGGAACAGTAAGGGTGCTGCCACGTCTCAAGTATTCTTGGCAGCCACATCTTTTTGTCTCAAAAGCCTTCCTAGTGCTTAATCTTTTAAGAGAGAAGGTAGTAGGCTGCAATAATGTATTCTCCCCAAACCTTCAGGTATAACCTTTTCTTCCCCCTAGATATTTTTAAATGGTCAGGCAGTTATCAAAGATAAATCCTGGAGTGTCCTGGCTAAGATGATGTTCTCCATGCCTCTTCCTTTTAAAGTGGCTTGAATGCTAACACGGACTGGAGATTATTTCCCAATATCCATTTGGCCCTTTAAAATTGTTGTTATTGTTGTTGTGTAGTGTGTTGTTGTGTTTCCAACTTATGGTGACCCTAAGGAAATCCTACCACAGGATTTTCTTGGCAAGATCTGTCCAGAGGGGGTTTGCCTTTGCCTTCCTCTAAGGATGGCCTTCCATGACCAAATAGGGACTTGAAACCTGGACATATTGCAAATGCATTATTTGTCCACCCTCCTTGAATATGGCTCCCAACCGATCACCCATTACTGAAAGTGGACACTAAAGTTTTCTATCCCTGACCCAATAACCATCTCCTGACAGACATGGAAATCATGTATTGTGTACTTTCTACAGATTTTTTTTTAAAGATGGCTTTTGTTCTTCTGGGCCATCAAGTCAACTCCAACTTATGGTAACCTTATCTTTGGGTTTTCTTGGTAAATTTTATCAGAGGAGGTTTTCTATTTTCTTCCTCTGAGGCTGAGAGTGTGTGACTTGTTTAAGATAACCCAGTGCATTTCCATGGCCAAGTAGAGATTCCAACCCTGATCTCCAGAATCATAGTCCAGTGCTCAAACCACTACACCTCCCTGACAAACTACAGTTCTTGAGAAATTTGGCCTGGAGAAAGGGATCTGTTGCAATCAGGTACAGGATTCTCAGGTTCAGAATTTCAGAATATAGAATTTGGGCAGGGGGTTGTTCTTCTCCCACCCTTTCTGCTGCTGTTCTGCTCATCTGAAGAGCAGCCATTTGATGAGGAGAGTCACCACTATGAAGGGAGGCTCTCCATGTTGTCCTGAATGCTTAGTTTCCTGGCAAGCTTAGTTTCCTGACAACATGGAAATGTATTCAAGGCTATTGCTATTCACTTCAGTTGAGGAAACTGGGACAGAAAGGGGTGGCACTTCCCCAAATGTTTCAAAAACTACATTTAGAATTGGGTAGGTAAATCTTCACGCACACAAGAATAAGTAATGTCCAAAGATTTCTTCCACTGGGTGAGATTACAAAAGTCATTTTCCAGTTAACTTTCTTTTTCCTAAATCCACGTTTTTACACAAGAAACATTTCTCCACCCCCCCTAAAAAAACAAAAAACTGCAAAGGAGTATTTTATTTTTTCATTATTTTTGCAAAAAAGTTATGAACAATCTTGCAGCAGCATATAATTTTTTCAATAGAGTATCTTAATGTTTTTAAGACTTCTTTTCTCATTGAGGATCAGAACATTTGCAAATGTTTTTATATCCCTAGTATGATTATTTAGAATGGATTTACTGTACAATAGATAATGTAACTATGTGTTTTCATGTTGTCTGTTGAGTTATGACAATATCATGAATTTCACAGCATTTTCTTAAGCAAAGAGCACTCACAGGTGGCTTGCCATTGCCATAGCCTACAGTATCTGGTATTCCCTTGCGGTCTTCCTGCCAAGTACTTAGCAGGATCATATGGTTCTGTTATCTTTCTGAGATCATACAGGCTATGCTACCTTTAGGGTATTTAGGCAGACCTAGAGCAGACGCTACACCTTTGCTTATCAGATGTTCTGGACTACAATGCTCACAATCTCTTATCATGTTGGGTAGGGCTTCTGGGAACTGTAGTCCAAACAGTTGCAATGAAATGTTTCCTGTCCCTGCTATAAGCAAAAGTATATAACATTTCATCCTGTAACAACAATTCCTTATCAGGTTTGGCCCTGCCCTCTGGAAGCAAATGCCAAGGAGGGGAGTGGTGGTGGGTTGTTGAAGAGACAACTTGAACCAGCCCTCATCATCATTACATTCTAAAAATCAAGCTTCAAATGGGAGTGTTTGGAATGTTTTTTTTGGAATGTTGGATAACGTGATTCAATGTACCATATACAACCCACAAACCATACAGGAACTGTGCCAGTCACCGTTCTGTGTCCTGACCACTGCAGGTAGATGCCAGACTGGGACAGGAGGATAAATACGAGCAGTCCAAAATGGCAATGGCAGCTCAGTACATCACTACCAGATCTTTGACTTCTTTCTTGTGTTCCCTTCTTTTTGCTGCACCTTTGGCTTTAGTTCTAGATTCCTACTCAGAAGCAAGAGAAACTGCTCTCATGCCCTAGCCTTACAAACGTCTTCAGGTCAGAAGGTCATCAAAGAGAAGGATTAACCTGCCAAGGTGATTGTTGGGAATCAGACTGTACATAAGAGATCACTACATTCTTTATTCTTTTTAAGCAACAGTGATTCATGCTGTTCAGTAGGAGAATTATTGCAAATTTCAAACACTAGGGTGCCACCTTATGCCAATCTAAGACTTACATTTCATTCTAGTTTTTATTGCTAGAGACTCTACATAAATATACCTGTTTACATAGTAACGACAATGTATTCCTATCATCTGTTTTAGCTGAAGCTTTTAACCACAGATAGAATATCCAGCCCAATGCAAGCATTACAAGATTCATGCATTTCTGGATTTTCCAGATAGCACAGAAGTGCATTTGTAAAGTGACATATTGAATATAGGTTTAATATCTTCAGCAAATAAAAAAAAAACTAATTCCTGTGAGTGTGTGTACATGTGGACGTTAGATGAGGATATCTCAGTTAATATTTTTAAAATGTTGCACTATTTGGGTATCTAAGTGTCATTAGATGAGCCCAAGAAGTCAGTGCAATGTATTGCTTAGGCACAGAGAGTCCCCCATTCAGTTTAATGAGACGCTAATATATATGTCTAAAGAGTATGCATGAGGACTGCAGTGAAAGCACCTTCCATTGAAGTGAAAGGCACAGCTGTTCTGAATATGGAACAAAAGCACATTTCAACCTAGTTTTTCACTAGAGATGAAAAGCACCATAGCACAAACTTCTCAGGCTCCAGTTTAGCTGTCATCAGAGGAGAAGCACAGCAGTGAGACAATGGGGTCCATGTCTCCTTGGACTGTCTGGATTATGTCATAGTAAAATACAATCAAAGGACCTTTGATCAATGGAACAGGGTGGTGACAGGTACTCCTAATTCACTGTTGTTAGTGAATATTGACAAACTGGTAATGATCATACTGCAGCGTGCCATTCAGACGAAGGGCATTAGCATTCTTTAAAGGTCAAAAGCAATGACTTTAAAAAGGCAGGATTCCATTATATTTAGGCCTGAGAAATCTGAAATTCTTTATTCATTTGGAGTGTACAAAACTATGAAGACATTAGTGCACAAATACTGGACATGACTGCATTTGTGTATAAGTTTTTGCAAGCTTATAAAATCTGGGGCTGTAAAATGATCAGAGCTTCATAATACAGATGCAAAACACACTTATAGAGAGGAGGTATAAACACAAAGCATGTGCCATTGTTCATAGGGAGATTTTTAGTATTTGTACACCATTTGATATCAAAATATGTCCAAGTGGTTCATATTTTTGAAAAGTATAAAACCAGTATAAAAATAATTTGAAAACACATTTAAAACTAAAATGTGTATGTGTTTTTAAAAATTGAAGTTTGATGTTTTGTACTCAAAAGCACAGGCATTTTTAGAAGCATTTACTAGTCATTATGAAATTTTAGGAAGCCTGACATTGTAGACCAGGCATAAGAGGCTAGCTGCTTGAATGCAGCCCAAAAATGCTGTTTTTGTATCCTCCATAAGCCTCCAGGGTTTGAAGTTCGCAGCTGAAACACACTACATCTTCATCTCGTCTCAGGTCCAAGTCACCTTCCCCTAGACTGGAAGTGACTTTTCCTTTTCCAGTGCAGCAATCTCTGGGATAGCAGGCTTCAGAATGAGCGATCTACTTCTGTGATATCAGGGCCTTATTAGTTTAATACACTGTATACTAGATAACATTTATTTTTTTTTATGTAATGAGTAATACAACACAGCTTACTAAGCAAGTGTTAGCAAAGTGGAGGAGGAATGATCTGATTTACAACACATCCCACAATCATAGGAGGGTGGAGAAATCAAAGGAAGTATTGAAATTAAAAATATTTTTACTGTATAAAGAAATTATACTTACTTTGTGAGACCCTTACTAGTTCAGTCACACTGAAAACACCTGATGTGACAAAACTGTCTTGGAAGCCCAAATGTCCTAGAAAACACAAGAAAATTATAGATGTGATTAGCCTTAAATACTTAATGACAGTATTCCCAAATACCTTGGTATCTGTTTAATGTAGAAGAAATTGAATATTCAATTTCCCACTTATCTCTAATTGCTGTTTAGGTAGGCAGATATACGGGTAGAGTTTAGGGAAGTTAACATGACATATTAAATATGAGAATTGTATATATTAAAACATCACAGCTGGATATCTGAAACAAAAGAAGCTCATTTTAATAAACATTTACCTCAGATGACCCTAACAACTCAAAGACTGAAATTAAAATACTGTACCTGGGAATCAGACAGGATAGCTAAGTTCTATAATCGTTTTAAATGTTATTCTCCAAAGAAACATCTGATCAGGATTATCTACTCCTTCATTCAAACAAAACAAGATTTAAAGATATACTCTTCATTTTCTGAGGTTACATTAGGGAGATCTTGAAATAGCAGTTGTTTAAAAAAATCTTGAAGAAGAATGTCTTTCAAAAAAGAATGAGAGAGAACAAGAATCTTTTTTTAAAGATTCTTTTTAAAAAAAACTCTTTAAAATGAGCTTTTCAAAAGGGAAACCAAATCTTTGCATAAGAAAGCTTTAACTCTAATCCTCCGAATTTCTTTAAGAGACAAGGCATATGGTTGCTTGCCTATTTCATTTGTGTAATGGATATTTTGTATCAAAATGTTATTACACTTCCCATAACAAGTAGTTCCCTTTTCTGTAAAAACCTGTCTATCACCAAATGTTAATTTAATTTTCTGGGTTTAATCAATTACAAAACAAGAACCTCTCACGCTGCATGATGGGCACAAGGAATTCTGCTGAACCACACAGATTACTGCATATAGTACCTATCAGGACTTCAATTAGAGGTCTATAGCTGATAGGCTAGCATGACCTATTGCTTTTGAAGCAGGGTCAAAGAAAACTGAGGATAGAGGGATTATTAAAAGAACTGTAAAGTCATTCTTGTCTGTAGGATAAGCGGCATACCTCTTAAGGTTGTTCTAATTGAGGTTACCTATTCTAACGTGCATGTGCACGCACATATGTTATTTAATGCAATATAAGGCTCCATGTGCTTTGACACAATAAATAGTGAGGATTCTGTTTGATTTCAATGTATTGCAGCACATTTCTCATCCATTTAATTAAGTTCTTGGATCACACACACTCCCCCACACACAATTTAATATTTATTTGGTGACTTACTAGGATTGATTACATTCCCCCGAATGATTTATTGATTTATCAAAAATTTAAAATTACAAATCTATTACTGCCAAAGAAATTCAGTATTGACAAGATTATTAGAACAACTGCAGAAGTAAATTTACTCAGGCAAAATATTCAAACTGATTTCCCACTAAATAACGTAACACTGCAAGCATGTTTTTGCAGTCCAGAGACACCAGCTAGGATCCTATATCTGCTGCCTGCTATCATCCAGGATTACAGAATTTGCAGCCAATGCTAAAAGCTACATGAAGGATTTGGGCCTGACCAGCCTATTAGCTAATGCTTCTCCTGGTCAGCTATCCAGGTAAATTGAAGGTCAGAGCTTCAAGCTTTTGAATAAATTTAACATACAATACTTATCCCCAGAAATCAATGAAGATTTTAGTACTATAAACTGCATTCTCAAGTCATAAATTTCCCCAGAGTAAATCCACTGTGTGCTTATAATCTCAGAAAAGGATTCCTTCCCCAGGTATTAGTGAATGTAAGCCTTTTATAATATTCTGGTCAATGAGCATGATTTGAGACTGTATTTTTAAAAAACTGTAGAGCAGCGGTTCTCAACCTGGGGGGCGCGACCCCTGTGGGGGTCGAATGATCCTCTCACGGGGGTCGCCGCACCCCCTCGCTGCTGCCGCCGCCACCTGCCACGCACAAAGGCGGGCGGGCGGGCGCCTTTTCCCGTCGGCATCGCCTCAGCCGGGGACGCTGGCCCAGGCCCAGCCCCTTTCAGGAGGGAGGGAGGGAGGGAAGGCCCGCCTCCGCCCCCGCCCCCGGCGTCTCGTGCTGCCCTCTGGCTCCGGCCGCATCCTTCTGGAGCGGCCCCACGATGGCAATGGCGGCGGCGGCTTGGCGAGTGCTGCTCCTGCAGCAGGCCGGGCTGGGCACCCCCGTTGGGCCACACCGCGCCTTTCCTGCCGCCCTCCTCCTCCTCCTCCTCCATCCACACACAAAGGCGGGCAGGCGGGTGGGCGCCTTTTCCCCTCGGCGTTGCCTCAGCCGGGGACGCTGGGCCAGGCCTGGGCCCTTTCGGGAGGGAGGGAGGGAAGGCCCGCCTCCGCCCCCACTGCCGGCCTCTCGTGCTGCCCTCCGGCTCCGGCCGCGTCCTTCTGGAGCAGCCCCGTGATGGCAGTGGTGGCAGCGGCGGCGGCTTGGCCTGGCGTGGCCGCGCCTTCCCCGCCGCCCTCCTCCTCCACCTCGGCGCAGCACCAGCATGGCCCAGCTGTGGAGACGGCCAGGCCCAGTGGCTCAACACCGGCCCAGCGCGGCTCCTCGCCGGTGACTCGCGGGAAGGGGAGGGCAGGAAAGCGCTCTGCTCCGGCAGGCAGGCAGGCCGGCCCTGGGCCTCCTCCGCTCCCCCGCTGCTGGCTCCCCCGCTGCTCCCCCGCCCGGCCTGGCTGGGCTCCTCGGCCTGGAGGGGAGACGAAAGCCCGGCCCGGCGGCGGGGGCGATGGGGCGGCCTCAGCTCCCCGCCGGTGCAGGCCACCTACCCCAGCTGTTCCGCTGCTTGGCCATGGCTGCCGCCGCCAGCTCCACAGCCCGCCCGGCAAAAGAAGGGAAGCGGGGCCGGGGCGGGGCCGGGGCCGGGGCCGGCCGAAGGCAGCAACAGCAGCAGCGCCTCGCTCGCTCCGGCGGGAGGGCGCAGGGAGTTGCTGGCGCAGTGCAAACGTGGCTCGGGGACAGGGATGGGGACGGAGACGGAGGGAGGGCTGGCTGGCTGGCTGGCGTGGAGAGGCGGCGGCGGAGGGCGACAGCAAGCAGGCTCTCTCCATGGAGAAGCGCCCCGCTCCACCCTCCTGCTACCGCTGCCTGCCCCACCGCATCTCCATGGCCCGAGCCTGCCCGAGTTGGGCGCCCGCAGCCAAAACAGAGGGAGCCCCGCTGGACACGGGCACCCGCAAGCCCCGCCGGGAGCCAGGGCGCCCACCCCAGGTAATGGGGCCCAGGCGGGGTTGGGCAGCACAAGAGGCTGAGGGTGGAGGTGGAGGCGAAGGCGGGCCTTCCCTCCCTCTCGAAAGGGGCCGGGCCCGGCCCGGCGTCCCCGGCTGAGGCAATGCCGAGGGGAAAAGGCGCCCGCCCACCTTTGTGCGTGGATGGACTCGCGGGCCTCGGGAGGCCCCTGCAGCCCCTCCTTTTGCCTGCTGTGAGAAAGGCCGCTGGCGGGGAGCGGTGGCGGCGGCGAGGGGCAGGCATGACTTTTCTCCCTCATGTAATATAATTGCATGCCAGGATTTGTAAATTTGCAAATTTTGAAATCTCAAATCTATTTTTCACAGCTGTTGATATGGTTGAATAGACTGTTCTGGGACCGGCCTGAGTAACCTAATCTAAGATGAGTGGGGGGGGCTCTCAGGGTGGGCAAAGTGGGGGCAACTTATTTCATCTTCCAAAGCACAGGAAGGTGCAATGGGGAACCCAGGCAAGTCTGTGAGGCTCCTAAAAATCTTTCATGGATTTTACATAGTCTATAGCCCATAACACCCCACCCAGTTTAAAACAGCCTTCTTCCAGGTTTCCCACGCTAGTCACTCTCTTCAGTCACCTGCCTGGAAATCCACCCTGTGGAAACCTGTAGCTTACCAAAATTTTGCAAGTATTATTCAGCATTCCCAAAACCAGCATGGATGTGGTGTGTTTTATATATTTATTTGATTTATATCCCACCACAGCAACCAAGATAGTGTAAGGGTGAGTGCGTAACCAGAATTCCAATCTCCTGTCAGGCGTTATTACCGCTACTATATTAATTAAAAGGGCACAGAATTTGCAGGGCAGCTTCTTTTTAAAGTAAGAGTTTTTAAAAAAAATATAAAACCACACAAAACAAACTGACGAACAGCAGCAACCACATGTTCCAATGGATTGGTGGTATTGGTATGTGTATATGTGTGTATTATCACTTGGTAACGCACAATATGCGCAATGCTTCTGGTTTCTGGTGGCTGAGGGACAGAGGTGAGGAAGGCCTTGTGAATTGTGCTGCTTATTCTTTTAGTGCTGCACTCCTGTCACATCTTGTTTCTGAATGGGGATGATGTTACATGCCCCTTTTACATTTCTGCTTGAAAGGGATTTTTTTTGTGTGTGTGCCAAATTTGTGAGCTTTGCCTGTCTCTTTGGACAGTTCAGAAAGTGTTGTCATCCTGAACTGAACATGTGAGATTATGCTCCCAGGATGAAACTGCAGCACTCTGCACATGGCTTTCAGGTGGAAGGAGAGAAGGCCCAACAATAATAAGTGTTGAGGGAAGACAGGAGAGAAAATAAAAGTGAAATTTTCCTGATTTTCGGGGGCATAGAATCATAGAATCATAGAAATGTAGAGTTGGAAGAGACCACAAGGGCCATCCAGTCCAACCCCCTGCCATGCAGGAAAACCCTCAAAGCACTCCCGACAAGTGGCCATCCAGCCTCTGCTTAAAAACCTCCAAAGAAGGAGACTCCACCACACTCTGTGGCAGCACATTCCACTGCCGGACAGCCCTGTCAGGAAATTCCTCCTGAGGTTCAGGCGAAATCTCCCCTCCTGCAGCTTGCATCCATTGCTCCTTGTCCTGGTCTCAAGAGCAGGAGAAAACAAGCTCACTCCCTCCTCGACATGACATCCCTTCAAATATTTAAATATGGCTATCATGTCCCCTCTCAACCTTCTCTTCTGCAGACTAAACATACCCAGCTCTCTAAGTCTGTCCTCATAGGGCATGGCTTCCAGGCCCCTCACCATTTTGGTTGCCCTCCTCTGGACCTGCTCCAGCTTATCCATATCCTTCTTGAATTGGGGTGCCCAGAACTGGACACAGTATTCAAGATGAGGTCTAACCAATGCAGAATAGAGTGGTACCAATACCTCCCTCGATCTAGACACCATACTCCTATTGATGCAACCAAGAATTGCGTTGGCCTTCTTGGAACCAATGACACGCTGAAGCGCAGCTTTCACCACATCACAAAGGACTACGAGCTTATGGGGAGAAAGCTTAAGGACCTTGGTGCGCAGGTGGTCGTTTCATCAATCCTCCCTGTTCAAGGATATGGTGCACGAAGGGAAAGGACAATAGTATAGGTCAACAGCTGGCTCCGCACATTTTGCCACCGCCAACAGTTTGGCTTTTTGGATCATGGCTTGAAATTCCAGGAACATGGGCTTCTGGCAAGGGATGGGCTGCACCTCACGAAACTTGGCAGGAACGTTTTTGCAAACAGTCTCACAAGGAGGATTAGGAGGGCTTTAAACTAAGTACAACTGGGGAGGGAGACAAGATTATTCAGGACAAGGACTCGGCAAGTGCAGGGGAAAAAGGCCCAAATGATATTGGCCAAGTAGGAATAGCATCCAATCGTGGGAGGGGTGGAAACAATGCTATGGGACTTGCAGGAAGGGCACGGGGACTTAAGTGTCTCTACACTAATGCATGGAGTGTGGGAAACAAACAAGATGAATTTGAACTCCTAGTACAGGGAGGTGGGCAGGGGGCAGGGAGGTGGGAGCTGGTAATCTTCAGAGCAGGTAAAACTTTTTAAAATGCAGCGGAGCAGAAATTAGCATGGCTTAAATCAGTGTGGCAGGATAGTGAGAGAGAGAGAGATCGCCTTGCTTATATATCAAAATTCATGATGCTGGAAGACTTAAAATTCCTGCCAAAGAACTCTCTTAAGTTTGTTCTGTACACATTTAGTTCAGTAGAACAAGCCATATTGATGCAACTTGTATTGCAAAAGGGTTTCTCACATAATGTCTATCAGAAATAGTTTTTGAGGTGATACAATGAGTTTTCCTAGCACCATAAATAGAATTGAGAATTGTGCAGCTGACAAGAAACTATGTTGTTAGATTAATCTTTTGTATTAATGCAGCTATTGTAATATTTTTTTTCATTAGCAAACCATCCCATGACAATGGAGCATGGAGGGAAGCACATTAAGAAAAGAAATATCAGATATTTACATTACGATTCATAACAGTAGAAATATTACAGTTATAAAGTTATAGTTACAGTTACAGTAACTATAACTATAACAGTAGCAAAATTACAGTTATAAAGTTACAGTTACAGTAACTATAACTATAACAGTAGCAAAATTACAGTTATAAAGTTATAGTTACAGTTACAGTTATAAAGTTATATTTACAGTTATAAAGTAGCAACGAAAATAATTTTATGGGTTAGGGGTCACCACAACATGACGAACTGTATCAAGGGGTCACAGCATTAGGAAGGTTGAGAACCACTGCTGTAGAGAATAATGAGAAAACTATGCACCATACTCCTTTATCATTTGCTTGCGGTATTCATTCGGTTCAACTCATTTATTCACAGTGAACTTTATAGTCTGCTTTCCCCAATGGAAGATGCAGTATGGAGCAGTAGTTAAAGCAGGGATGAACTGTTACAGCAGGTATAGGAGCCACTTTGTCAGCCTAGAGGCCCTCTTGAGCTTCCATGCCCCACCCCAACGTGACCAACAGCACGGTCCTGGTTTTGAAAAACAGGTGTTTACATTAAACAGTGCAGTGCTTGCAACCTATTTAAAAATTAAATTATTAATCCTGACTTCCAGCAGAGCAACTTAACTTTTCTTTGCTAGAAAAAAAAATAGGCAGCCCAGGGAGTTTGGAGGGCCAAGTGTCACATGAATAGCCTGGGAGGGGGCACTGAATTTTGTCTTATCCCTGGGTTAGAGTTTTGGACCGGGATTTAGAAGATTAAGGTTCAGATTCCCACACATTATTAGTTTCCAGGGACCCTTTCATACCATACTTATAGCTCTATGATTCCAACTGAACAGCCATAGCAACATCCTATGGAATCCTAGGATTGGCAGTTTGGAGAGCGACATTTAGAAGTCTCAGCCAGAGAGCTCCTCTACTGCCTCCTCATACTACAAAACCCAGGATTTTGGAGGAATCATAACACTATATTTGGGTTGGCAAAGGGGGCCCAGGCGACCTTGGCCAGTCATTTCTCTCAGCCTGACTTACCACACTAGGTTGTTATCTTAAGGGTGAAATGGGAAGGAGAGTCAGGTATGCCAACCTGAGTTAATTGCAAGAAAGTTGCAGTATAACTTTAACTTATAAACCCAGAGTGTTAGAAATGCACTTTTGGGTCAAGATGTGACTGCTAGAGCTTTTTTTTTTTTTTTTTGTAGACTTCAACCTCTCCAGACTCTCCAGACTACCTTTTTTCTGGCCAAAAAAGTACAACAATTTGGCCTTGTGGATCTTGCCCATGTGGACTCTGGTCTGGAAGCTTCCAGGAATGACAATTCACATTTTAAATAAATTGCATGGGTCCTCTGTATTGTCAAAAAACATTAAAAAAACCCAAACTGGACCTTTCTCTGGCTTCTGGGATTGCTTGTTTTCCTGCAATATACAGCAGCAATCTTTAAAAATTCAGCATATTGTACTAGTTTTAGTGTTGAACTAGGATACTGGGATACTAGAGTTGGAACCCCTGCTCAGCCATGGACACTTACCAGATGACCCTGGGCACATCACACTCTCTCAGCCTCAGAAGGAAAAAAGCCCCCCTTTGGACAAAACTTGCCAAGAAAACCCTCTGACAAGTTAGCCTTAGGGTTGCGATAAATCAGAAATGACTTGAAGGAACATAACAATTGTCCCCAGTGGGTCGCAGAAGAGGACTGTCCCTGAGACCTACAAAGCTGTCCTATCCTGAAATAAAATAAAGGAAGAAAATAAGAGGCTAACAAAACATATAAATCAATAAGAATCCAACTATTTTTTTAAAAAACCAACCCTATTGCAAAATGATAACCACTTTAATATGAAAAAACCTGTAATTTAAAATCCAGGGAAACACATGCATCTTTTCCAGTTATGCACATTTTTTACAGTTTCAACTGACCCACCCACAGAATATTGATGAATAAATGGCTCTAAAATGCATGTTTTAAATATTTATTGCACAACCTGTAAATGCTGCTTTTTTCAAATCACAAAACAATACCAACAAGGAAAGGCCCTGCCAAGAGGTCAGTATACTTGAAACCTTAAAATAGTAATGATCAATTAGAACCTCAAGCCTATTATCTTAACCAAATGCCTGATTAGAAAGAAAAGCCTTCCCTACTCTAACTGCAACTTGATTCATCTTCGTTTTATCCGCTACTTAGATTATCCTCTGTTTCACAAACAATGTCAAGCAAGTAACTTCTAATAATGCTTACAAAATAGATGTCTATAATACTGATTACAGACACACCTTTGGAGAATCATTGAAAATATTTTCTCATCTACTTAGGAAGTTCTTAGCCACATCCTTTGATACTGCAGTAAAGCCTGAATAAATCTTAAATGAATTGAGCACATTGCATTCAGTAACTTAATTTGGATTCTCATGTACTTTAGCATCTGAATCCTTTGCAAAATCTGCAGCAGTTGTACATTCTAACACATTCGACATTTTGGCCCTTTATTACAACTATGCTGGACATTTGCTATTGGTTGAATACATCTGCTGGCATCCTGTTGAGCAGTTACAAATGCATAAGCTAGACTTATGCCTTTTGTAACTGTTTAACACTTATGTTTACCACTGTGGCACATTACCATGATCACAAATGCCCTCCAACCCTACTTCCTGAAGAAGCAAGACACCTAACTGGAGATTCCCCACAATGAGGATCTCTTGCAGAAGGGGGCTAGAAATGTCATACTAATACAACCTGATCACGAGCAGAACAGATTTCTGTTGCCTGATAAGGCTGCTTTCTATTAAGGTAGGCTTGGTCAGATCAGCGGATGTTATGCAGTTACACATTTGGAACTGAGTATGTGATGTAGGACCTCATCCATTGTTTCTTATGTATATCAGCCACTTTTGATACAAATATAAATGATAATATCTGTCTCAAGAATGAGACAATCAGGAAACTTAATGAGGAGGTAGGTAAGTTACACATATAGTAGTCCTCAGCTTTCACTTCTCCCATGTCTTGGATTTCAGCTCCCAGAATCCCCTACTGTTATCCATGATGGCTGGGGCTTCTGGGATCTGAAGTCCAAAGCATCTGGAGTACCAAAGGTTGAGAACCACTGCTCTAAAAATGTTGGCTCTGCATTCCAACTGAACTGACAGTAAGTTTGGAATACCTTTTTGTGCACAATAAGAATCCTCTTAGGGTCTTGCTCTTCAATTCTGCAGGAAAGACACTAACTACATCATGATCTCTTTTGTCTCTCATACTTGCTTCAGAAGTGATAATTCACATTTTTAATAAAACTGCAAGACTCCCCAAGGGGAAGTGTCAAAATGAAGGCAATGCCGTCTCAGAAAACAATTATACCCTCCATATGAAATTTTCCTTCAGTTTCCAGATTCCCAGCATTGCAGAAAGCGGGACATGAAAATAGTTCACAGCAAGAACTCTTACATTTGTTGTATATCTCAATACTTTTCCAGTCTCTTTTGTCTGGGTTCCTACATTGTTCCTAAATGCTGAACTGCATGCATGCTAGAAATTTGGGACACAAAATTCTTATTCAGAATTTTCACTGAATTTGAGAGAGAAAATTCTGATCACTTTTGTTACTTCTATAAGACATCTTGCCTCCTTCTGGGAAACTGAAGCTAGTACACACTTATTCCAGGAAGTCTCCCATCAGAGCACTGACCACCAGAATCATAGTCTTCATATTACCAATCGAGACACTAAGCTTACATGATAATTGTCATCAAATCATCATCTCCACTGGAAACAGAACTTTCAAATGTTCTAGAACCCACTAGAACTATCCTTCAGTGTGGCTGAATGTAATTTGTGGCAAACTAGAAAAGCTTTCAACTATCCTTATACTTAAACTCTTTTACACTATTCCCCTGAAGTCATGTGGGTATGGAACTGAGAACAAGGACACACCTGAGAATGTGAACCATGCCCCTAAATATCTAAGAGCACCCTGATGATCATTTGTTGAGCAAAACCTTCTGAAAAGCCACATGGTTTTATGATGGGGTTCCTATTCAAGAGTGTTTTCTAACCTTGTAATCACATTCAGCTGACTGGTTACAAGGCTGTCTTCAGGCATTTGTACTCAATGTAAGATGGGGGTCTTACTGCCAGGTATGTGGGGGGCACTGGGATGGGGCTTACTTGTCACCCCCATCCCTAGCAAATACCTGAACAATGCTTTAACAAGAGGCAAATGTAGGAAAACTGTGGAATTTCTGCTATTCACATGTATACTCTTCTGTGAAGACAACCAACATTATCTTAATATGTCCCTTAGTACATTATCATTTACTCTGGCCCTGCTGCTTTATTAAGAAGTCCCACATTTTGTTCTATGCATATTTGCTGTGTTTTTCTTTTTTCTTTTCTTTTAAATGAAGACTCATAGACATCAATTCTATGTCTAATTCCCTGGACATAAGACCTAGTGAATCCAGAATGAATTACTTTTGTGTAGGTGTCTCTAGGATTCCACTCTGTTGACTGAAAAATGTTTAGAATTTGAGTAAATTAAGACTTTTAAAACAAATGAGGTATTCTTATTACATTTTAATAACTAAGAATTGCTGTAGTTGACAAGCAAGATTTCACATTATTATTCTCTATTGATATTATCCTTCATTGCTAACAGTTATTTTTCATTTCAGCATAGCAACACATCAGTAATTGTGGTCATTTTATTAGCCATTCAAATGATGTATTCAGTTCAAAATAACCAGCAGACCACCAAGTTCGAAGTGCCAATACTGTTATGTCAATATTATCAGAAGATTGCTTGCACATGTAGTTTTAGAACAATTTGCAAGAACCATTAGAAAATTGTTTGAAACACACACATACACACACACACACACAATCTCAGCTAAATAATGTTACTACAATGGAGGGATCCCTTAAAGACTTAAAAGTCATGTAATACAACCCTTGGCTGGATCTTACTTGTTGAAAAGGGCAGAATACAAGTGGCTAAAAGAAAAAGGAGCCAATATTTGACAACACAAATCAGCATAACCTTTTTAACTGCAGCAGTCATGGATGACTGCCCTTTGACCTGGAGAGATTATGTGGGATTTCAATGACAACAGCTGGAAATGAGCATGTGTGAATAGAGAACACAGGATCTTAGGCCTAACACAAAAGCCTGTCCAGATCAGAGCATTGATTAGAAATTGCTTCCTGGTCCCAGCTTAATAGACTGTAATAATGAAAGTTTTGTTAACTCTTCACAGCATCCAAAATTAGAAGGAGCTTCATCTTTTGTAGTCTTTTAAATAAATTTCACATATCCATCCCCTAATGAAGATATTTTCAGAGTAAAGACAATAACAGAAACTCTTGTATAAAGCAGGATGCAAAAAATGTGCATGATTAAGTTCAGACTGATCCTAAACATGCCTTTTTATCTAAACAGTGCATACACAAGAAATGGAGGGGCAGAATTTAAAAAGTTAGACATATTAGAATCTACGGCCCTTTTCTCACGTGGGGGGGCCAAAACGAGGCAGTGCACGCAGGGGCGGCACTTACCTGCTTGCGTTTTGCTCCGTCCCTGCTCCATCCCTGCGGGAAACGCGGTTCCGCCGCTTCACACGCCGCCAAATTTCAGCAGCGCTCGGCAGTGCCCAAAATGGTGGCCGGCGGCTTCCGGCGGCGCTCCACCAATCAGGGCAGCGTGCCAGCCAGAAGCCCACCCCCAGGCAGATCTGCAGAGATGCAGTAGCTGCCACCGGGCGCTGCCACGGATTAGTGTGGGCAAGTGCTCACACTCGCAGCGCCACCCCTGCGGCTGCGCTAGAGCGGTTGGAGGTGTGGCGCCTCACCTTTTCCAACTGCGCTAGCTCATCCCGTGATGAGAACGACCTCCGTCTCCAGTGTCGCACCGCAGGGTTTTACCCCCCGTGTGAAAATGGCCTACAACTCTGAAATAAAAAGGGTAGGGAGTCAGCTTTGGAGTCTCATACTGGAGACTCCAAAGCTGGCTTATGGTGAATCAGATCAATGATGCACACAAAGCTTAATAAAGTTTCCAAAACTCTTCCCTATCCCTGGCCAAGCTTTGGTATGACCTGTATTCAAGCAGGATTTTTTCCTACATGCCAGATATCTTTAAATATTTGTATTAGCTCTGTGTTCCTTCCCTCATGTTGTCCATGCCCTGTTGCCATATGCTGAAGTCCTCAGAGGCTAATGTCCACAGCCTTTCTCTGTCTCCCAGCAAAAGTACTTAGCTGGAGAGAACCAATATGAACATGATTTTCCAACATTTCAGGAAATTTCTTCCACCCAGCTACTTGAGATACCACCCAGCTACCTGGGACACATATGGCCTCCAGATGTTACTGGATATCAGCGTCCATTAGTATCATCCAGCATTGTCCACAGTGAAGCATGATGGGAACTATAGTCCAACAAACACCAGAAACTGGCAGGATCTCAGTTCTGAACTTGAGAAGGATTTCCTCTAACGTTGTGTTACAGCATCCCAAAACAGGGTAACTGTTGAAGACCACAGAGCATGTGCCAATCACGCAAGGAATGACAGACTGAAGGATGAATGATTGGGAAATCAGAATGAATAATGATATCTACAATAATCACTAGAAAAGGGGAGATGGAAGCTGAGATTTAGGAGTAACACTGTATGGAGTAACAGCAAAACCATACAAATTAGCTTTTGTATTGCATCTCTTTCCTGTTCTGCCCCATTTTGCCCATTCATCATGGATGGTCTGAAGGGACAAAGGGTACTAAAAATGTTTAATCTCTCTGCATGAACTTCAGAGATCAAAGACTAATGTGCATGGCCCTTTTCATATGTAAGCTCAATGCTTGAGGACTGGTTTTCACGCTAATACTAAAGGCATGTGAAAATACTTTGGATCTGTGTCTTAATGGGAAGGAGGGTTCTATGATTCTAAATAACACTATTACATCAAAAGTCCACCAGTAATTTTTGGACGAAATAAAAATAAATCATTAGGAAAATCACCAGTATAGTCACTGTTTAGGGACCTGCATTTCTGAAAGGAACAGATGTCTCAAGTTACCATTTTTCACATTTCTAACCCAAAGGTAGTATTAAAAGGAAACATCATTACAAACAGTCATATTCATCTGACAGATTAGATGATAATATTTTTTAAATCCCCTTCAAACCTAAATGGGATGGAATCTACAGAAGGTTAAACATTTTGGAATATTTATGGCCTTTGAAAAGATGGTAATAAAAAGAAAAGTCACCCTAAAAATAATGAAAAGGAGATATTTATCTTCTTCTCCTAATCACTGCTGCCATAATTTCTTTTGGTGATTGCAACAAAAATTACAACTATAATCTTTGAAAAAATTGTAGTAACTTTTAAATTTTATTTTTTAAAAATAAAAATCTTCACAGTAGCTTAGTGAGCAAATTAATGAATAAATGAAAAACAAGGATTATATTGGCACACTGAGTAGACTGACTGCTTCACAGTGGATTTGGTTTAGAACCTAATGAGAAAACAATTCTTTATCATTATTTAAACAAGTCTAGACAAGACTAGGGTTGGTGTACCCCTGCTACTCTCTCCTAATCCAGTCAGTTGTGGGGAGATCCGGTGTTTTTGCTTCTGTCATTAACTAACCATATTTCATTGTTATATCTACACCCACACACACAATATGTATTCTTAACCATTGCTAAAGACGCCAACTCCAACTTTGGCTTATTAAACAATCTTTTTGTCAATGGACAATACAGTGGAGCCTTGGGGTCTACTGAGGTGTGGTTCCAAGACTCCCACATAGATACCAAAATTCAAATCCCATGACGTACAATAGTGCAGTAAAATGGCGCCCCTTATAAAAAATGGTAAAATCAAAGTTTACTTTTTGTATTTTTTTAATATTTTCAAGCCATGGTTGGTTGAATCTGTGGATATAGAATCCAGGGATATAGATGGCCGACTGTAGTTAAGAATACCTGCTGTTTAGGATCCAGATGTAGCACAAGACTGAATACAGAAATGAAACCTCTTCATATTCACACTGGGTTTACAGGTATAGCCCAGTGCTATACCTGTAATCAGTGCTATACCTGTAATCATATTCCTGTAATGTTATGCCATAATTTAGCCTTTTGTTAGCTTTTTGTCATGAGGTTTCTGTGTCTCAGCAAATTTAGGTTCATAACCGAGCAGTGATTTACCAGACAACTGCAATGTGATATGGTCCTCTCAAGAATACAATTATACAGAATATATGTTCATGTCCATTTACCTTTTACACTAATTTAAGTTGTGTTGTAATTTAACAAAGTCTAAACACAATAATGGACCCAGATCCCTTCTGATTTTGAGAACTAAACAGGGTCAGATCTCATTGGTACTTGAATGGGAGACTGCCAATGAATACCAGGAGCTATGGGCTATATTTCAGTGAAAAGAACTGAGAAAATCACCTCAAAGTATTCCTTGCCTAAGAAAACCCTATAAAATTCATGGGATCACTATAAGTTGACTAGCACTTGAAGGTGTATGCACATGCTTGCCCGCACACACACATACTTTAACAAAAGAACCCACCTTAGTTTATAATTTGCATGTTGACAGTTTTCACATTTTAAAATCTGGCAATAAATAAATGTATTTGGCAGCTCAATAAGGATATTAAAATATTTATAAGAACAGGTTGCTTACCTGTAACTGTGGTTCTTCGAACGGTCATCTGTGCCCTCATACATTAGGAGCTTTTGTGCCCGCGTGGTAGTGTTCGGAAAATTCTAGAGCTTAGTAGCTTGGCTGGAACCCCTCCCCCATGCCGGTACTGTGCATGCTCAGCCTGCCAAGCAACGGTCACTCCTCAGTTCTGTAGTCCGCCAAGAAAGGGACCTGAAAAAGAGCGGACGGTTGGGCGGGCATGTATGAGGGCACAGACGACCACTCGAAGAACCACAGTTACAGGTAAGCAACCTGTTCTTCTTCTTCGTGGTCTCTGTGCCTCATACATTAGGAGACTGTGTAGCTTACCGGTAGGATGGTAGGTCAGGTCCTAGAGAACAGAAGTTAGCACAGCACGTCCAAACTGAGCATCTCGACGGGACTGGCAGTCTAGCCTGTAGTGGTGCACGAAGGTTGATGGTTGGGACCAGGTTGCCACACGGCAGACTTCCTGCAGGTTGACTCCTTGCAGGAGGGCTGCAGATGTCGCCACGGCTCTGGTGGAATGAGCCCAAAGGAATGCTGGCGGAGGCTGGATAGTCTGCGCCACACATTTGGAAAAGCGTTGGGTGGATACCTTGTGGCCTCTTCGACGCCTGCCATAGCACACAAAGAGGTGCGGGGTCTGTCGAAAAGAGGCAGTCCTGTCTGAGTAAAAGGCCAGGGCCCGACAAACATCCAGGGAGTGAAGAGACCGCTCCAAGGGTGTAGTCGGGTCAGGGTAGAAGGTCAGCAAAATGATGTCCTGACTGAGATGGAAGTTGGACACCACCTTCGACAGGAATGATATGTCAGGTCGAAGAACCACCTTATCTCTGTGGAATACTAGATAAGGTGCGTCCGAGCATAAAGCCGTCAGCTCTCCCGCGCCCCGGCCGAGGTGACAGCCACCAGGAAGGCAGTCTTCAAGGAGAGCAGCCTGTCGTCTGCAGTCGCCAAGGGTTCAAAGGGCGGTTTCATCAACTGTGACAGCACCAGGGTCTGCTCGGATCTTTGATACCACTCGGCCCAGGAGGGGAAACGGAGAGAACGTGTAGAGGAATCCCTCGTTCCACCCGAACTGGAAGGCGTCGCCGATAGAGTGGCGATCGCGGCCGGCCCTTGAGCAGTACCGACGACACTTCGCGTTGAGGCTGGTGGCGAAGAGGTCGATCGTTGGCTCGCCCCATCGATCTCGAATCATCTGGAACGCCTCGCTGGAGAGGGACCACTCGTGGTGGCATGAGGTGTCCCTTCTGCCAACGCCAAGCCCTGGTGAGCAGCCAAGAGAGCCGGTTAACAGGTCTCTTTGCAGATAAGACAGGCAATAAATCAAAGAGCTTTTCTGCAGCAGGCGGACGGTAATGAACAGAGAAGGCAGCAATAAATTAAGGAGCTTCTTGCAGCAAGGAGGTTCTCTGGCTGCTACGTCACAGCTAGGCAAGCAGCAACAGTCCATGCCCCAGAGTTTGTTTAAGCAAGAGGAGTTTTCCAGAGCCGGTCCGAGTTCAAGGGGAGGAAACGTTCCAGCAGGTCGGGCAGCGTTCCAGGAGGTAAGGCAAGGATCCACACTAAAATGGACGGTTGTGAGCTGACAAAGACCCCAGGCTGAGTGAGTTCTCTTATAGGCAGGCAACTCCTCCAGGTGCTATCTCAGCTGGAGCCTGATTGCTTGGCGTTTTCTACTTAAACGCTCTGACCTCCTGAGTGCACTCTTTTGCTCCTGATGCTGCTGGTAAGTAGGCACCTGCTCTTGCATCTCACTATCTGACTCTTCTGGCTTGGCTGGGTCTGAGGCAGCCCCTGGTTCTGCTGCTGGGGCTACTGGAGCCAAGGGCTCTGTGTCTGAGGCAACCTCTGGGGTGGGCTCTGCTGGTGCAGCAGGCTCCATGGCCTCAAGCCCTCTGCCTCCGGCTCAGACTCGGAGCTTGTGTCCTGGAGTTCCAGGGTCCTGACACCTGCTGAGTGCGTCCACTGTGGTGTTCTCCTGCCCAGCCAGGTGAACTGCCATTGGATGGATTCGGAGAGAGACGCACCAGTTCCAGAGATCGAGAGCTATGTTGAGGAGAGTGGTCGAATGAGTCCCTCCTTGCCTGTTGACATAACAGACCACAGTCGTGTTGTCCGTGAGGATCAGCATCGTGCGGTAGGTAACGAGGTGACAAAAGGCCCTCAGAGCTTTCCAGATGGCGAGCAGCTCGAGGGCGTTGATGTGGAGAGCGGTCTCGTGGTCAATCCACCAGCCGCGGACTCTGAGGTTGCTGCAGTGCACTCCCCACCTGAAGAGGGAGGCATCTGTCGTTACTGTGACTTTTGGATTTTGCTCCCGGAACAGCATGCCTGACAGGAGGTGGCTGTAAGACTGCCACCACAGCAAGGACTGGCGCACATGCTGAGGCAGCTGAAGCAGGCGTCTCTGGTCATGCAGGAGTGAGTCGAAGACTCGGACAAACCAGTGCTGAAATGGTCGTGCGCAAAGCCTGGAGTCACGGCAGTTGTCAAGGCCATGTACCCGAGGAGCTGTTGGATTCTCCTCGCTGTTACTACCGGGGCATGGAAGATGGTGGACGCTGCCCGACAAAGCATTCACGCCCGGTCTATTGGTAGGTACACCCTTGCCAATACCAAGTCCAGTGTCGCCCCGATGAAGTCGAGAACCCTCGTGGGCTCGAGATGGGATTTCTTCAGGTTGACCTGAAGTCCGAGATGGGTGAGAACAGTAAGTGCCCAATATATGTCACTGTAGAGTTTCTGTCTGCAGGATGCCACCAAGAGCCAATCGTCTTGGTAGGGGTAGATCGAGACGCCCTTTGTCCGCAGGTGTGATACCATTGGGGCCATGCATTTGGTAAAGATCCTGGGTGAGGTACAGAGTCCAAATGGCAGCACCCTGTATTGGTAACAGGTGCCTTCGACCATGAACCGCAGGTATCGACGGTGCTGCAGGAGAATGGTGATGTGGAAGTAAGCATCCCAGAGATCAATGGAGGTGAACCAGTCCCCTCGTTGGAGGAAAGGCAGCATTGAGGGTAGCGCAACCATTTTGAACTTCTTGGGGTGGATGTAGTTGTTCACCCTCTGAGGTCCAGGATAGGCCGCAGGGTTCCATCCGCCTTCGGTACCGTAAAGTACCGGGAGAAGAAGCCGGTGGTCCTGGCTGAGGACGGAAGTTCCTCGATTGTCCCTTTTTGTAGTAGAGACTGGATCTCTTCCAACAAAGCCGAGCTGGCTGGAGTGGACTAGTAGACTCCTCGTGGTGGAATATTGTGAAACTCTATGGCGTAGCCAAGACGGACAATGGTAAGTACCCAAGAGTCCGTGGTGACATTCCGCCACTTGGCGAGGTGTCTGGCCAAGCTCGGCTGATCTTCTGGGGCTGCTGGCAGGCTGAAGGTTGGTGTCAGTGGTGACCTGCGAAGGCGGTCAAAACCGGGACTTTGTCCCGGACGAAGACTTCTTAGAAGAGGAAGATGGGCATCTCCGAAGAGGTCTTCGTGCAGTAGACGAGGTGGAAGGCTGGGACGCAGTTGATCGAGGGGACCGCGGCAGGTATGTGGAGGAGGAGAAGGACCTACACCATGATGGTCAAGAGCCGAAGCTACGGCGAGGCTGGGGCGGTTGGTTAATGTCCATCTTCTTGGCCGTTAGTCGGGCCTTGATGAGATGGTCCATGGCCTCGTCAGTCGAGGTATGGAACAGTCCGTGGCCGTCAAAGGGGAGGTCCTCGATCCTCTTGTGGCTGTCCTCCTGTAGCCCCAACGAATGCAGCCACGCGTGTCATCGAAGGGCAATGGCACCCACCATAACCCTAGAAGTAACTTCCATGGCATGCCTCGAAGAGGCGATCTGTTGGTTCGCAAGCGCCACTGCTTCGTTGAAGAACTGTGTGGCACATGCACGGGAGTCCTCTGGCAGGTTCGCCAGGAGCGGGGAGAACCAGTCCAGGAGATTAGGGTGGTATGCAGCAAGGCAGGCCATTGTGTTCAAGATCTGAGCCACCAGGGAGGAGGCAGAGTAAAACCTCCGGCCAAAGTTGTTGAGCTTGCGGCCTTCGCGGTCTGGTGGGGTCGTATCTGCCCCGATACCATCTTTGGTCTGAGCTGACTCCACAACAATGGAGTTCGGTACCGGGTGGCTGAAGAGAAACTCTGCGTCCTCCTTCTGGGTCTTGTAAAGATGCTCAAGCCAGTGCGGAATTGGCTGAGCCGAGGCTGACTTAGTCCATGGGTGTTTCAGGGCATCCATCAGCGTCAGCAGAAAGGGCAGCGCTGCGGTGGATGGTGGGCGCATCTCAAGATACTGAAAGACGGGATCCTGCGCCACTGGAGCCGGGTCCGCTACCTTCAGGCTGAGTGCCGTGGCCATGTGGAGGAGGATTGTGGAGAACTGCCGTACGTCCTCCAGTGCTGACTCTGGTACCAATTCTCCGAAAGCCAGTGGAGGCAAATCATGGGAAGATGGAGTCGAGTCTTCTGAGTCAGAATCCGTCTCATATGATTGCGAGGAAGAAGACGGAGACCTCTCCACCGACTTCTCCCTGGATGGCTTACTGGGAGGAAGGGCCAGGGTCACCACTGGTGTAGCAGACGTCACTGGTACCACTGATGATGTCGTGGTCGGGGTCGGTGTGACTTTGACGGGCACCACCGAGGGCCGTGGGCGGTGAGCCACCTGCATGGTCAACGTGGTCGGCGCCGTCACTTGTGTCGAGGTGGCTTCAGAAACAGCACATGTCACAGTCGACGTTATCCTCGGGGGAGATGACACCACCCTGTAGTGAGGTGTGGGCTCCTTGAACCTCCGATGGCACAGAGAGGGTGATTGGTTAGGCAACCTCTCGTAGTGAGAATGATAAGCTTTCCTGGAGGACGAGTGGGATCGGCGCCGAGGTGACCAGTACAGGGTGGTACTTATCCCTGTACGACGGGGAGTAAGAGTGATAGGACCCCAGGTACTCGCGCCAGAGGTGCTCCCGGCCATACCTACCAAGGTAGGAGGCGGAGGGATACATTGAGTCCCGAGAGTGGACTCTCTCAAGGCATATCTCCCTGTGGCACGGAGATGGAGGCCCGGCTCTCTGCTCAGGAGAGCGGGACTCGCTCTTTTTAGAGGCTGGCTGTTGACTGGGCAAATGCCGATGTCAAGCCATAGCCTCCTCCCAGCGGTCCACCGATCTGCGGTGACTCGGTGGGGTAACCACAACCGTTAGTTCGGGCGGTTCCGAGGGCATGACCTCTACAGCCTGTTCCTCATTCAAGATCTTGAGGACCTCTTGGTGGTCCGACTGCTCTTCTGGATCCCCAGTGAGCTGGGTCAGTGGAGGTGTCGGGGGGCAAGCCTCCTTAGAAGGGGAGCGCCTCTTCTCCTTCTTTCTCTTCTTCTTCTCCTTCTCCCTACCAACGTTCTGGGTAGGGGGATGTTTCCTTTGGGCAGCTGTCAGTGGCCTGGAGGAAGTCGAGGCCTGCAAGCCCACAGGTGCCTCCTGAGTCGGAGGTGCCGATAGCTTCAGAATCCTCAGTAGCTTCGACGTCGGTACCGAGCCCGGTACCGACGAGGTGGACGGTGTGGCAGCCGCCGACACCGTCGATGGAATGATCGCTGGTCGCGCTGATTTCTCCGCCATCACAACGTGGGCCTCGGGCTGTTCATTTGCTCACAAGGACTCCTCCCAACAATACGACTTGAGCCTTGGCGAGTGGTTGCGGAGAGTTTGATGGGAGAACTGCAGACAAACAGGAGAAGCCTGAACATTGTGGGCTTCGCCCAAACAAAAAAGGCATTCGCGGTGCTTGCCTGACAAAGCGACCTTCCATACGCAAGAGATGCAATTTTTAAAAAGCGCCAACATAGACCAAGAAAAAGCCTGAGAGGAAAAAAGGAGGGAAAGGGGGTCCAAATTACCAAATCCAGTCCGTAATCCAAAAACTGTTGGCCAAAAATCCGAAATCTGAGTCTAAACGAGAAGAAAACGCCAAGAAAGCACAAGCCACTAAGAAGAATCTTTTGTTCACTACGGCGGACAAGAAAGAACTTAGGAGTGACCGTTGCTCGGCGGGCTGAGCATGCGCAGTACCGGCATGCGGGAGGGGTTCCTGCCAAGCTACTAAGCTCTAGAATTTTCCGAACGCTACCACGGAGGTGCGAAAGCTCCTAATGTATGAGGCACAGAGACCACGAAGAAGAACTTAGATAAATGCTGTAACATTTGCCCATTTCAGTGTTCCATCATTACTAGCAGCTTGGTGTTATCTTCACAAAGAAAGTTTGAGCTCAATTAAGAACAATGTTGTGCTTACAAACTACCATACTGATAAAAGAAAAAAGAAACAGTGCAGATGTTCCATAGTTAATTGATACAAACCCAGAGTATCCCACTGGTCTAAGGTTAGTCTAGTCAGTATCTGTAAATACTTCCTATTTCTATATAGAGTTTCAAGATGAGGTGGCTTTTCCACTTCTCACTTTGTTGCGTTCAAAATATATTTGAGGCTGTTTTATAGTTTCAAACCATTTACATATCCAAATCAATCAAGAACTAGAATCATTACAATTGTTTCAGAGCCAGGTTTATTGGTACCCATCCCTTCCTTCCTCTAAATCTCCTCTGCCATAGAGATGTTTACTGAATACCCTTCATTTTTTGAGCAGTTTGTGCCAGGAACCAGTCTTACTGATACCCCTTCTGTTCCCTATTCTCCAAGGGGCTTCCTTAGATCAGCTGTTCGCCATGTCTAATATACTGAGAGCTATAAATCTGCAATGTTGCAGTAGACATTTCTGCAAAGTGCTACCCAATTCACCCAGTTGAGTATTTAAGGGGGGGGGGGCACATGATGAGCAGCATTTTTCACTGTGTGTAAATTGTCAACCTGATTTGAAATTAAAATTTTTGATTAACACAAGCACTTCTGAGCCTCCCACTAACAGCAGCCCCGTTACTGAAAAATGACATGATTTGTGGCATGCATGCTGTACAGAGAGCCACATGCCAATAACTGGAAGGCCCACTTTGTTTTGGCTCTAAAAGCACATTTTGACTTGGAAGGAGTGGTAGCAGTAAAGGACAGAGAACATAAACTTCCCTATTTAACCAACAAAAACAAAGATTTAAATTGTATACTTTTTTTTTCAAGTATCCTCAGGGTACTGAAGGATGAGGACACTGTATATGTGTATGTGTGTCTTCTAGGAAACCAGTGGGATAACTCTTTAAATGAAAAGGAATCCTTCTTCATTTGTAAAAAAGATGCACAGAATTACTTCAGAAGTAAGAAAGTCAGTGTGGCTTTGTAGGAAGGATGGCAGATGAGAACTGGTGAGGCATGTTCACATCCCTACTCTTCTAGTAGGCCATTTACTAACTTTCATTTTAACCTATTTCATAAAGCTGCTGTAAGGATAAAACATGTAGAAGACAGAACAACTGTGGATACCCCACTTTTAAATTCGTGGAGGAAGGACGGGGTGTAAATGCCATAAAACAAATACTCCAGCGTACCATTTCCTGACTGCCTGCTGCTAAGCGTGCAGTCCAGCTGCTCACCAGAGATGGGCAACTTGAAGGCCCTTATTCTTGTTTCATCAAGTTTCTTAAATCAGACTTGAATTTAAAGGCGCTCAAAGAGATTGCACCTTCAAGCAGAGGACAGTCGTCTGCCAGCCCTTCAAGAACAGGACAGCCCTCTATGAAACAGGACAAGTGCCTATCCTATGGCAACTGCTCAAACCACAGAGTGTAATTTTATTTATTTATTTATTTATTTATTTATTTATTTATTTATTTATTTGAAGTGCATCTAGGAAGGTTGTGAACGTAGGACAAAATGCTTGTCCTATCACTTGTAACACAGAAATTTAAGGCTTTAGTAGGCGTTCTATTGTCATAACAATATTGCCTGAAACCATTGAGTTAGCCAAACTAATTCTAGGTCCTCCTGAAAATATTCCACACATGGAGAAAAGTGGTGGCTCCCTTTGCCTTTCCTAAATTATCTAACTGCTTAAATTGAGTTTATTCATATATGATACAGGGTAAGACATGAATGAATGAATAATAATAATAATAATAAATAAATAAATAAAGGCACCCCATTTTTTCCATGTAGAACAAAAGCTTTAAAAGCCAGTCTTAACGTTTATTTTTAATTATTCACCCCACCCCATCCCCTTCCTGAACTCTAGTTCCCTTCTGACAAAAGAAAAAATTGTCCTTTCCCATTACAGTGTGCTGTCTTCATCGTGACTTAAGTGCTAATTTGAATTTTTACCTTTATTCCTGGCACACAGTTTTAACCTAAGATGTAAAAGGTTGTAAAAGTCATGTACTGTACTGCCAGGCTACCCTCGTGTTCCTGTCCATCATCCTGTTCAGACACGGAAAGGGCTAATGATCTGTCAACTAGGTAAATTCATTACCCAGGAGAGAATACTGTGCCTGTTTCTGCTGCCCATTTACAGCAAGGATTTCTTTCAGTATGATGCTGCATCTTCTTTTCTCATGGGAACAGTTTATGCTTGGGAGGATAGCACTAATAACAACAATTTACATTTATGTGGTTCAGGGTATGTTCTATATTTCTGCTCTTTGATTGTTCACAGTCCCACTGCAGATTCATCAATCAGCACGAGGAAGAAGTGCTGTTGCATTTTCAGGAAAAGGTGACCAATAAGCCTGATTCAAGAAGGTTACTTAATGCAACTGGAGAATATAGGGAGTGGGAACAGACCAGTAATTACAAGCTGTTGGCCTGAAGAAAAAAATCTTATGATAAACATTTCTTAGGTGATATTTTTGTCTACACTTCCTCTCTAGATGGAAAAATGCATATTAAGCACATGCACTGGATTCAACAGTACCCTAATTCAGACAGGAAT
The DNA here is from genome assembly GCA_948472985.1 of Iguana delicatissima. NCBI lineage: Eukaryota > Metazoa > Chordata > Lepidosauria > Squamata > Iguanidae > Iguana > Iguana delicatissima. The sequence goes on from CAOKZL010000056.1 coordinate 2,008,330, forward strand.
CCTTCCATCAGAGGAAGAAGCCTTCCATTCGAGGAAGGGAACCCTTTGACCAAGGCCTATTTGAGGATCTGATTTCTAGCCATCTATTTTTTAAATAGATGGTTATGGGCTTGCATTTTGAGTCAGCTTCTGATTCACAAAGTTGGGTGATATCAATTTTCCAGAAGTCATTCCCACAAATGAAGAGTAGCTAACAAGGCCCCTCTGTGAATATCTGGAGTCTTTTGGTATATATATAATAAGAATATGTTCATCCTTGACCTTAATTTTTTCTAGATTGTGAGAGAATATGATCTATAAAAATGCAAAGACATTTTGTATTTTGCAAAGATGTTTTTATTCAGCCTTGGCTATGGTATGTGAACTTGACTGTGTCTGAAAGTGCACAGATTTGGTTGCATCCTCACTACCTCTTGTATTGCAGGATGTTTTATTTGTTTTTATCTCTTGTGTTAATTAATTGATTAATTTTTTTGTTTTTAATGTGTATTCTGTTACTGATTCTATTCTGATACACCTGTCATGGCTGAAAAATAGGACATAAATCAGTAGCATAAATAAATAAACAAAGGAAGAAAGAAATAAAGAAAAACTATTTTAGGCGTTGGTAGGGAAGTCAGCATGGTGTAGTGATTTGAACATTGGACATAGTCCTGGAGACCAGGATTCAACTCCCTGCTCAGCTGTGGAAACCCATTGGATGTCACATACTCTCAGCCCCAGAAAGCACCATTCATTAAATAAATAAATAAATAAATAAATAAATAAATAAATAAATAAATACTATTTTAGGCTTTGGTAGGGAAGGGGCAGAAATTTCTGTGGTTTCCTTTTTATTTAAAACCCATGTACTCCATATTTCCTACGTTATTATATGAACCAAATGTCATTAACCTTTGCTGTCTGCAACTGTCCTAATTTTTTGCTGCACACAAAATACATATACTGAGAAGATATGCACATAAGAACATGTATATTAGTGAAAACAAACAAACGAATGAATATGTTATTAAAAAAACTGTTTCAAGAAATAATCAGGCAAAATTGTATACAATGGATATTAGGCATAAAATGTGCCTATTAAGAGAAATATAAATGAAAATTAATAACATTTCCATGCAGATTTTTAAAATACAGGCATATTTCAGTTACCAAAACTTCTGGCAAAGAAGTTCTTTTTTACAAAGTCTTTTTTATGGGAGAGAGGCCCACTCCCTTTTTCATGTCTCCTATCTAGCTGGAACATGTTCTGCAGCACCGGCACTGGGAAGATGAGAAATGAGGGTTGGAAAAAGATTGACTTTCATTGTTGCATTGCAGTAGCATGTCTGCACTAAACAATGAAATAAAACTTGACCTAGGAAAGAATGATTCTACTCTAGGAGTTCCTACTACAGCATTTCTGCACCAGACTGCTATAGTGCTATTATTCCACTTTCAACATCCTGTGGAATTCTGGGGCTTGCAGTTTACTGAGACCAAAGAATTCTCTGGCTGAGAATTCTAAATACCCCTCCCTAAACTGCAAACCTCAGGATTCCATAGGACGTTGAAAGTGGAATAATATCACTTTAACAGTCTAGTGCAGAAATGGCATATGTGTGCTTATGTACAACTGGCAGAATAAACAGCTGTCTCCAGAATTACTTACTGAGCATGCCTGAACAGCAAAACATAGCAGTTACCCTTGGCATGTTGAAAAAGCATAGATCATGTTGAAAAAGCACAGATCTCTAGGTTTCACCATGAAAATGGAAATCATAAGAAAAGTAGAGATTACTGGAAGAAAAATAATAATAATCCTGGAATACATTTTAGAAGAAGTGGTCTCTAAAAATTCCCAAACGTTTTTGTTTACTTAGGCAAAGCTTGTCTGAGCTGTTGTTTAATTTTACATGTTTATATTGTTAGTTTTGAATTTTTTTAAAAAAAGTTGCTGAAGAATCTTGAACTGTTTTTCTTCCTTGTGATGTAGGAACCTACTTCTGTTCTTTTCATATTATTGCTGCCTCTGATACCAAACTTCTGTTAAAAAAAGTAAAGCCTATATATCTACAGCACTTTGTTAATTGAAGTACACCTGTGCAACAAATGGATCTGGAAACAGGATGGTTCAAACTAAAGGTTAAAAAAAAACTACACCCCCCGGGACATAGCACAATTGATAGATTTGTCATTCCATGGGCTCAGGCCACTGAATTTTTCAAACTGCATAACCAAGAACCTAATTTTAAGTTAGAGAGTAGGCCTTCATACAGAAACAGCCTACAAGTAGTTTTCTAAATTCATACATTGCTGCTGCTTCATGTTTTTATTGGATATTTTGTATTTTAACATAACATGCTGAATCCAAACTTAATCACTGGTTTCGCTGGTTTTCTCTAAACACTACTACCTCTGGATTTAAATGAACAACTTTTTTTCACATGCACTTTTCCAGGTGAGTTGGAAATCATTCATATGGAAGACAGACCTCAGATTACTTCTCTTGTGATCATTTCTGACTGGATTGATTAATAAGTTTAGTCAGGAAGTATTTCAGATCATAGAACAGGGAGTGCATTTGTGTAAGAAATTTTTGTATCATTCTGATATAAAATTCACAGATTTTATACAAATGCTTTTAGCCACTCAAAAGCACAAATTAAATTCAGTGACCATTATTAATCTTTACATTATTTAGATATTTTAAATATATTTATGGATAATGTCATGGTCCATTTAGTGTACGGGTCAGCTGTAATAACAACTTCCTATCCTGACAGCAGGAATTAAAGGTGATTTCTATTTATTTTTCATTTATCACTTATATATAACAAAATGTATCTTTGTCAAAGACTGGTATGTTTGTCTCTAAATCATGTATACAAGCAATTATTTTTATGTAAGAAAAAGAAATTATATATTTTATACAAATAAAAATGGCAACAAAGGAATTCTATTTCACAGCTTACACTCCAGTATTCATTCTGTTTCAACTCTTCCTATCATCTGTGGTTCCTATTAGCCCTGTTAGTCCAAGTAACATAATAACACCCATCAATATTGAATTATATTTTTGTTTGTATTTAATATTTAATTATTTGTTGCTCTGGTATTTTATTCACTCTTAAAAGTGTTTATTAATCTGTGCCATTGAGTGGCTAATTATTCCTCATACTTTGACATATTAAACTATGAGCAACTTTTACTATAATCTTCTTCTATCACAATGCTATAGCCTATGATCTTCCTATGACATTGATTCAGGACAGACAGAAGTAAGCAACTTCACACACACACACACACCACACATCTCTAACTCATGGAATTTGCTGCTGTGCAAGGTGATGGTAGATGTTAGTTGGATGAATTTAAAAAGAGATTTGTCAGATTCATGGAGTATGTATCTTTCAGTGCCTACCAGTCAGAATGGCTATAAGCAAAGCCCAGGTTCTTTGACAATATATTACTAAATACCATTTGATGAGGAACAGGAGTTACTGTCTTGGGTGCATTCCAGAGGCATTTGTTTGGCTCCTACAGAAAACAGGATGTTGGATTGGATGGCTCTTAGGAGGTGAACTCTAATATCATGCCCCTGTGCTCCAAAACCAGGGAGCAGGAGAAATTAGTTCACACATGAATGTGAAGAGACCAAATTCATACTTTCCAAATCTATAAATGAACTGAAATAATTTTTCATAAGCTGCAAATCAAAATATGTGTACAAATTGCACATATTAAATGAAGTGTAAACAGAAATCCATATACTACAGAAGAGTGTTCAGAAGAGCATTTTATATAGGATGGTATACACTTGGAAAAGCTTGTGTGAAAAAGTCTATACTTAGAAAAAAGGGTGTAGGAATTTGTCCACAATTTCTGCAGACTTCAATACAGAAAAACGGCAAAGTGCAAGGAAAAAGAGACAGAATGGCTAGGGTTCTGCTGGAGCATTATGCTGGTGATTGCAGTTTTTTCCTCTATGCAGCAGTGGAAAGAAAGATGGACAAAATCTGTTGCTCTGGGCAGCCTATTTTTCCAGGACTTTACAAATTCACAGCCAGTAAGCCTGTGACCTTTTTCTTCCGGCCATTGCCTGCCACTACCACCAAGACCCTAGCCAATGAATGTAATGTTTGAAAAACAAGAAACCTGGTGATAGATATGCCCATTGCTACAATGTGCCATATTTTTCTAGCTGTACTGTTTCCCTTGTCAGAAAACACAAATCAGGGACAGGAGTTTCCTCTGCACATCTGCCAGTATCTAATAGTTGGGAAATAAGTCAGTGGTGAAACAGTGAGATCAGCAACTTACCAAGGGAAAATGCAGTGTCAAGGTTGGGATCATTAAAACAAAAACAAAGATGATGACATGCAGCTAGATTCACCGTCTCTTTATCCTAAACAACGTAATGTTTGCCTAACAAATCATGGAAGATTTTCTCTTATTAAGTTTGGCCACTGCTGCCTCTGCCACCTCCTCCTGCTCCTCCTCCTTCATTGCTGCTGTTTCTGCTGCTTCTTCCTTTTGGCTCTTTTCAGAGAAACACAGGCACTATTAGAACTGTGCTTCTCAGTTATGTACTTTAAAGACTCCTCACTGTACTGCCTAGAGGCAATAGAAAGAACTCCTTCAAGAAGTTAAGGCATTTTATAAATCACTACACAGATGAGATGGAGGAGGGGAAGGAGGCGCTTTGCTTGACAGTACACATTCAGCAAAAAAAGTCTCCCATTCGTCAAACTTCAGCATTTCCCTGCAATACTATAGCAAGAAACACATGGAGACAGACACAGTAAATGTGATGGACGTGATAAGCAGCATATCGTCAGCCTGATTCTATGGTGTTGCTTTGGCTGCCGCAGCACAAGCAGAGACTTGCGCCATTGCAGCTGAAGTGATATATTAGGCCACGCGGCTCTGTCTTGTGTTTCATCCCAATACCTGACAACTTTATACTTCCTCTTACTAATATGATACGACACTGCAGTAAGCCCAGGGAAGCCAAGTACCCCTCTCTTATTTTCTCTCTTTAGAAAACCCTCATAGAGCAAAACACAGCAGCATAGGTGCTTGGAGTAAATGACGGCACAGCTGGACCAATGGCTCTAGGAGGAGTATGGTTTTTATCATGGAGGTAGAGCATGCACTGCCTCTATGCACCAGAAATGAACCATTAACTTTAAATGTATAGTGTGTAGATCTCTATGTTGGTCTTGTTTTTAAACTCATAGGTAAATGACCCTTGCATCTAGAACAGTACCACACACAGACCTTGCAGCATGTATGTATGTGGTCTTTTAATTCTCTTCCTAGCAATAACCTTACCTGATTTTTTTCCCCAACACAGCATCAAGCTCCAACTAGTTCCTTTGGGGCTTTTAAAAATGATCAGTTGACTGGAAGGAGATTTTCACTTTAGTGCAGTGCTTACTTTTGAGTGCCCCAGATCACACTACAGATAAATACCCATTACAACTGGATCCTAGTCACCAACTGGTAGCATAAAATTTCACAAATGTATCTATGCTGAAGTACTAGATTGTACCATGGCACAACAACTGGCACAGGTATGCATCGTGTCATTGTGCAGCAGTCATTCCAACTCCACACCCACCACTAGGGACCACACTTATCAAAGCTCCTAGGCAGCATGCCTAAGCTTGTGTAAGAGTTTACAGCAGTGTCATAAGATGTCCACAGCCCTGCACAGAATATCACCCCTCTACGACTTCAAAGAAAGCACAACAGTTTGTGTAACGGCAAAGCCACAATGGAATTCTGGCATCCTTGTTTAACTGAGAATCGTAGATTTGGAAGAGACCACAAGGGCCATTGACTCCAACCCCCTGCCATGCAGGAATATCTCATCAAAGCATTCCTAACAGATGACCATCCACTTTCTGTTTAAAAATCTCCAAAGATGGAGACTCCACCACATTCTGAGGCAGCGCATTCTACTGTCAAACTGCTCTTACCATTAGAAAGTTCTTCCTAATGTTTAGATGGAATACTTTTCCTGAGGTTTTGAACCCATTGCTCTGTGTCCTAGTCTCTAGAGCAGCAGAAAACAAGCTTGCATATGTTGACTCTGTAATCCTTTTCTGACATCTTTTGGTATCATTCACAATGTTCAAAAAATTTACTTTTTGGATTACTATTCCAAGAATCCCCTTCTAGGAACCTTAGTCCCAAAACAGCATGGCACATAGTGGAGACAAGTCATGATCTGATTATTTAAAGGGCATTCACACACACCGCTTAGTGTCTGTAAGGTTTCTCAGGCCACATGGATTAGACACATCCACTGCTAGAAATCTGCACTGCTCTCTTCTTGTCTGACAAATGTTCAGTTTCACGAGAATGAGCTCTCTATATGTACTGTTTCCATGGGAGATTCCCACTCTTAAGGACGAATCCTGATTGGAGCTTGCTCATATATGGTGAAAATTCATTCTTACAAGCATCTTCTAGATTTTTCTAACGTGAGGGTGAGGTGGGACACAGTTGTTGACAGAGGGCATGCAGTGGCTTCTGTGCATTCTTTCAATGTAGGGTAGGACTATGTGTATCTTTGTGTAGTGATACTAAATAGTTCCTCTCCAACTGGAATTCAGCTACAATAATTTCACTCTGATTGGAGATGAATTGTTTCTCAGCAATTTGGACATGGACTTATCAAGGGCTCTGATTTCAGTTTAGAGGATTCCAGGAACAAACAGAAAACCAACTGCATGGATACATCACAATAATATAATACTGTAGATGCCTTTTGCAAACACATAATGAGAGCTGGTAGTGATTATATGTTGGATTTGAATACTGTGATGGACTCCAGGCTGCAGTATATGTTATCAGGCCAATGAAATTTGGGAAAAGTATCTCTCTTAAATAAGACATTTGGAGCAGAGTAATTCTACTCATCTCTGTCCCTTCGGAATCTCCCAACTGAGCTTTTATTCATGATATTCCTATTTCAGTTCATTTTTAGAACTGTTTAAGGACTTCCTCACTTGACCATTTACTGCAGGAAAAGCCAGGCAATGTTAACTCCCACATCATTTAGTTTGTGCCAAGCTGGTTGTAAGCACAGTCTGGCATGCCCTGGACTTGCTTTTGGCATGCCCTCACTGACCCACATTTAGGGCAATTTGCGGAGGAGTGCCAAAACCTTAACCCAACCACTTGGCACAGGCTGAAGTAGCATCAGTTAGATTTTTTCCTGTGATTGCTGCTTGCTAAAATGGGCATGTGAGTTACCCCTGAATTCTCTTTAAATCTAAGCAGAAATTTTACACCATGCTGACTGCTTATTCCATTCTTTGTTTCTTCCTTCAGTTCAATGTCCATGCACAGAAGTATATCAGAGAAAGAAACTGCAACAGCTAATGCAAAATTGCTTGCAAGCTGACAGCCATGCTTGTGAGACAATCACAATTCTCCAGTCAGTGCCCAGGCTTTTTATAAGAGGAAATATAAAACTTGATGAGAAAGAAGAAACCTATACAAATGTACACAAACCTCTGTTTCAGAACTCTTCCTAAACTCAAACAAGTAAAGAATGTTTCCAATAAGTATTTTTTTTAAGAGTGCACTTTTATCTTACTTATATTTACATGGCAAGCCTTTTGATTATTAGGTGAAACAGGGTTTAAATGGCTAATCATTGTACTTCACTGTTGTGTCACAGATCTTTCATTGGAGCTAAGTGACATAGTTCAAGAATGGAACATTTGCTGGCAGTTCAAAAGAACATCAATATGGAAACTGACCAGTGAACTGGTAGACAGTAGAGAAATGGTGGGATAGTTGGTTGGGGCACAGAAGTGGACCTACGCTGGTGGACATCTACAGCTGCAATATTGCGTTTGACTACTATTAATCTGTAGCACAGTTTTGGCAGAGCAAGTATTTTGGAGTCCTTGGCTGTGGGATTTTATTGCCCCAGAAATAAATAAAAGACTAAGAGAATTTAACCCATCAGCACTGTTACAGTTTCATGACTTTGCCCAATCATTTTAGTGGTAGTGTAAATATATGCATTTTCTCTTTCTGCATATGCTTTGTTCTGTATGTGCTATAAAATTGCTCCTGAACAGGTACAAATCTTTTGATGAAACCAAAGATTACCTTCTCTCTTCTATGTCTATGACCCTTTCCCCTTTGTAGCTCCTCACCAGTTGACTACTACCGCGTTTTACACCTGTCTTTTGATAAATGACTACAAAACAGTATACAAATGTAATAAATAGTAAACACCAAAACCCTTAACACACACACACATATTTTAAAAAAACCAGCAAGATGAAAACAGCCACTAAAACCATGAAAAGGAATCACCTAAAAAAGCCCACAAGAAAATAACAGGCTTTGCCTGGCACTAAAATATAGAAAGTCTAGACTGTAGAGTTTGGGTCACAGTCTCCTCCCCAACAAATCCTTCCTGGTAACCAGTCACCCACCATCCAAAATTAGAAAGGGCCCTCCAAAAGTGATCTCAGCTGACAGATGGGCTTATAGGGAATAAGGGAGTGCTTTTAATGTCCCAATCCTAGTCCACTTCAAATAAAAGTAGCATTTCGTACTAGGCCTTGAAACAATTAGTATATCCTGATTTCAGCAGAGTTTGCCACTGTTTCCCATGATACCCTTTTCAACAAGATGGTAAAATGTGGGGAAGACCTGTCTTTCTCAACCAGTGGAACACATACTACTGCTGGGACACAGAGGTAATTTGGGAGTGACTCAAGATTTTCATAACAATTACTACAAATTCACTCTCTCCAAATAACCTGTCTTCTATCAGCCCCACCTGCCATGGATTAGTCATCTGTCACATTTTATAGTAAATCTATAGTAGTAAATTTGGACTCTCAGTGTTGCCCCTGATTTCCCATTCTTTCTGACTACCAACCTACCATAAAGGATAAAGAGGATATCTGTAAACTTGTATGGCCTTTTGTTTCTATCACAGTAGGAGCCAGGTTCTTTGACAGAAGTGATTGGTGGGATATAAGATATTAACAATATTAAAGAACTATTGGATAAGGCAGTATTACTGTATTCAGAGCTAATGGAACAATTGTACTTAACATGTGCTAATGAAGTCAGCACCCTCTTGCAAGGATGTCTTGGGGAGAGGACTGCACGGTTTTGTCCTACAGTTCCTGATATATTATAAATAAGATCGATAAGCATGGAGAATGGTTATTTATCAAGTTCCAGCTTTAAGGAAAAGGCAGGGTATAAATAAAAGTAATGGAATGGAATCGATATATCACATGAAGCTTGGAGGGATTGTCAACAGCACAGAAAGCAGGATCAAGATTCAAAATGCTCAAGTACAGAAAAAAAAGCTCTGCATTAAGATACCTGAAGTCTTCTATTTAAGTTTTTTTTTTTTAATGAAAGCTAGAGGTACAGGATGGAGTAGAATTGCCTTAGCAAGTGAAAAGAACAAAGATGTTTAATTGGGTAAGTTTAATATTAGCAACAGTGAGACATCACACCCAAAAAGCTAATGGACTCTTTTGCTGCATAATGTCCAGGAAATAACAGTTACGTGCTATTCTGTGTTTAGCTGCATTTAGAGAACTGTGTACAGTCCAGAGACTAGGAGATGGAGCAGTGGCTTCAAACTTCAGGAAAAGAGATTCCACCTAAATATTAGGAAGAACTTCTTGGTGGTAAGAGCAGTTCAACAGTGGAATACACTGCCTCAGGCTGTTGGGAGTCTCTTTCTTTGGAGATTTCTAAGCAAAGATCGGGTGGCCATCTGTCAGCAATGTATTGATGGTATATTCCTGCATGGCAAGAGGTTGGACTCAATGGCATTGTGGTCTCTTCAAATTCTACAATTCTATGATTCTATGATCCTTTAAAACGTGGTACTGAAGAAGAGTTCCAAGAATTCTGTTGATAGCTAAAAAGACAAATAGATGGTCCTTCTCCCTAGAAGCCAGGGTGATTAAACTAAGACTGCCATACTTTGGCCATATCATGAGAAGACACGACTCCCTAGAAAAGACAATAATGCTTGGTAAGGTGGAAGGCAGTACGAAAAGAGGAAGACCACATTACAGAGGGATAAGCTCAATCACGAAAGTTATGTCTCTCAATCTGCAAAACTTGAGTAGGGCAATTGATGGTAGAGTGACCTGGAGGTGTCTCATCCATAGGGTCGCCATAAGCTGAAGTCAACTTGACAGCAGCTAACAGCAACAACAAAGACCCACTAAGCTCAATGGAACTTACATCTGATTAGGTTTAAACTGGGTTACATTGTAAGGCCACAATTCTGTGTGGAAATAACTGTTAAGGCCATAATTCTGTGTAAATCAAAATAACTACAAATGAAATCAGTGGGCCCAATTCTGAGTAAACTTGCACAGAAGTGGACTTGTAAATGATAAGTACTGATAGGTGCTTATGTAATACTGAGTGCATTCTAAAAGTACTTGGCAAGTAAAAACACACATTTTTGAATTAAAAAGAAAAGTCTGACTTAATATGAAGGAGTACCAGCATATCCATACATATATTTTAAAATACAGATTATGGTATATTAGTTGAATTAACAATTCATTAAATATAACTATGCTAAGTTTCAAACACAGCCAATATGAAAATATAGATTATTTCTTGAGTAGGGAAGAAAAAATCTGTTTCTCAGTTTTCTAACGGCTTCCCATGTAACGATCTCCTATCTTTCCCCTGTTCTTCTAAGTTCTAAGTAACCTCAACCATTCTAATGGAGCCAGATACCCCACTATCCATCTCTTCTCTTGGAAGGCAGCTGTTTGTGTTTCACATGGCTTCCCTCCACCCTCCATATAAGTATGGTAGACTTGAGCGTGTTGGAGCAGGCCATGCCATTGACAGTGATGAAATAAAGTTCATCTCCCAGACCAGTTTCTGCACATAAAATAAAGGGGGCACATTCTAGTCATTTGATAGGGGTGGCAAAGTGTCTTGAGACGTCCCTGTGCCAGGTTAAAAAAAGAGGCAAGAGAATTCCTGTATTTTTACATAGATGTTTAAAAGGGGGGATTTCAGCAGGTTTGACTTGCCATGAAAGATGAACCTGCTGAAATTATTTCTTCTACACATCAATTAATGGGGCAGGAAGTTACCATCTTTTTTTTTTAAACAAAACTGGCAAACTTGTCTCACATCTTAGGACTGAAAACAATAAAGGTGAGAATCCACTTTCTTAAGAGTAGGTGATTCATATCTTCATGCAAAGTGGTTTTATGGGGAAGCAATGTGTGGCAGCATACACGGATGCAAGAAAGGGGAAGAAATGACTCTGAAACTTGCAGTGACAATGTTGAAATGAAAAGTCATGGTTGACTGTCATTTCCAGTCTGAATACCTGAATGTGTGTTTCAGCTCTTTTTCTGAGTCAGGTAAATTGACCCTTCCTATCTGTCTCTCCATCAAGCTAACCTAAAAAAAATCAACTCTTTTTTTGCACTGCTTCATTCCTGAAGAGAGAGGTCCCACTGCATTTGTCCTCCTAGATTTTGCCATTGAAATGATATTATAAACCAACCCATCCTTGTTTGAACATGAAACCCTCTCTGAGCATTTTCTAGAAGGACAGATACTATGATGAAGTTTTTAAAGAATGTTAGCAAGATGACACAGAACACTTTCTAACTATATTACTTATCATTTCAACATGCATTCAATTCAATTATGGCAAAGCAGTATGAGATTGGGTTCAACATGCAAATGACAGGAGAGTCACTCTCTGATTTCATCAAAGACTCTTTGGGATATTGATCTGTGTTTGACAATGAAAAGGGAGGATATGACAGTTGTGTATAACAGTGACTATATTTGAAGGTTAAGACCATTTTGCACATGATGTGCAGTCGACATGATATGCATATGATGTGCACAGAAAGATAAGCCACTGGACTTTGGGAATCTCTTGTCAGAACAATATCCTACCCTCTATCTCATAAAATCTGGTGGGAAAGAGAGGCATCCAGCTGGACCAAGTGAGCATCACAGCTAGTTTCCTGCTCTACCTCAGCTGACAGAAGGCAGTGTTCCACTGGCTGGCTAAGTATAGTGTGAATTTTTCAAGTGTACCTGTGAGCATTTTTGGTCAGGCTTAAGGTACATTCAGAACAAGAATAGGCACTGCTATTTCAGTTTAATGATGATGGGATGATATGGTAAACAAGGCAATAGAGACAAAGAGGTGGGAGACATCTTGGCTGATTTACCAACCAACCAGCTGATCCCTAGCTGATTTAGTGGAACCCCACAAAAAAGGTCTGCTGCTTAATGTTTAATGCCAGACGAGTGACAAGACAGAGGTTTATGATTCAAGACTTGAGCTGCTCTTTCATCTACAACTGAAACCTGGTTGACAGGAGGGTGGAGGATTGCGCCCACCAGGCTTCCAAGTACAGCAGCAGGTAAGATCTAAAAGAAGAAGCGGCAGAGTTGTAGTGATTTATCATGAGTCTATGCCCTACTGAGATGCACTGTCCAACAGTCTTCAAGGCTTGAGTGTGTACACACACTCAGTGAGCAGACATTCTATTGGCATACTATCCATGACATTGCCCAACCATCTCCATGGAAGAGGTGTTCTTGGAGGTCACACTGATCTCTCCTAACCTTATTGTGTTGGGGGATTTTAACATCTATGCTGAGGCCTTTCCTCAAGATCACCTCAAATTTTCACGGTTTCCACAGCTACTCCAAATAATTTCATGCCCTACATATATAGCAGTCCACAGCTTCAATCTGGTTTTTGGCTGCTAGGATGAGTGCAATCTGTGAATAGAGGAATCCAAAAGAATTTATCTGAAATGGAGAGATCACTACCTAATAGAACTTATATTTACTGAGATGTCTAACTTCTGCAAGGATGGAAAACCCACTAAAATGGTCTGCGCTCAGACACTAATGAAACCAGAAAGTGCCCTGAATATTTTGGGAGATTTTCCAGCTACTGGAACTAGTGACTCTGTTGATGCCCTGGTTGATCTGTGGAACAGGAAGATGATCTGTGGAATAGGCTGACTGACCCAATGGCTGGCATCCTATTGATTAGTCCCAACTAGAGCAGACCTATTCAATCAACTGTTGAGTGGTGAATCAACGATTCAATAAGTCTGTACTGGGTAGGACTAATAATATTTTAAGCTAATCTCTCCTAAGCATCTTTAACTTGGATGCAGAGCTCCTTTATTGGTTTGAAAATAGTGGAAGAGTGGTAGAAATTAATTTCTCACAAAATGATTGGGCGAAAAAACCCAATAGTTTGGGAAAAGCTACTTTTTGGACTACAACTCTCAGAGTTTCTCAGTCAACGTAGCCAAATGATGAAGCTGGCTGGTTTTTACTAACCTTAAGCAAGGTTAGCTAAACTTTAGGTTTTGGATAACAATCTATACCACGCCATATCTAAAATGGAAAATGAAGTTTCAAAATGCTTCCTTGCAATCATGCCAAACAGAGATGCATTGGCACCCCATGGTCTGATCATGGAGAGGAACTCTTTATTCTCCATTTCAACATGAGGTGGTGTTTCCAGTGCTAAGTATATGCAAATTAGCTTGGTTTATTACACTAATACATACAAATATACATACATACAAACACAGTCTTCTCACTCTTCAAAGGGCATTTCTCCATCTCTTCCCTTCCCTCTCAGCTTCACCATTCCTTTTCCTGCTACAAAATCCTGACTCCTGTGAAAATAATACATAATCCTACCAGTCTTCATAAGCCAAGCAAGTTTTGTCCTGAATTTATTTAGGGTCAGAGGATGATCTCTTGCCTCTTTCACCATAACTACGAAAATACCTCCATATCTGACATCCCTTGACACCTTTTTTTCCTCCAGAGTTAAATATTTTTTAAGTTACATTAATCTGAGTAGGAAAGACAGAGAAGCAATGAAATAAATTACATCCCTTGATTTAAACCTTCTTAACTCAGGTTGGAGCTCACCCTTGGTTTTTTCAAACATTCCTTTGAATCATGAAGCTAATGTGTACCCAACCCTATCTAATTTTTTTTAACGTGAATGAATGAATGAATGAATTCTTAGGCTACATTTGCAAGCTCAATGTAATTTACCACCAGGGTTGACAAACCAGTTATGTGAGTAGTGGCTTGTCATTGTTTAGTACTTTTTACTGTTAGGAAGAACAAGGTGCCTTTCATTTCTGAGATACAGTCAAGGTACTACATCCATCTCAAAGCACAAAGAATGCATTGGAATTACAAAAATGTTTGATTTGGTTATAAAGACCTTTGTTCAAAACCCCACCCACAGCCAAACCTCTACTGTTAAAATGAACAGTAACTTCAGGGCACAATGGAGAACAGCTGCACTAATGAATACCGTACTATTTGAATTAACATTTACACATAACCAACTGCTTAAATGGAGGGGGGAAAAGCTCTAATAAACATACAATTAATTCTCTCATAATATCAAATTCCAATTATCAAATCACAATAATATATAATCACTCAGAAAATTTCTGGACTTGAACTCATCCTTTTTTTTCATTTTTGGTATCTTCTACTCCAGCACTAATATTTGCACACTTTGAGAAATACAAAATTAAATAAAGCTGTGTTTTTTTTAAATGATGACTTTTTAAAAATCATACCAAAAGGTATAATTTTAATAGACAATGCCATTTGGAGGCAATGCTCCAAAATGGCAACCTGGAAGTCCTGCTTCAACAACCACCCTTCACTTCTAGCCACAAATCTGCTCATACACAGATCCGAGGATGGTCATGTTAAGAAGTAAAACATATTTTAACCCCCTAATTGAAATCCATGGGGATGATAGTGTCATCACCACTTAAGTGGCCACACTGATTTTGAGACCACTCAAATACGTAAGTCAAACATTCAATAACTCTCAGTGAGGTTTTCTAGTGTTACCTTGTAACACTTAAGCAACCCAGGTTCTCCCACTTTCTTCCATTTCCTTGCCAGTTCTTCGCCTTCTCCAAGAAAAACAAAACAAATCTCTCCTATTGTGCAAAACAGAGGTTAAAAGGCACTAAACATTTCTGAAAATCCTATATTATACACAAGTAGTGGGCAACTGGCCATGTTAGCACCCAAGAAAGCTGGGAGAATCGCACCTTCCCTACAGTAACCACCTTGCAAAAAAATCTAATTGCCTACCCAAACACCCTTTTAGGGGATGTAGGGGCATTTTTGTTATGGAGGGGTGTGTCTGTACTATTTTAGGCCTGTGAGAAACTGTTTTACAACCAGGAGTGAATATAAGTCTTATTATTCATATACTTATTTAAATTTTAACTTGCCTTTCTCATGACACAGGACCCAAGGTGACTTCTTGTTTATTTCCTGTTTATAAAAAACCTCCTTTCTAGCCCTAAAATGGCAAATGGGGGCAAAATGTGGCAAAAATGCCCCTCATGCCCCCTAGAAGGTATCTGGGAGCATTTTTTTAAAATTTGTTGTTGTTGTTATTTCACCCTCAAGAACCAAGAGGGCCACCAAACAGTCCTAAAGGGCGACATGCAGCCTGTGGACAGCACTGTGTCCATCCCTGATGTAGGAGTATCACTTTGCTCCTGGAGTTTGCTGAAGTTTGCAAGCCCTTCCGATCTGCATCTGCACATTATAGCCAGTCTAATGCAGTCTGGCGAGTCCCCTTGTTTGGGAACACTGTATTTAAGTTGTCCTAAGATTATGATTTAAAGTGAAAAATATTCAAACAAATACAGACTCACCATTTTCTGGCTGGTCCTTAATATCAGCTTCACTTGGCTGGCTTGGACTTTCAGACTGACTTGAATCTAAAAAACATAAAGATGCCCCAAAATTATAGGAATCAACTGCAGATTGGTGACAAATGTTCAGACCTTCAGACTTTAAATGAAATATATTAAAAGCTATATTTTCTTCAACTGATAAGATAGAAAGCAGGTTAACTAACATCTGCCCACTTTTTTTAAGAAAAAAAAAACCCCATGGAATTTTAGGATTAAAGACATTTCACTGATTGTTGTATAAGAAACTCTTTTAAGAAAACTTCAGAAAGTATTCTTATGAAATCAGAAATACTAATTATGTCATGTTTCTTAAATTGTGCACCCAGCTAGAGGCTTTGTCTTTGTCTTTCACTGTTGTGCTAGTGAACACAGTCTGTAATATTGTAACATTCTCATGATTTTTCAGTAAGCTAGGAGCTTGCTGTTAAGATATTAACTTTTCATCTTCGTTTTATTAACTACTTTTGGCAAAACAAAAGCACAAACTTTAAAAGGTAGTATAACTCACAGAATCTTATACATGAATTTCAGTTTGAACAAAGAGCTACGGGGACTGAATGTCAGCATTTTCTTTCTGTTCAAAAACTTTCCTCACCCAAACAAATAGATCAGGTTTTAGCAGTGTACAATGGAGATGAGGACCATAGTAGGTCGCAAAGAGGTAAATTTCCCCATCCCTGCACTAGAATTGTCATCCACATTATGTCTTCTGTACTTCATTTGGGATGAAAAGGCCACAATTTGGGTGGGAGAAATGTAGCTGATAGCTACATTTTTAAAAATAACATTGTCTGAAGCCCTTGTTCTTTAAACCATAAAACAACAAATAAAACAATAAAATGTTGTAGAGATCAGAAGACACCAGTGTAAATTCAGAATAAAATGAACACCAAAGGCTGAAATCATAAGTACACTTAAATGGAATAAAGCAGTATAAAGAATGGTAATTACTCTTAATAAAAGAAGCATACCCACAGTAGCTTTGAGAGAGAAGGGTATAATTCTGGCAATCATACAGTCGTGTCCACTATGAATCTTCAAATTACAGAAAAAAAAGGGGGGATGAAATCTAACCATATTTTAGAGAGAAATCCACAGAAATCAAAAGGTCACAGTGCTGAAAAGTAATTAGATTGAAAAACTTCCTTCTGTTGCAACAATGTGATAATATCACCCATGAGATCTTAATAGCATAGTATTGGATCAAACTATTAGATATTATATTACCTTTTTAAAAAGTTTATTTTCTTCTAAGCAGATCAAAGTTTTCATTTTTAGCCTATCATTTAAAAAAATACCTATTGTGGATATTCAGAGCAAAATGGTTTTTACCTGACAGAGCAAAAGTGTAAAAGACAAGCCTGCAGAAATGATAGCAGCATAACTAATGAAAATACACATAAAATGGGGATCTTAAGTTGTAATGTTACATTTAAACATTAACAAAACTGAGGGCCTTTCCACACTACAGTGTTATAGTGGTGTTATTCCACTTTCAACATCCTGTAGAATTTTCTGTTTTGTAGTTTACTGAGACCCAAGAGCTCTCTGGCTGAGAATTCTAAATTCCAAATGTCCCTCCCTAAATTGCAAGCTCCAGCATACCATAAGATGTTGGAAGTAGAATATTAGCACTAACAGAGTAGTATGGAAATGGCCTCAGTTCAAGTGCATTTAAGAAACTGTTTTCAATTCAACCAAACTGCAATTGGAAAGAGAGAATAAAGAAATTAACCTGAGTATATAAAATAGTATCTTGACTACTGTCCAACATTACCAAATAATTCTTTCACCATTTTTTCTACAAAAAACTTGACAAGATTTTTTTAAAAAATGTTAAGCTATGCATCCACCATTTCATAAAATTTTACTATACTGGAACTTGCCACGAATGAATGTAGACCACAAATGTATCTGGACGACCAGATAAGAGGTCTGATGACAAGATTAGAGGTTATCATTATTTATGCATAATATTTGGTAAGAGCTACTGGCACCTTGTGGACTTAGGCCCTTTCCACACCGGGCTATTAAAAAGGTGCAGAGCGACCTTCAACGGAGATCTTCTGCACCATGGAGTGGACTGGGGCGGACTACTTTTTGTAGTTCCGCACCTCAGTGCGGATCGAAGCGACCAAAACTGGTCGCGCAGTGTGCTTTTTAAAAACCTCTTTTAAGAGGTTTTTAAAAAGCATGGAGCGCGCGGCTCCGTGTCGCTCCGTCACCACACTCCAGTGCAGATTTGCAGGCACACACTCCGGGGCCAGGCTTTAGGCTGGCGAGCTTCTCCGGTTGGTGGAGAGCCTCCACCAACCAGAAGCCACCATTTTGGATGCTGGATCAGTGTGGAGCGATGAGCTCGCACTGCTCCTCATCCTGACGGTCTCGCCTGGACGCTGAAGAGATCCGATGAGTCCCGTTTTGTGCGGTTCCTTTCCTACGTGTGGAAAGGGCCTTAGTCTGGGGTGAAGCACTTGCCACATTTCAGGGTGATTCTCTTCCTTCAAGCCTGTGAACTGACATTTGAAGCACAATTCTTTTGGCACCTATCTGCACAAAACTAAGTTTTCTATCTATACCATAGCTGCTTGCATAAACATTAACAAATGTGGGCTTGAAGAAAAGTAATAAAACTTCTAAGTGTAGAATAGCAGATATCAAATATTTTACATCTACATCCAGATTTGATGCTCGAACCAGGATTCAGTGAACTGCAGATAACAGGGTTAGTAGTTGTGCATCTAGAGATGTCTTCTAAATGTCAACCTAGAGAAGTTGCTAATTCCTAAAAAGTATATCAGTTTTGTAAAGTTAACTAATGCTTTCAGTTCCTTCAGTTCTTTTCTTTCTCAAGGCATGGCTTCTTCCATGATGTGTGATTACGTATCCCAAAACTTTTATGCATCTTGGTTTAGCCTGAATCCTGATTCAGCTAGTGGTTGACATTTTGTCCTGATATTTCTCATTAATTTATTTGATTGATTTACATGCCACCTATTGGGATGTCATCAGTAAAGACAATGACTCCTTTAATATCTCTAAGGAGAGATTTCAGAACTTGTTGTGATTTCAAACTGCAAGTATTGAAAACAAAAAAACCCCAAAGGGTGTGATAAAGGTCATCAATTTAGCACTCAGTTTAGCAGTTTTCAATTTGGCTTCTTATTGTGAGGAGGTTCTTCAACACTGGAAGAACATATTTTCTCTGACTCTCATCAAACCTTTTTCAGATTTACACAGATACCTATTTCCCTACTTTTCTTGATGACTGGGTCCACTGGAATTTATTACAAGGTAGGTTGCATGATTTTCCTTCATTCTACCATTTCCTTCATCCTTGACAGCACAATTTTCACCTTGTGGAATAAAGGAACCAGGATATTGATGTGTTCATATACTGAATGCTTTGGTATCAAAACTTAAAATACCATCTGCACCCACGTATGTCTTTTACTTCTCCCACTGCTTTCAGTAGACTCATTTTGAGCAGCTACCTCATGACCAAACAGATTATCCAGACAATGTCCTCATTGCCACACATGGGGAAGGCAACTGCTTCTTTTTGTAGTTTGCTTGGTATAGCTTTTAAGACAGCAAAGCCCACTTTCCAGAGCTTTTTAATACAGGGCTTTGTTCACGGCCTAGAATCTTGTGCATGTGCCCCCCTGAAACAACTGAGACATTTGATGCTGAAACTCTTTTGAAGTTAACAGCCATTCCACAAACAGCTGAGTTCATACTGCAAGAAGAGTGTCTTTACAAAATATGGAGCGATAGAATAGTTGGATGTCCACTCCTGTGACAACTACTTCCATTCTCTGGGAACTACATATGATATCAAAATGCCTTTGGGGGGGGGACTTCTTGCACTATGCTCCTCTGACTGGGCAAACCACTGTATGTACCTTTCCATATCTTCTGAATGCCGGCTGAAAGGGCAATCCATTCCAGCTGTAAAGTCCCTTTAAAATGACTGTTCTCCTTATTAAAATCTTTCTCTGTTACTTTTGCAGTAAAATAAAAAGGAAATTTTTAAAATGGTGCCAGCAATTCCTTCCATGTCATTCCCAAACTGTTTTGGCACTCTGTTCTTGATCTCACCTGCCAGTGATGGCTCTGCCATCCGTATGGCTTTGTAAAGAATTAAGGACCTTATTAGTAACATTTTTTCCCAAGAACACCTTACATAAAATCTCAAGCTCCTATCTCTAAGGTGAACTTTTTTCTTTATCAATGTCAAGCCTATTCACACAAAGCTCTAACAACTAATGGTTTCTCCAGGCTTCTGAGCTCTTTGAGAGAAGCAGGGCTTCTCATAAACCATCCTCCTCTTAAAGGTGAAATGCGTATCAAGATTGGTCAGAATCCAGATGCATTTGTCACTACCTTCTTCAAATGTAAAGACCAGCTACTTTCACTATGTCGTAAAGGCAAGACTTAACTTGTAAACATCTTCCACGTTGCATTGTTTTGTGGTGGTCCTCTAAACGCAAATGAAACTTCCTTTCCGTTCAAGCTGTGCTGCACAATTAGTAAAGCTGAAGGAGTCTCTGCCATTTCTATTTTATTTTGGCTTACAGGGAACTTGGGGCTTTAAAACAGATACCATGTCATGAAAATTTTCAAGGACCCCAGCCAGGAAATTAGACAAGAACTTCATTATCCTTCTTTAGAGGTTTTTAAACAGAGGGTGGACAGCCATATGTCCAGAATGCTTTGTGTGTTTCCGTATGGCAGGAGGCTGGACTAGATGGTTCTGATGCTCCCTTCCAGCTCTATAAGTCTATGATTCTGCCTCTTTTAACCAGGAGTAAGATAATAGGAAACTTCTTACTTTAGCTGGGCAAACTCAAAACATATGAGATTTCTGTCTCTTTTTCTCACACATACACACGTGTGAGCGCGCGCGCGCACACACACGCGCACACACATATTTTAAAGTGCAGCATCCAGGAATATTAGTATTTTTCTTACACAAAAGTTAGTGTGGGAACCTGATCCACAATGGGACACTAGCGTGGGAATAGGAAAACTGTAATTTTTTGTGATCTTCTGTAATCCTAATCTGGATTGGCCAGATCCATGCCTCCAATTTCCATGGGGAGGAACCCTTCACACCAAAATTCCCATATTCAGACTTACTCTGTTTTAAAAAAACAAAGCAAACCAAACAAAACTCAATTAAAAAATTGCAATAGAGTACTTTTTTCCCCCCAGGACAGCCAATATGGAGTAGTGGTTTGAACACTGGACTACAACCCTGGAGAACATTCCTCACTCATCCATGGAAACTCATTGGATGACCTTGGGAGCATCACATACTCTGAGCCCCAGAAAACCCCATGGTAGGTTTGTCTTAGGGACACCGTAAGTCAGAAGCAACTTGAAGGCACAAAACAAACAACATATATGCGAAATATCTGGTTGTTTGTACTACCAACAGGTATCAAAGGTTGAACAATGTTCCAACACCCAAACCCTAGGGTAAGAGAAGCCTCTTTCTCACTGCTATGAGACTATATGTTACCTGGAAACTGAAGGGACAGACCCAAAATCTGAAAGGAGTTTCCAATGACAAAAGCAGATCTGTCAATACAGCCACCATACTAGATAGTAACCCATGGCTCTAAAGTGCTTAGATGTATCTAAACAATTCTGTTTCCTTGTCCTAATTCAGACACTGAAAATTCAGATCAGAATGACACCAGTTCCTCATTTATTGTAATACATATCTGTAATACATAATTGATAAAAAATGAAAGAATATATGTCTACGCTTTAATTACCACCCAATAAAAATTTAGGTTAGCAATGATTTTAGTTTCCTTGTTCCCTGTAAATAATTGTACACAAAGAGATAAAAAATCAGGGAAAGCTATATTTTACCACCTACAAAAATTAAGACTCAGGAAGACACACATAAAAGTACTAATTTTAGACTGGAATCTGCTTCTGACCAGGTATTACTGCAAAAGGGTAGGTAAAAGGGTAAATAATTACACAATTGACACAAAAAGAGTATAGACATAATATAATAATTTTAAAATCTCATTAATTTCATTTGTGGAAAGTTAAGCACCTACATAATTCTGCCATTAAAACCACTGGGATTTAAAGTGGATTGTGCCCAGTGTTATTAAAATGAGATCTTAATTTACTACAGATGGAGCTAGAGGCACTATACTGAAGAAAAACCTATTAAGAGAGAGCTATTTTAATCCAGAAATCTAGTTACAGGAAACTTTTGCTGGTAAATTCCTACAAAATTTAAATATGAGACTGTTTTGTTTTGTTTTGGGGGGACAGAAGGAAAAAGAAATCTATAGACTGGGTTCTTAGGATACAAATTAGGTGCAGCTCTATAGCAATGTTCCTAAGAAATTGCATTGTGGAATCAGAACCGGAGCTACTACAAATATATAACTGCTGTAATAATTCCTTAATTTAATATATAGCTTCTGCTGAGAGAAAAAGTGTGACAGATGATCCAAACATTATTCTTTTGACAGAGTATCTGGTTTCATGCTCAGGTTTTCAGAGACTTTTTAGCCCTTAGACAGGATTTCTTGACTTTCACAGGCACAGTAATACTATATCAAAATCCTAACTCTGATCCTGAAACTTTATCAGTCTCTAAAAACCACAAAAAGCTGCAGTTTTTTCACTCAGATGGAAACCTTTTGACCCTCTTTTTTTTTTCCAAAAAACAAATATCCAAAGAATTCTACCCTCTAGTTTTTCACAGAAGGCTTGGGGATATGTGGGCAGAAACTCATATATCTGTTAAAACAACTGCAGTTGGGAAAGGGAATCCTAAGCAAGGAAAATTGTAAATAAATGTTACAGCACACTATGACTGGAAGATTAACAGAGAAGAATTAAAATAGTTATTTCAGTCATAGAAATAAATTATTTTGATCACTGAATACAGTATGTAAAGTACCTTCACTACAGTTATTGGGAGAAGGGTGAAATGTGAGATATTTACATTTTGTATGAAATAATTCTATCTTTAAACAGCATTGGCTCTTTCACATGCAGAAGTTATGGAAATTATCCAGTGTTGTTGTGTGGGTGTAGCCTTGTACAAATTCTTACAGGGGGAGACTCTCAGTGAACCCAGAAGGGTCTGAATAAACTTGTTTAGGAATTGGCTGTACGCATTAGAGAAGACATAGAAAATACTATAGCAAACATCAGGGTAGCCCATTTGTAAAGTTTAAGGAGAACAGTCAGAGGCAGTGTTATTTCTGAGTCTGTCATCATCGTCGTCGTCGTCGTCATCATCATCATCATCTCATTTATATCCCACCTTTCTTCCAATGAGCCCGGGAGGTATACCAAGCTACCTCAAGGTCACTAAGTGAGTTTTGTGGGTCCATGGGGACTTCGATCTCAATCTCCTAAGTGTTAATGTAACACTCTAACCACTATGCCACATTAGCTACAGGAGACACGAAGGTAATTTTCTTCTCAGATGAACAGAAGCCTAGCTTTGATTAATGGTGAACCGATAATCTCCAGACTAAATTACGGCATGATGTGTTAAAAAGGACTTTGAAGACTACTTGGAAGTTTCAGCAAGTATAAAATGTACCTGCAGGACTATTAACAGGACCAGTTGGTGGTAATGGATTTCACAGTCTTCCAAACATCTCCGTTGATTACAAATCCATTTTCAAGCTTTCTTACAAGTATTAATATTTCCCTTGGACACTCTTCATGGCTTTACATTAGAGTACTCTCACTACCTCCAAATTTCTTTCAAAATGGTGACAGGAAGTGATGCAACATTATTTCTGGTCACCATTTCAAGAGAGAATGCAGGTGAAAATGGGGTACTTGAGCTTGCTGGGGGAATGGCCTGTGGAGAGATTTGGTTATGCAACCTTAGTTACAAATCTAGAGACCCAAAAGAAAGGTAAGCTCTGAGGTGGACACAAATTCTTCCAGTCTCAGATGAGGTGTAGCTTTTACAGGGAAATTTCAGAGAGATGGAATGCCTAGGGATACTCCACTGCTACTTCCTAAGAAGCCCCTAGAGCAACAGCCGGGCATTTGAAAATCATGTTAGGTGGGCAAAGCTTTTCTTTTGATCCCTACCTATAAACTTAGGTCAGATCAAATTTTGTCTCAGCAATGTAGATACTTATGTATTCAATTGTTTCCTCCAAAATGCTTAACTTCTGTATTATGATACTTCTCAGATCTGAATCTGATGGTTAATTCCAACTAGTATAGCTCTACTGAATTAACTGTTGAAAGGTGGAGACCATACTTGAAGCTATACATGACAGGGGAAACATTTATATAAACCCCACTGATTCAATAGGTCTACTCTAGTTGCAACTATTAGTAGGATTCATGCTCAAGTCCTTGAGCAATTATATTGTATCCTATCAACTCCTGAGAAAAAGGTTCTACATTGTGGCAAAATAGCAGCAACCCAGCCTCATTTTTCTGAGAGGACTCTTAATTCCCATACACTGGGAAAGAGATTATCTTTGATAATGGAAATGTAAATTAAAGCTTGCTGTTGTTTATTCCAGACAGACATTTGTGTGTTAAGTCTGTTTATCAGGCAACACTCTGTCTAAGCCAGGAAGCAGTCAGCCTTTGTGAGAAGATGTATGCAAATATATTTCCCAAGAGTCCTTGCAGCAAACTTTTGTAGCCAATCCACCCCAACCTCCCACTCCTTGTTACTTTACCCAGTAAAATTGTACTAAGACAGCCCACAAGTAAATGAGCAAAAACAACTAGCTAGACTATGCTGATGAGCATGAATAAAACCAAAACATGTGCGCACAGTCTGCTGCCCTTTATTCTAAGCAGACTTTGTGTATTACATCTGTTTATCAAACAATACTTTGTCTGAGTTGTCGGGCTTTGTAAAAAGTGGTTCCCAGAAACTTCAAGGTAAATGTTATGCACAAAAGGTCCTTACTACAAACTATAATACACAAATCTATACAGAATATTATTAGGATTATTTACAGGATGACCAATAACTACACAAAACTGAGCTTCACTTCATTTTAATGTATAAATGTCAGCTTCACTTTAATTTATTCTAGTTTTTGCATGAAGTATATACTGGTACTGTCTGACAGGCTACTCTTTTTGGAAGGGGAATGTTGCCAATTTTTAACATACTTTAAAATGTTTGCTTTCAAAATGTTTGTTCGCTTTGTTTCATCAGTAGACCACATTTCTTTTGTAGTATCATACATAAATTTTTTACTTAATTGAAACTGTCATAAAAATTTTTCCCTCTTTTAAGAAACTATTCTTAAATTATATTCTGTTCTGCTTTTTTAAGGGTGAAAAAGAAATTCAAAGGCAAGGGGAAAAAATCTGTTACCCAAAGGAATTAAAACCCAGGTTTTCTGTCCTCCCCTCCTACTAACAGAAAATAAACATTTTAGGACTTTACTTGTTTGTATTCTCCTCAGTGGGCTTGTATGCATCAGCAGCTAAAAACAAAGAAACTTTTAGCTGCTCAGACAAAATGCAGAAGCTCCCCAAACGACAAAGCGAGGGGAGGGGGCTGGGAAGCATTCAGAAAGTCTGACAGTCCATTCAATATACGGATGATGGCCATAATGCATCCAGGGTCCCCTTGCTAATTAAATATGCATTGGCACAGTTTTGATCGATGCGAGCCATGGATCCGATGACACACCTGCAAAATCGTGAGCCCAGTGCTCCCAGGGAAAAAAGAGGGGGAAAATACAGCCTGTCTCCTTATCTTTGTTTTCAAAGGCTCTCAATTTCTGTGCTTAGATATCTAATTTAATTCTCTCACCCCTCAGCAAACTGGATTAGGAAAGTCAATACTGCCTTTGTGCATCGACAGGAACACACAGCTTTCCTTTTATTCAATTTAGCCATGACCTTTAGACAAAGATAATGACAACTGTCTAAAAGAAAGGTACAGCTTCAAGGAAGGAGCTCTTGAGGGGGCCCCCCTTCAGTCTCCTGCAGTTCCACCACGCTGGTTTGTCTACAAGATAAGCTTTCTCACAAGGAACCAACACTGAACCTGTGCCTTAAAGTACTTAATATTGCCACAGGCAACTTTGTTGTTTAGCACCCAACTTCTGGACTTGGACTCACTTTCTATCTCTTTGCCAAGAAAAAGTAGCAACCATTTGGACAGGATGTTGTTTCAGTGGCTAGGATTTAAAAAAGAAAAGGCAGTTGGTTGACAGGCTTTATAAAAATAAGACAAGGCAAATGCCAGAACATGTTGGCTGTATGGTAGGTAAGAACATTCATACCGCTTCATCACTTGGCGAAGTATTAGGAAAGATTCTACCCAAATATGCCATGGAGCACTGAGAATAATCCACCTCTTTTTTAAAGTAATAATCAACGCTACTACTAAAGAATCAAAGCTAGACACACTTACACAGTCTAGACAACTATTGCTGGGTATTCAAGTTAAGTGATAGTCTTACTTTCCTCTTTTCTTGGGTCCTAACTGACCTGTTTAAGTTTGAATTGGTTAGTAATAAATTGGGAATTCATCTAACAGCCACCAAGTTAAAACTAATTTTTAAAAAATTCTTGAACAGGATATCTTGACTCCTTTTGCTTCATGATAGCATATGCTTAGTTATGTCATATGTCTTATGGTATATAATGGAGAAGAGAAAAATATATTCTATACACAAACACGCACACGAAACAGTAGATTCCTAATCTGAAAAAAAATTAAGCGTGGTAAAATAAGCCATATGGATTAAGAAAGTCTTGTATACTTTTATATGCCCACATTTCATCATCATAAACTGATTTACACACATAGACACACACACACACATACACAAAGAGTGAAATTAAATCTCTGTCTTCTTAGCCATTTCTTACCCTGCCCTCACAACAGATTTACATTATTCACTACTATGAATTCTAACATGATTTAAATTTATTGGGTCATTAAAAATTTTAGAGAGCTTCCAATTGGATCTATATGGCTTTCTAGACATATGCAGAGCTCAGTTATTCA
The DNA here is from genome assembly GCA_948472985.1 of Iguana delicatissima. NCBI lineage: Eukaryota > Metazoa > Chordata > Lepidosauria > Squamata > Iguanidae > Iguana > Iguana delicatissima. The sequence continues at coordinate 2,035,132 of CAOKZL010000056.1, forward strand.
AAATTAATTGCAGTACAATAATTTTAAATTACTTCACACTATACTAATCTCAAGTGCTTTGAAATATCTGAACTGCTCTATTTAGAAGCCATCAAAACTCAGCTGCATATAGGCACCACAGATCAATGTAAAATACTGAATGGACTTCTAATGATTTATGCCAACAAGCAAACAACGTGTTGTTAGCCATAATATCCAAAATGTTGGTATGATTGTATATGTTCTCACATTTTAGACCTTTGCCTTCAACTAATAATCTTGATGTAATCTGAAAATTGGTGACAAAATAGCTGCAAAGCTAAAAAGTATTATGATTAAGATGCTTTAGAGAAAAAAGAGTGGGCCAATGTGAGAAAGGGAAGCAACTGGATTCTCACTTGTGGCATGTCCTTCTTGAATAATCTTTACTGCCATTCTATGAATATAGATGTTCCTCCACAAGTCAAAGTATAGAACAGAAGAATGTAAAAAAAAAATACTGTAATTTCCTAGTTGATAACTTCAAAAGCATCAAGGAAAACAGATAGCATTATCATAAATGATAAACGAAAAAATGGAATATCAACCAAAGTCAGATACGGGGAAGACAGACTCATTTTCATTAAAGATACCAGGTTCCCATCAGTTCTCTAAGAAACAGAACCTCAGTTTTTCCAACTTTGTCATCTTTTGTGGTATATATTATCTGTCCTAGATGGAAACTAGAGTGACAGCAGAAATAATTCAAACAGAGCAATTTACAGGAAAGAACCCAGCTAGCTATTCTCTCTGTTATCTCTGCTCTCACTCCAGATATACAGGATATCTTAAAGTAGTATATACCCTAGAATGAAGACTGTGCCCCCATGAGGAAATGAAGAAAAAAAATAGAATGAAGAGAACATTAAATTCTCACATTAAGAACAGAAACATAAATAGTATATCCAGAGGTACTCTGTTCCTTCCAACAAGTTTTGCTACCGTTGGAAGTATAAGGAAGTCCAAGTCCAAGCATGACGGATATGCTGCAGGGCCAAATGGCTGCCAGGTGAACTGTGGCCTATAATTTAGGAAGGCATCTGAACTTGTAATAATTTTCTAAAATGCAGGCCCTGGAACTATGCTGATATCGAGAAGGGAGATGCCTTCACACTCCTATTATCTGTACCACAACTAAGAAACAGCAGAATCTGCCCTGGAGTGTTTTACCTTGGAGAGACCTGGAGAGACCTGAAGACCTTTCATAAGTGGATGGAATGCCTACCTTTCTAAATTATATATAGGATTAGGTCAGAACAGTATCTGTTCTTGAAAAAGGGAGTTTCCATGCTGTGCATTGTAGTAGAAATGGAAAGTCTCTTCACATCATGCTTTAAGTCTGAGGATCAAACTATACAGGATCGACACAGCTACATGTTTTTAAATTGTCAATACAATATTTTTAACTCCACTAGACTCTGATGCCAGAAGTGAGCTAAGCTATGGTGGAAAGTGCCTGAAGCAATGAAGCACAGTGGGGCAATGTGTGGGAGGAGGAAATGGTTTGTCACCATCCACCTAGTGCATCTTTTGCTGTAAAATCATAACTTCCTACCCTCTACTTCATGTTTGCAGAACATCTGTTTATAGTGAATAAACAATTGTGGCTGCATACTTTTCCCTGCACACCTTGATACAAAGGCTTAAAGTTTGGATTGCAGTGAAAAACCATCACAGTATTGTGAAAAATTATTTTCTAAAAAAAAAGCAAAACAAAAAAACTATTTGTTGGCTAGATTTGATGCGGCATTCATCTCTAACTTCCTGGGCAAAGTTACATCTATAAGATGGAGCATTTTAAGTAAAGCTCCACAGAATACATAATGGCGCAAAGAAAGTCCTGATCTTTAATTTAGATTCTAAATGGGAACTTTGTGATATGCATACCTGCATTATAAATCCTACCATATGAAGATGTGCAGAACTCATTTCCAGTTGGTTAATGGTCTGAAGTACTTCCAAACATCTAATGCCATTATCTAATCTACCTTCTAGAAAGCAGAAGATTAGAAAGATTTTTAACAATATGGATAGAAAGTGACATGGTATACCTGTGATGGAAATATATTCTTTTCAGCAGTGAGTAGGTAAGTACTATTCAAAGAGGATGAGTATCTCTTATCAGAATAATCTAGTAACCCTGGATATAGACTGCTCATTCTGTTCTCATATTGCTAGTTTCAGGACCAAGGGTGAATCTGCTATGTCTTAAAGTGTCATTATTTTTATTAATGTATTTATTAAAATATTTATACTTTGTCTTATGTCACAAGTTCCCGGAGTGATACACAACTATAATTTTCTGTAGTGTCAGCAATGTGATTACATTCAAGTCCAACAATCTTCAAGGTCAATATGGAGCCAACAAAGACCTTCATGGCCAATATGGAACTTCCATTTATCTTCTGGGACCTTGTAAGTTAAAGTGTTAAAGTTTAGACTTTCAAAGCAATAAAAGATAGAAATGCCTTTGAGGAATCTTTCCTTGACAGACCATTGTTATTATCCAGATCGTGGTATCTTAATCAGCACACCCAAGAAATGAGAGATGTCTAATGTCAGTTCTTGCAATCAGCTAGATGAATCTCTGGCTAGGAGTATATCACTTCTGTATGCTTTTGAAGTCTGTGGGATATGACATCCCCTGGGTTCCTTACATAGGCCACAGGCTCATACTGTCTTTCTAGTTTTCCCCAGCTAGCAAGTAAATGCCAGATATTTTAGCACAGTGAAATACAAGGACTCTTTCACACGGGGCTGCTGCAACTAAAACAAAAAGGGAGTCCAAAGTGGTTTCCTACCCATTCAGAATATCAATAGTTAGCATGTATGTTTATTTCTGTCAATTACTTTTCCCCCTCAAATCTGCAAGTTTCTATCAACAGGAAAGACTATCACTTTCTGATTTAAATTGGAAGACAACTTCTGATAAGGTCTTGCTAAACTTGCTAAAGAATAATTCCTCTCCTTGTACAAAGTTTAGAAAGTTTGGATATGGAGTTAAGTCCACAGTAAATGATGTATAAGACCATGTGTCCCAGACTAACTTGGTAACTCCAGTATGTTCCAACCTCAGAACCAAGCTGATGAGGAAAAATAACACAAACTTCCTATTAGAAACTTTTTGTGAGATATTATGGATCATTCCCAAATGCTGCATGAACTGGATTTAGATCAAGTCTACTTTTTTCCTGGATATATAATGAGCCAAAGTGAACATATTGTCGTTCTTTTGCCTATTTGTGCCTTTGCAAAGACAGTACCTTGTCCATGCCTACAATTCCACAATGTACATGGATGCAAAGAATACTCTGTCTAACATGGACTGAAAGCAGTTCTAACTTGAAGCTCTCTCTCTATAAGACAGTTTGAATACCTTCCTATTCACAATGAAGAAGCCCAAAGACAGAGATCTGAGGTGCTGGAGCCTAGCTTTTCATCGAGGGTTTACACATATAGTCCTCCAAATGACCCTATCTCATGACTTCCCATGCCATTGGAGAGACCAAAAATGTCCTAAGTGAAACCAGAGTTTTCCTTGTTCACAAATAAGGAAAGCTGGGAATAGTCTGTAATGCCAATGTGTTTGTGCCTCATCACTTCACTTCTCTCATATCAGGATTCTAACAGAGAGGGTGTCAAAATACTTGGGGATGCTCTGTAGACAATCATGCTTACAGCATTGGTAAGAAGTGGGTAGCAGAAGTGGCTGGAGCATATTCAGATGTCATCTTGCTTCCTTAGTTCTAGTCTGGTCTTTTTTGGCATGCTGGAGCAAATTCATTATCCTGGAGAAGTACTGGAAATAACATAAATAACTCTTTACAGTTATGGTCAAGATCAATGGGATTACTTTTTTTTCATTTAGAACTAATACGACAGTAACCCCATCATAACAATGTTTAGACTAAAGTGTTTCCATCACATTACATGCCAAGTATGTTTTATCATTTTTATCTTCACCAGATCCTTGCTGGCAGCTCTTTGTTAAAGGGTTATTTTAATGGCTAGGGAGGGATACAGTGGCCAACAAAAGCTTCTCCCAATTTTTAAACTTGTCAAGGTTGCTACCCTCTCAACATTTTCACTTACTTCTTCACTAGCGACACTGGGAACCAGATTCAACCCAAAACTATAATTGCCAAGCCTACTGTGTACTGTCAGAATACAAAGAGGCATGCTAACTGAGAGCCCGATACACAGCTGCACTTGCTAGTAGATACTGTAACTAAACTGGCATCCTGTCCACCAACCTGAACTCACATATTATTGGCAATCACTAGACAGAACAACTAGAGGATTCTACTGTTCCCCAAATACCTAGATGATCAGCTCTCCTCTTCTCTCATTACTGTTAGAGCAGTATACATCTTCACACAATACATGCTTCTGGTGGGAATAGCAAAGGACCACAATAAAGATACAATTAACTGTCTGAAACCAAGCCCAGGGACTTATCAGTTTAGACCAGTACTGGCAACTGTACAGAGTGTCTTTGCACCCTGTTAGGAAGTGATCTTTAGGAAAAGGACTTTCTTAGCCTTGCTTCCTGAAATATTTTTAATACTAGACTTCACAATATGGGTCAGTCAGGGGTAGAACAACATGTCAGAATGCTTAAAATAAATTCTATTCACTTGAAGTTGTTTTCTGGGCAAAGAATTGGCTTATGCAGCTGCAATTCCTAAACCTTTTGATGTCAGTGGGATCTGCTGTACATTCCCTAACATAACGTAGAATTTGAACATAATTAAAATATAAATTTGAACATAATCAAAACACTATAAATATGAAAGACTATATAATGTAAAAATTCTGTTTAGATTAAATGTTATTGTTCTAACTTCATGCTTATCTTTTTTGTAATCATATAATAGCTATATACCCACATAAGCAAAAATGAAAAACCCATGAAGATTTACACTATTAATTTTTTTAATAAATTTTCAAAATCTACCAAATTACCATACTTCTTACAACATAAGCCTATACACGGGTCTACTGAGAAGTAAGATCCATTGTTTAAGTAATGCTTACACAAAAGTAAGTGGTTACAGGATTACAACCTTAGAAGGAAATATATAGGATGCTACAATTCCAGTCATTTCCAGTTAGCACTGATAGATGCTGAGATTTACAACTCAACACTTTTGAAGGACATCACGCTGGGAAAGGCTACACTACACTCCTTCTTTCAACCTAATTTCTTCATGGTTGTATGTAAGCCAGTAAGCGTCACCAACTAAATCTCAGATACTTTTGATTTTATAGGTCTGCTTTGTAATTATTTGCATGCAAAACACCGCAGATATTCATGTGATGTTCATACAGTATTCTTGCAAGTATACATTCCCCAATTACACATTTGCACATACAAAGTCACATACAAAGAAGTCCACAGAACACAAGTGACCTCATTTTTACCACATCACACAAGGTTGCTTACAAGAAAACTGAATTGAAAGTAACTACTTGCTGAGACATAGCGGTTGTCTTTTGTTGCAGCTATGCACTTTTTTTTTTTAAAAAAAAAGACAATCAGCCCTAAGAATTTTTTTTAAAACAGCCTGCTGGTAAGTTGCTCATGAAGAAGTTGGAGTTACAACCTTGGAAAAAAATAGTATCCTGCAGATTCAATATGTCATAGTAGCTTGTGCCAAAGCTCAAAGTACTACGTTATATGTGAAGAAACACACCATTTTAAAAATAAATTCTCACTGGAAGGGCAGCAGATGCTTCGCAACACGTGTGTGTGTGTGTGTGTGTGTGTGTGTGTAACCTACATTATTTTTCATTTAGTGCATATCAAAGAAGAAATAGTTTTAAGGTATTGCACTTAAACCCTTGATATAGTGTTCAACAATTGCAATCTGGGAGGGAAATTACAGATATCAAACCTTTAAGCAACTAGCTTAAAGACTGGCCATGACACTAACAGCTGAAAGCACTTCCTTTCTTTTATTTCGGCATCAAAAGGATCACACAGCACCAAACCTGCAATATGTGAATGATTCTGCAAGTTTCAAGAAGCGAACAGAAATACAAAACAAACCTGCTACATTCACTTGCCACTGTTCAGTTTCTAAAGAAATGCAGGAAATTTTAGTAACGAGACTAGACGCTTGCATGAAAAATCACTAATTACTTGTGTTGAGTTTTTGTTACTGATGTTGGTTATATATTATTCTTGCATTAAAGCTTAATTATGTGGTCATATCTTCTTATAAAACCCCTGATCACATTTTTATATCAAGCTAGGTCGCTCTTCTAAAGTTCTCCTTGATATTGAATGCATTCAAAATCTGAAAATCCTATACCCTGCTGAGACTAAAAACTGAGAAACAGAGAGAGGAAAAATAACATTTAAAGTGTTAAAATCACAGAAAAACTCAAAAGAAAGCAAGATAAATTTGAAGGAATTTGGCTGAAATTTGTATTCCTTTGAATTACACGACTGTTTTAAAATATTAAAAGCAACTAATGAACACAGAAGAATGATAAAGAGTTCAATGATTCTGTGCCTAAAACTCACATTATGGAGACTGCATCCATGCAAATTATGATATTAAAAACTGTAATCATTGTCTATAATAAAATATATAAAGAACACTACTCACAACCCCTCTTACAGAAAAATGTGCTTTGTAGTAATAATTTATATAGGTAGTTCATTAAACAAATAAATGCTGATACTGATCCTTAGAAAAGGCATTTCGTAGATGATTCTGCTAAATAAATTCTATCAAATCAAAAGTGCTTTTATTACAAGTTAGCCTTCATATTTAATACTAATTTATTGGTAAAATGCATGTCCTTATGTTTAATTAACACATTGAAGTGAAAATCCATGACTTATAAATGAAATCCTTTTCCGATTGTTACTTTGGTATGCTTTGATCATTTTGTCAAAGGTTTCCATAGCTCAATGTCGTGGAGATGTAAAAGAACAAAGTGCTTTGGAGACTAAGTTATACACAATAACTCACACCAAGAAGTAATTTATACAATGTACAAGTCATCTCAAATGCTATGCAGGTTGGATGTGCATCAGTCAACAGGTTTCATAACGATGTGTGGCATGATGAAAAAAGGCTACTCATTATTATACATTAGTAAATAAATATTTTTATGTATTTTTTTGGAAAATTAAATTGTTTAAAATCAGTTTGTGACATAGGCCCTTTTCACACGGGGTAATTAAAACGGTGTAGTGCGACTTCTAACGGAGGTCATCTACACCGTGGAGTGCACTGGGTTGTTTATAATTTTGAGGTTCTACACCTCAAACCACTCTGAAGCGACCAGAAGTGGTGGCGCTGCGTGTTTTTTAAAAACCTCTTTTCAAGAGGTTTTTAAGAGGCACGGAGCTCGCAGCCCCATACAACTCCGTTGCAGCGCCCCGGTGTAGATTTGCAGGTGTGCGCAAGTGCATGCCTGCAGATTTGCCAGAGGTGGACTTGCGGCTGGTGAGCTTCTCTGGTTGGTGGATAGCCTCCGCCAGCCGTAAGCCGCCATTTTGGACACCGCAGGACGCCACAGGAGTGTGGAGCAGCGAACTTGCGCTGCTCCACATGGCTACGGACTTGCCCGACTGCCGGTAAGCTCCGTTTCAGCGCGTTTTCCCCTGTTTTTCCCTCCACGTGTGGAAAGGGCCAAAGTTTCTTGAAATTCAACACTACAGGCAGTTTTGTGTGTTTTATTTTCTAACATTACAATGGAGAACACTAATGACACTACCAATAATCTGTGCATTAAATAAAAGGAAACAAAAGAAATTAAATTTATTATTTTCATTTTCTCAGAGATCATATGACGAATAACAGATCTGAAACACAAACCCAAAGATGCATCTGAAAAAGGAACTGAATACAATTTAATGAATGATAAACTCCTATTACTGTTACTTACACAACAACTTGCTATAGTCCTCAGGAAATCCTGGTGTCACAATATGGATAGTTTACCTTCTTCAACATCCTTTATATACAGGGGTGATAGGTCAAGAGAAATATAGCTACGTTAGTCTGTTTCAGTATAACAAGAAGAGGTTAGAAAACAGGCAGATGTCTTGTAATACTCCTAAGCTATTTCACCACAATTTTTTGTGGATAACAATTGGCTTCCTCAGTTATATTGACAGGGCACAATGCTTAGGCTTCAGATAAATATGCACAATCACATCACAATGGGGATGCGAAAAGAGTGAAACAGGGTACAGGGAAATCAAATACTTTTTCTATATTCCATTTGACTCTGATCTAACTGTCACCTACTGAACTTGTCTTTTGTTTCTTTGCACTTTTGTTTTCACATGCACAGAGAATCAACAAGTCAAGAACTGAAGAAAAAATCACTGGAGTGTCCAGTATGCAAAACAGTGAAAGCCATTTGCACTGAACAATAACCTTTTCAAGACTACAAATAAATAAGTACTGGCCTAACAATCCTGTTGATAAAGAGATTAGAAGAGACGCAATGCATCTGCTGCTACTAAAGATCTTGTACCTTTTAGAAAAGTATTATAGAACAATGGAACAAGCAACGGAACAGAATGATGGTCTACCTAAGTACAGTAGGTACTTCACACTCCACATTCGCTAGGGTTATGGGCACAGGACCTTCACAAAAGGTGAAAAATCGCAAATATCAAAATGTTTGTGTATGTCTCTGTGGGAAGGAGACTGAGGCATGGTGGGGAGAGTGGGCACTTAAGGTCCAAACCAGGTCATGGAAAGAGGGTGGGTCAGCATGGTGACCCTATACTTCCTGTCTCTTGCCCGTTTTCTTCCTTGGGTGTGTGAGGGACAGTGGGAGAGGTTTTCTGTCGCTGAGAAATTGGGTGGCACTCCATCTTTGGATGACCAGGCACCAGCTGGCAGAGGAGGAAGAAGACCAGAGGTGACTTTTTAAAAGATTGCATGGCCTGATTGGAGCCACCAAGATGGAAGGTAATACTGGAAGAAAAGCTCCTGAGGTCAGGGGTTGGAGAAACTCGCAAATAATCAAATCCATGAAAGTCAAATCTGCAAATGTGGAGCGTCAACTGTATTTCATCTTTAACTGTAGCCACCTAGATTCATGGGAAGGTCACTTGCAAAACAAAGAAATCTAGTCTGTATCAGACTAAGAAATCCAGCATTTCTAGATATTACAACTGGTAACCACTGATAACCGTATGTTCCATAGAGTGGTACAAGCCTTCACAGCAAACATGGTTATGATGCTGTTATTCTGTAGAAATACATGGGATTTGTTCTAAACAGATTCTTCTATTCATACTAAATTTGTTGCCGTTCATTTTGATACATTCCTTATTTTTTATTCTGTTTTGAAAAATCCTAAGCATATGAAGTACAATGTAGTTCATGTTTTGAAAGATTTCCATACAAATTGTTGTAGGATCCAAAGTTTAACAGTAGGAAACAATGATATAACATGAAAGCTACCAGTTTGTTTGTGTGATATCTTTCCAACAAGTTCCTACTAATGTGCTTAACAGCCTCTGGCAAGAGACTTTCTGTAAACCAGGAGTACTGCATTCTGTAGATCACCTCACCTAAATGTGTCTCTTCTCAGCACTCTCAAAAAATTCAAAATGGTTAGCAGAGCACATCTTTCCTTTGCAGAAGTCATGCTGACTCTTACTTGTCTTGACATGTTCAATTATTTGTTGAAGAACCAATGCTTACAATTTCATTCTACTTAGAAACTTCCACTGACGTTAATAGTATTTACTTACATGTTAATGTGCATAAAATTGGAGTAATAATAATACTCAGTAATATTTCTCACCAACGCACCCGAGACAAACTCTGCCAGGTTTATTACTTCCTTGATCTTCTTTCTCTCTCTCTCTCTCTCTCCACACACACACACACACACACACGCACACACGCACACACACTCTCTCTACTTCTTTAACTTTTTAAAATTTGGATTTACTGTGTATTTCTTTTGTTTTGTTCAGCTATTTGTTTGGTTTGTTTGGATATGACATAATAAATACTGCACTATATTCCCCTTTGTCTCCTTCTATCTCTTCCTCCACTAGTGCTTCATTTGTTGGCAGAACAGCATATTCATATTTACTTTATTTACCCCATCTTTTTTTAAAGCATATTACATAGAACATTTTTGTCCCAAGCAAAGATAAGGCTAAATCCTGTTTTAAGCTATGTATTTTATAATCCTCAGAGGCTTTCTACCACTGCTGGACAGTGAAGAAAAAGCATTTGAAGTCCCTTGAAAGTCTGACTTCTCCTTTGCAAACAATACAAAGCGTAAGATTCAAGACATATTGCTGACATAGCAACATCATTGTCTCAAAGAAACTGTGGGAAATGTCAGATTTATGGTCCTATGGGCAATGGGTAGAAGACTGTCCCCCCTCCCCCTTTCAACAAGCCTCTGTCAGAAACAGAGCTTCTAGAAAGTTTTTGGCTATGTCCCAGCAAAGCAGAAGGAAGCTGTATTCCACACTTCCCCTGGGACCCAATGAAATATACAGCCTCTGGGCTTCTTTCAATTTGGTCTTTCAGATTACCAAACCAGTGAAAGAAGGATCCTAGCTGTTAGGGACATCACATGTTTGGGGTCACCTGCTGCTCAGGGGTACTCATGCCAGTTGTTGATATAATAAGCACCCCTTATACTTTAATTACAATTCGCAGTGTGCAAACTCTGCAATCTGTTTTTTTAAGACCAACTGTTGTTGTTGTTAAACAATAACACTGGCGTCCACTTACTTTTAGCCAATAAATGTGGTAAGAAAACATAGTGTGATCCCATGTATACATTTATTCAGAGCTAAACACCTGAATTCAGTGTGACCTGCTCCCATGAAAGGACTACAGCCTAAATGCATTAAATGTATTTGGGCTTCTGAGAAGAGAACGCAATATCTAAATTGTACTGGTGCAACTTCACTGTCTGTCTGTAATACTACAGAACTTAAAATCACAGTCTCAAGTCTTATGACCTATTTGACAGCACCAGGGAGTGAAAGGTTGTTGTTTTTTTAATTGATGGATGCCTATGATGAGTGACATTTTCCAGAAAACTCCTTAAGACCTTCTCTTTTCAACTAAAAATAAGTGCACCTTTCTGTGTTTCACTGCATGTTTGTGTGTTCACAAAAACCAAACCAACAATAGTTATTGGTATATTGCTATTTTAGAAAACGGCAGCCCAAATCTGTAGCAAAGGTTGGGAAAGTTAGCTTTTTGATTACAGTTCCCAAAACACTAGTTGGGGGTTGGATTCTGGGAGGTATAATCTAAAAAGTAACTTTTATAACTCTGACCTTTAGTATAGATACAGAGGCCCCTCCACATTTGTGAGTGTTTCGGGTGCAGAACCCTCATGAAAGTAGAAAAAGCACAAATAACTCCCCCCGTGATCCTCCTCACATTCCCCTCTAGAGATTCCCCCCTCTCATTCCCTTGCCTTTGGCCCCAGTGCTCCCAGAAAGAAGAAAAAGACAAGGTAAAGGGCTTACCGCTACTTTCCCCTCAGACAGAGAAGAGCAGAGTGCTGAGTTCTGGTGTTCTAGCTACTTCTGGTCACTACTTGAAATTCCTCCCAGATGGGAGGGGTAGGAGCAAAGAGAGTACCTAATCCATCAATGGCCATTACACTGCAGAATGTGAAGCCACATGGCAGAGAGGACATGCGTCCAGTGGGGGGGGGGGTTGCTCACCCAAAAGGAAAAAACTGCCATTTTAAACTCAAGCCTCACAAGCTTGGGGTGAGGAATGCAAGGGAACAGGAGGGGGGAGGTAAGTATATGCCTCGCAAATAATCAAATTTGCAAAGCTCTAACCCTTGAATGTGGAGGGAGAACTGTACTGTCAATAAAAGCTATTCAAATCACCTTTCTCATGACCAGTTCTGTGACTCAGCTCCTCAGCTATTTCTCTGAGGCCTCCTAATGTCGTGAGACAGGCTCTCCACCTATAATAAAACCTTCACTTTTCCCCTGTGGCCTCCCTTTTCTTATAACATCCTCAGCCTGCATTTCCCCAGGTTCATCTGGTTCCTTTCAGCTTCTGCTGTTGCCCAGATACTATTTAATGTCTGCTGAGAGCCAACTGCTCCTGTGATTTCCTGGTCACAGGCCTTCACTTGCTGGTTCAAGAGCTTTAACTTCCTCAGATCCTATGGGGAAAGATTTCCATTTATGTAAGCAGCCTGAAACAAGGAAGGTCAATCATCTTCTATAGAGTGAGCTCACTGCCAGCATTTTGTCCCATTTTAAAATGGAAAATAGACCTTTCCCAGTAAGTTCTTCTGTTCTTCTCTATCTGTTAACACAAAGCCAAGAAAATATCTCTTGATAACAGAGATATATCAGGGGATCATTTATGGCAACCCTGTGTCCTCAGGCTCCAGAGTGGGAAGTATGGCAACCTAAGCAGTCTTGTAATCTCCAAGCAATATTCTCCAAATGAGTCAGCACAGAATTGTCTGAACTCCCATGATGCAAGTGAAATAGGGACACCAGAGCAGGTATAAATGTGCCCACCACATACTGGCAGCCTTCTTCTGATGACACTCCTCAATACAGAAACGTGATAGCTGTGTGATTCTGGGAGAGTAAATCCAAAAAAGCAGTATTTCTCAACTCTGGAAATCTAGGTAACATTTATGAGGAATATTTAGATGAACAATTGTAAGAAAGGCAGCATTCAATGTTACTGTTGCTATTATGACTGATACAGATTAGCACAGTTTTGTGATTTAATTTTTTTTTCTTAAAGAATTCTTCTGTTTCTTTGCAAAAAAACCGATTGGACTTCTGAGCCAAAAGTGGAACAAACAGAACAATGAGAAATTACTAAGTGTACTGAGAGTAAAAGTTGTGACCTGTTTACCAAAGCAAGAGTTTCCATATCATAGTACTTTGCCCTTGGCCTTCTTTTACTGTTCTGAAGAGTTGCTTTCTGTAATCACAGTCACATTCAGGTGCAGGAATAATTTTGGTGGAGGCTTAATGTGAACACTGAGGTTTGTATCATGTTGGTTCATCCTGGCTGGAGTAGACCCATTCAATCAATTACTGAATGTTGAGTCAACACATAGGTAAATCTCATTGATTGAGTGGTCTATTCTAGTCAGGACTAACAACAGAATTTAGGCCACTATATGTTTAAAAGCTGGTGCCAGGAGTCCCCAGCACTCTAGGACAGCCAATTTCAAAATTGCTCTGTGGAGGATGGAGGATAGGGGATTTACAAATCTGGCCCAAATCTGTTCTCTTCTTTTGTAACTCTATAATGGTACTAGCAAATATGTTTCTTCCAGAAATACTGTACTTGGGTGGATATGATATGATCAGGAACTTGTCCAGTACGTGACTTACTGAGAAGTGGGCTAATACAGCCCTTGAAATATCACAATTGACAGTTAAGTACAACCAGGCATCTTACAAAATCTTTAGACAAACGACATCACACTTGTAGCTCAATGTATCTTAGTATGTTCTCTGCTTTCTCTTGCTTTAATAAAAAATGAGAATGGCAAATCCTGGAATACCAGGTTTTGATTTCTTTTCTCCTTTTTTCCCTGGACAATGCCAAGGTGCTGACAAGACAAAATAAACCAAGCCTTGAATATAAAGAAGAAGTTGGGAGTGGCAAAGATACATAATAGATGGGAGAGCAAGAAAGGAAGGAATTAAAACAAGGCAAATATCTGTATTTGCTGACGTATAAGACCTCCCCCCCAAAAAATACTATGCATCTTATACACCGGTGTGTCTTATACACCTGCAAATAGCATTTGGCAGTGTATAAATGAGGTGTCTTATGTGCCAGCAAATATAGTACTTTCCAAATGGAAGTATAGTACCTTCCAAATATCTAGATCAAATCACAGGAAGTACGCACATCCTTCAATATGGAGGTATCTTATCACATTAAACTTGGAAACAACTACTATGAACAGCTGTGCATCCTCTTACTTTAGTAAATGCGTGCAAACTTTTGTTCAGCTTTTACCACCTACATATATCTTGATATCCTTTTTTTCTTTGGTCAGAATAATGCTTTGCCATATCCAACACATACCCATATCCTTAACCAAAATGTTTGGGACCAGAAGTGTCATGCATTTTGGATTTTTTTTCAGATTTTGGAATACTTGTATTTGTGTATATATAAAATGCAGGATTGAACAGGAGATCTCTGGGGAGCCCACAAATGAACAAGCATGAACACAAACACTCCATGCTGAGCACTATACTTGGAAGGCAAAAGCAAGCAGCTGATTTTCAGATTTCAGATTTTCAGATAAAGGATACTCAACCTGTATTACTATGATGCAGTCATAGTAATTACATGTATTACATGAGGCAGTCTATCTGCAGCAGAAGGTTGGCAGATACTTTAAAGCATATTTGGGACATGAGGAGGGCTGCAGTGGAGAGAGCTGGAGAGGAAGGGAGATTTCCAGTACATCTCCTATCCTTAACCTCTACATATAAAACCACAGTATCTCCATACGAAACAAAGGACTTTGTAGATAAGATACTACTGCAGATACTACTGCAGAACGTTTTTCCTCATATCTTTTCCCCATATCTTTGGTGAAGGAAGAAACGCATGGTTACGTACAGCAGAATGAAATAGCATTTTGTGGATAAAAATCTGTTTCTTTCATAATTGTGATTTAAAAAATGATTTAAGTAACTGTACAATTATTTAACTTTTCACCAGCCCTGCATGAGTAATTCCTAGAAGCACACAATGGTTTCTGAAGATTTCTGAAAACCAAAACATACTCTAAGAGTACAGTATGCTTATATTGCTACAGGTACACTCCCTTCCATACTTTCCCACTGCAGTCCTCCACACACCCAGATCTGCTCTAGAGTATCCCCAACCCCCTACAGATTATTTGGAAGGGTGATATACAATGACATGGTGTGTAGAATCTTAGTCACATGTCATGATATATCTCATAACTCATGTAAGACAACTTTAACATTACTTCTAGGTGGCCAGTGTGCAGGATAAAGAATATGGCTTAGTGCTTTTCCTTCCCAAAACCCAAGCTAATAAATAGGAATAAGCAACCTGTAATCTAGGGTTATAATCTAAAAGCCCACAAAGACAATTTATCAATGCAAACATTCAGTCTTTAAGTCATCATATTCACAAAGACTTCATATCTGGGCAGGACCATTTGTGTGTAGCGCTAGTATATCAATGCACACTTGCCTGGTCCACCAATCAGAGGCAGATTACTTTGATAAACAGACAGGCCAATGCATAGGAATAACTATATGGTTACAGAGGGAGTTGCTGTAACTGTGGCATGCATTATGGCTGTTTTTGTCCTTAAGTTTGCCAAAAAAGCAGTGTTTACCATGGCCCAGAAAGAATATCTCAGGGAATATTCTGACATAGTGATTTTTTTAAAACTGTTTTGAAAACTTAATGACAGCAGGCTGTATAAGCAGAAAGAACACAAACTCACTATTACATATAAACTCTCTGCCTCTCTGTAAGTGTTAGTGGGGGTATAATACACAGCATGTTTGGTTAAAACCATTTCATGTTCAAAAGGAAATGAAACCAAAGAATAAGTTATTAAAAGGACTCTTTGAAGCCAAATGCAGTGATGTGTGAAAAGCATAACCAGAAGAGTTTATTTAAACACAGAGCTGAGAAAACGGGGAAAACAGGAATTAGGAAATCAGAGGCACAGTCATCACGGCACCCAGCAGCCCTTTCTTGGTAGTAGAAATTCTTGTATCTATGAATATTTTATCCAGATTCCAACTACCTTTTTCAAGTTCTCCATATCAACATCCCAGACTCCTTCTTCAATAAATTTGGAAATGAGTCTTCCAAATTTATCAGTCCTAGTGGTTGATGCATAATTAGTTGTATATGGCCATGACAAGTAAAGCTTCAGGAAGCCTTCTGCCTTTCTGTTTTCATGCTTTCCCCTGCAAACCATTCAGTAAGAGAGCAACAATGAAATCTGCAATGGATGGGGTTCACTTTTATTTCACACAAATGAAAGAAAGGAAGGAAAAGAAAATGAAAGGAGAGAGAGAAATGTAACAGTTTTGCTTCATTTCTTTGCTATGAATTTTAAGCTTTGATATCCCTTCCCTCAAAAATCTGAAAGCATGCCTTTTACCCAGAATCTATCAGTACAGGAAAAGAGAGAAAGAAAAGAATAATTGATATGCAGTCTTTGTTCTTCCTGTATAAAATACCTTATTGGATATTTTACCCAATCCAATATGCTAGATTTAAGAATAATTCAGAAGAGACTGCAGATCAGTGGTATGAATCAGGTGACCTCCCAGATGTTGACGGACTGTCAGTCCCAGCTGGCATAGCCAACAGAGAAGAATGCTAGGAGTTCTGAACAACAGTGTCTAAAAGGCCGTTTAATTCCTGCTATACAAAGAGCCTACCCAAGTTGTTTTCCTACCTTGGATGGAATAAAAAATGGCAACCTCAATCAGTGTACATAGCACAAAAGTAAGCAATGTTATTCTGGCACATGAGGAAGAAGATCCCACAAGCATTTCTTCCTCCTACCCTTGCTAATAAAATAATCAGTTTAATAGCAAGCAGTTTGCATTCTGTCAGCATTAAATTGTCTTCCAAGGTGGGACCTCACTCTGCTTCATGAGGTAAAAGTGGCAGAGTAGTCCAGTATCTGTCACTGCTATATTGTGAACTTCTAGTGATTACCTATCCATGGCTGTCTAAAACACATTTGTCTAGAGTTATGTTAATATACACCATGATGCTTATGGGGCTCATTTTGGAATTTCTGCTGTGATTTCACTCTTCCTGCATCTGGTTTGCTTGTAAAGATGGTTCCAATTCATACAATTATTTACCATCAATCTATATAGTTAGTTTGTTTAGTTAAACATGTTCACATGTCTACAGCAATACATATCACCCCCTAGAACAATACTGCTCAGACACAGCTTTAACCTTCAGGATTCAAACTGGACTATTTGTGTTACAATGCAGTAATTCTACTGATTTTTAGAACTCTGGCAATTTATGTGTATTAGCCCGTACAGTAAATTTTAACCCATGTGGACTCAGAACTAAGATCCACTGAATCTGACAGACCTGACTACAATCCTATTCCTGTTTACCTAGGAGTAAGACCTATTGAAACCAGTGGGGCTTATATCCAGGTAGACACATATACGGCTGTACAGTGAAGCTGTCACTTTCTCTTTTCTTTTGCAATTAGGTACTAAAGGCTTCAGTAGGATTTGTCTCAGAGGGGAGCCATTGCTGAGAGGACTAGAAAAACAGGCATGAAACCCATAAGATTTCCATGTGCAAAAAACAGCTTATTTAAGGGAGAAAGAGGGGAAAAAATTCCTGTGAACTTCAGCAAACCTTAATGGGCCATGATTTAGAGACAAAAGAAGAGCTTCTACAAATATTTCCTAATTAATCAGCTGTATGAGCTTGATGAAATTTTGTTTCCCTTTCTTAAGTTAAATCACACATCTACTATACTGTTCTCAGAGATTTCTTTGTAAAATAATTTCATTTTTTTTTGTTATGTTGCAAAAATATATTTGTGAATGGCTCTATTATCTGGATAATCAGTCTTTCGGTGAACAGAAAGCAAATTTATGAACAGCCATTCACTGAGCCTGTTGTACTCTTTTTTTATTCTATGGTTTGGCACACACAGGGAAAAAAACTCTTATTTTTTCTTCAGTGTTTCTATTTTCAATAGTTTCCCCCCCAAAAAGTAGCTTCTACTGTATTTATGCTCACATCAAATGAATGAGAGAAACATCTAACGAATGCAATTCTTTTCTTAAAGGAGGACTCTTATGGAATCTTGCCTCTAATAAAATGGTTCAAGATTTTACCTAGGAAGTATAATTAAGAAAAGAAGAAAGAAAGAAGATAAGGGATAGGAGGAGTTCTTAAAGAGGGCATGATAGTTTGTACATAGAGTGATGGCTGTATGGTATGCAGGGGATGTAAATGATTGTATAACTGTACAATATAATGAATGAAATTGCAAATTATGGTGGTGGGTATGTATGGGGGTGACTGTAATATTTTTACTTGATTTGATTATTTGATTAATAAATATATTTGAAAGCTAAAATGATTCAAGATTTTGAACTTGCACAGAAAAATATTATAGATGGTTCAATTGAATGAATAATTGACTGAAATGATGAATGCAGCATAAGCAAAGCATATTCAACTTTTATTAAAACTGCTCTCCATTTAATTAATTTGGTGAAAAGGCTCAGTAATAAATAAGCAACTTTTATAACAGTCTACTCAAAATGGTGGTCCCTGGACCTGGACCTGGACCAGTGTCAGCCCCTGAACCATTAGCTACCAGTTTCTGACAAGTTTCCAGGGAAAAAAAGAAACAGATGTACCCAGTAGGCACAAATATGGTGCCAGTTCCAGGCACACTGGAACAAAAAATATCAGATAAGCTGGGAAGCACTGCTTTATAGTGTATTAGTCCTTCTTTGCCCTATTCCTATGTGGGGTGAGGTGGGAAGGGAAGAGAAAGATGTCAGTTAGAAATCTGGAGAAAGGGGAAAAAAGACCTAGACCAAGATCATATGCACTTTTACTATATGGTATAAAAATATATCAGTGTAATTATGACAGACCTCACAGATGCATAACTGTGCAACAGGTACCAAGGTCTTGAGCTCACCTGTTGCACAAGACTGTATTTATTCCCCACCCTTGAAATCAAAAAAGAGAGAGAGGGAGACTGTGTGTGCGTGCATGGAGAATGATTGCCTGTACTAGGGACCATGCTTTCTCCTGAGAGCCACCGAGAAACAAGAAGACAGCTGGAGGCTGCTGGGGGTTGAAAAGAGGTACAGTCACATTACACCATAAAGTATTTGTATGGTTGTACATAAATGTTGCACTGGAGCTGGCTCAGTTCTTAAGAGCTCCACACATAGCTTTGCATGCCATCCTATTTCTGTAAATCCTCAGGTCCAGGAAGATCTCATATCCCCTCAAATCCACCAAAGCATGTGCAGAATGCACATTCTAATCACCAGAAGAAGTAACAGGCAGCAATACACCATCCAGTTCATATAGGGGGAGGAAGTCTATCGGGTATTGCAATGAGACTGAGGAGCCTGAAGTCCTTGTCTCTTGAAGCCAAGAAATAACACGTGAATGTAGAGGAAGGACTGTACTTCAGGTCTACCATTCAATTTGTAAAAAGTCAACCTGTGAGCCTCTCTATTTCACACATTAACATATACATTTGTCACAATACACCAAATGTGTCAATTTTGCACTTTTATTGAGTAGATAACATGATGTCTTTGAAGTTCTTTCACATGACTTTAAAAAACTGCTGTGCATTGAAATCCCTTTTTAAACTTAAAATTAGTCATCATTTGGATTAAACTATTTGCATTTGAGGAAGCACAATGGTTAAAAATCACTAGTTAAGCAGTGGCATTTGGAGAGTTCATTGCACTCTCTCACCTATGCTGGCGAGCACATAGCTCTGGCTGTGAAGAAAACCACAATGTGGGAAGGAAAGCCTACAAAAGAATGAAAACAGAAAGTGTCTCAGGCCTTGGCAGAAGGACATTAAATAAAATAGAGAGTGGTGACTCATTCTGGCAGGGAATCCACCTCAACCCCTTCAAAGGTTTTGGCAAGAGTCCTCGGAGGAGACCCTCAGCTTCTGCCAAGCCACAAAACACCACAATTATTATCGCAGCAGTCATCAACAAAACAGATTTTGTAAACTGACTTGCTGGCACATAGATTAAAGAAGCTATAAAAAGAAATAACAGCTGTTTGGGTTACCCTGCACTGAAACTCACTCTAAAGAAACCATGTCATGCATGTGACATCTGCCTACATATATGTTAATGTGCTAAATGGATACACACAAAATATGAGTATTTCTAAAACTGACTCAATTTAAAACTGAAAAGGAAGTGACTCAGGAAAGGACAGAGTCTGTGGTAACTGTTGCTACCACTTCTGGATGTTTCAGTTGCATCAAAAACAAAGTAACAGGTCTCATCTCACAGACTAAGCATGAACATGACTACAGGCTAGGCTAAAAAGAATAACCAAATGCAAAGGAGTTGAGCGCTCCTCTACTTTCAGCTCTTAGGCAGGAGAAAAAAACACTGTCAGGTCCACTTTTTCACTCCCATGGAGGAAAAGTTGAACTTTAGAGTTTGAAAAGTTATATTTAAAAATAAGTAGTTAGAGTTTTAGTTAAGAAGCCCCCGATTAGTTAGCTGCCATTTAGGAAGCAACCCTTTACTTTCCCTTTTCTTACAAAGTGAACTAGAATAGCTCCTTTTAAGCAGCTCTGAAAAATACAGCGGTCCTTGAATGCTACAGGCTGCTAGGGCTATGTTATAAAACATACCCTGCTGTCTACCTCAATGCCTGCAAGAGAGCACAAGCAGAGCACTGACGTTCCTCTTCCGTGAGGCCATACCTTCCAAGTATAAGATAATAAAAGGTTACTGTTACAACACAAAAGGAGTAAGGTTATCTCTTGGTCAAGATTCAGTCATAAGGCAATGTAGTTATATATTAGTAAGTGAAAAAATGAACCAGTGCTTTAACTTGACATAACAGAAAGATGAATCAAAACGAAATGGAGTGCAGCTTCCATGAAAAGTCAGGGAAATCAGGTAAATTCATTCTTAGATAGGAGAGAGACCACTTTTGCTTATTTTGTTGATACATAAAATAATACAGTTGGTCAGGGATGTTATTTAGAGGCCAACTGGTATGGGTGAAAGTATCAATTTGGCTTAGGTATGAAGAAAATTAAGAATAGCCCAAATGTATAGATTTTGTGGCCAACATTTTCTCTGCAGGCTCTATTCCACTTAAGTATCAGCTGTTATCTCTATTCATCCACAGGATTGAGGTTCTAATCCCTTTGCAGTGGGGAGTGTGTGTGTGTGTGTGTGTGTTAATAAGCAGAGAGGGAAATATTTATCAACTCTCTTAGAAAAACATAGGCACGTTTTAGGAATCATGATCCTGCCCTGGTCTAAAAAGCACTAACTGAAGAGCAAATCTGCAACTCTTCCAGATCTTTCACTCAGCTGGACTGACCACAGGGCAAAGAGAATATCAAGTACTTTACAATGTGTAGAGTAAAAATGAGATGGCCCACTGATCTTTAGTTAACTTCTGTCACAGGCTATACGGCTGCCATGGTGAGACAGCTAAGGCTACAAGAAGATGCCTTCACTTCCGTTGACACAAAACTTTGGTATGACTAATTTTGGTTTTGAGGTGTGTGTGTATTTTGACACATACATACATAAAACAACTTGAGAGAAAATTCAGGGAAGCAAAAATGAAACCTGTAGCTCCCAGCAGGATTTTTCAAAAATGGGCATACTACTGCCCACTTGAAATAAATGCTTCTTTAAAAGGAGATGCTCTTGTTAAAACATACAGAACTTTTTATATTCCAAAACATATACACATGCATGCCCATTTCCCAATAAGGCACTGAAAAAATCTGTAAATATATCTTGTACTTTACTAAATATACTTCTACTCAGTGGTATATTTAAAGCTTGTCTTATTTCAGAGAAACATTTAGCCAACTACACTTAGGATTTAAATACGCTGCAGCTTTTTGCTGTTCTTAGAGAGTAATAGTTTCTTTATCTTATTCCTTCTCCTCTGTCTTTAGAACTCCCTGGAACCACATAGCATATTATTCAGCTACATAATTAACCATCACACTACCAGCAGCTATGTTCTACCTCTCCAAGTATTTCAAAAGCATTCGAGTCCACAGTGTCTTCTGTATAGCTCAGAGATCCTCATCGAGCCTTTGCCAAGTCCCCAAAAAGATGGACACAACATGCAATATTTACATGAAACTAAAATTCTAATCAGCATTAACAGCAGTGTCTTTTAATTTGACCTTATGAATTTATTTCAATCTGCTAAGCAACTTAACTGCCAGAATGCAACTTGCTTTAAATGTAAGTAAACAAATGCAGCAACTAAAATACATTTGAAGCTTGCAGTATATATTAAAGTTTGCATTTGTTTAGAGATGCATGTAACAAAAAGAAAACAGTCTGAAATATCCTTAGCAGCTGCTTACTTCAGAGTTCTTTGAAAATAATATATCCTTTCAGTTCATGTTTGGTATACTGTAGCCAAGGAAAGAAAACTCCTAGCATTATTTTACACTAGCTAGTTCACCTCATGTCATCCCTTAAAGAGTCTTCTGCCAAGTACTGTGAAACAAGAACACAGTTACTACTCGGATCTCTGGATGACTCTATAAAATGTAGTGCCAAGAGACTGGTGCCAAGTTCAGCATCTTCCTTGCTTTGAGGGGAAAAACTGCCAGCAAAATTTTGTGAAGTTGGTCACCATTTTGGACCTGTTCTGTGTATTCATATCTTGGCAGCCATCTTACAGCTTGGCAACCATTTTGAGAATTTGTCTGGCATGCACTCAGAAGTGTCTGACACTGTTTAAACAGTATGGCGGTTAAATATATTCCAAATTAAACAGTATAATGTGATACCAGGTAAAACAGTTCTTCACAAAGTCATCTAACAAAACAGCTTATAAGTATTTCCAATAAGAATAAATAATGATTATCTGAAAATATTCATTCTGATTTCCTAAAAAAGCACACATTTTAGGGAGGAAGTTGAAGCTAGAAGAATCTTAAAAATTTCCGCAGACTTTTCGCTGAGATACAAAGAAAATGAAAACGTGATGGTTGGTCACCTTTTCATATTATCTACCAGTTACCACTATAACGACTAATAACTACTATGATATACACAAGGTAATGTAGCCATTAGGAATCCACAATTAAGAAGTCCCAGATCAAGAATTACAAAGAGCAGAATGCACTTTGTCTTTTGTTAATGTTTAATGAGGCCACTGAAACTCTAGCTGGAGTCAAAGTACAGGTTGGCTCTTCTAATTTTTTTTTATAAAGTTCATACAGAAAAAAAAATGAAAAAGAAAAAAAGAAGAAAGAGATTTTAGCTGGGGTATTGTTTTTTTTTTAAAAAAAGGGTTAACTATTATGTGGGATGCATGTTCTTTAAAAACTAAATTGCTTTTGTTTTTTCCAGAACTATTTCATCTACTGCCTCAGAAAAAAATGGAAACAGAAATATTCTCATCAGTTAATTATTCTAAATCAATGTGTCTTAATTACTGAGGAATATCTAATGTTGTTCTCAGTCATAAACAAGAGCCCACCATTTTAAAATCCAATTTCTTCTTGTTGTTGTTTTAAAGCTCTTTACAGCTCTTCTTTTTCATACAAAATTCTTTTTCCCACAAAAGAAAGATACAATTACTACCACAGCAGAAACCTTTAGAACAAAGTGGGTAATATCAGTGGATCCAGAAGCTAACACAATAAACAAACCAGTTGTTGAAATAGTGCCGTTTTTAAAAATATTGTACATTTTTTTGGAGGAGGGTGCTACCTATTTAAAGAAGACCACTGTGCACATGTTTGTGAATCAATCTTTGTATTAGATCACAGACCTTGCTTTATCAGGTACCCTGATCATGCTGGAACGGACTATGGGCAAACGCATGGAGAACAAGGGCAAATTTTCCCCCAGAGTCTGCCCTCCCCTGCCCCGCCATGGGTCATCCCGCACAAGAAGCCTAAATTCTTCAGTTCCTCCCAAAATGGTGACAGGATATGATGTTACATTTTGAGAAAACTGCAGAGGAAAACAGAGGTACTGTAAGTGTAGTAGGCTGTCCAGGGGTGCTCATAGGGTTGGGAGAGTGGTATGTATGCATATTTTCACACCTCTGGAGGATATGTCTGCATGATTTTGAGGGAGAAATTTCCTGAAAACTGAGTCACTTTAAAGAAGAAATGGTGTGTGGGGGTAGGTTAGGCTGCTTAGTGGGATGCATGGGGGAGGGCTTCAGGCGCCACAAACGTGGAGTCCAAGAGCTGCATGCTCTCAATGTGCATACACAGAAATGCCTTGTTTAAGATGAGCATCAGAACAGGACTACAGCTTTCAAGATTTCTGGTTCCTATACTCCCTCTATTTGTTCTCTTCCCCTGAGCTGAAACAAAAGCTGCTGTCCACAGAAAACAACAGCCGGGATTGCAGTTATGCTGGGAATGGATGCTAGCATATGATTGCCACCCACTATAATATCTGGTAGCAAGAATAACCAAAGAGTCCCTGTGTTCAAAAATTTTCTGTTCAGACAATGAGATGAGTTACTCAGGTTTTTTTTTTTTTGAAACTTTACATACGTCTGCATACAAAACTGACGCTTTACAATCATCCTCAGAAGGCTCTATGGCTCAGAGCTGAAAAGGGATTTAGACAGTCAAATAGTTTGTTCGCTGAACAACACTCCACCATCTGGGGTCCAGAGGCATGCAGATACTTTTTATTTTAATATTTTGCAACAGAAACAAAAGAGCCAAAAAATCCCAGTTTGGGAGTCATGTAATAGTTTACACATAAAAGCAATTAACTCTACAAGTAATTTTAGAGTTCCCAGGTCTCAAGGTGCTGGACCAAGTTTTCAGGGAATTCTTGTTCTTCTCCAGGTCTCCAGATGGAGCTAATTTCACAATGGGTGACAACAGAAGAGGAAAGTTGATTATTGCAAATAAAGTGGGCCCAGAGTTCAGGCGGGGACAGGACTCTGGCTCAAGTGTTGCTGTTGTGTTTGTGAAACACTGCTGCACCAAAAAGCCAGGAATACATGGAGTGAAACGAGGAGAGGGGTAATGGATACATGCATTTGGACCTATCATGCCATCTGAAATAAGCCACAGACCAGAGTACTAGAGATGTGATTCATGAGCCTTCTTGTTGTATAACCATTTGCAGCAGTGGTTCCTGATCTGAGAGGAAAAAACTCCCTGGCATTTCGCAGTGGGCCTTCCAAAAAACCCCACAGCAGGGTTGAGAATAGGCAAATTTCCCACATGTCATTTGTGCTATAGATAAGGTCCCATGGGATGTGAGTTCTAGTGGGAATGGCAGCAACTGATACAGCTCCTGGGCACACTGTGTTGTCTTTCCAGTGATTTAAAAATGCTTTGGATTTTCCCCAACTCTGGACTCTGTCATTACTTGGTTAGCTAGCTTTTATTAATTCTGGTCCAATTGTCCTCCTGATCTTTTCCACAATCTGATGACCCAAAAGAAGTTCTTTCTGTTTCTGTGGCTCTAGAAGGACATATCCACTGTAATATCTAAAAGGTCCATTCCTATGATATCTCAGGATCCCACTCCTTGATCTCAGATTTTAGGTCTGAAAACCGAGGGAATGAGACATATTGACCTGGCAACCCCAATAATCATGTACTATGATGAATGAAGTTAAACATAATCAAGAATTTTTATTTTACTGCATCCTATTCTGGTTTCAATATTGCAGTGTTGCTCATTCAGGAGTAGATAAATGATCAAACACTGCTATTTATATATTTACTTTTAAAAAATCTACTGCAGCAAATTAGCACAAAACAAATACATAAACTGTACTTAACATGTTTTCTAAAATAAAGAGAAAAGATTTTGAGAGGGTAATTACATGTTGTGCAATGTATGAAGATTAATCTGCTAGAACCTATTCTGTGTTCTGGTTCAAATGGTTCTTCACAGACCAAGGTAGAAAGACACTTATTTCCATGTATATAGCACCTTTGGATTCTGTTGCAGGTTTGTTGAAATTAACTTGGTAGTCTTCCATTTACCACTGTTGTCTTGTTGTGTGCCTTCCAACTGTTTCCAACTTATGGCAACTCTAAAGCAAACACGTCATGTGGTTTTCTTAGAAAGATTTGTTCAGCAAGGATTTGCTTTTCATTTTACTCTAAGGCTGACAGAATGTGAACTGCTCAATGTCACCAGGGTGTTTCCATGGCCAAGCAGGGCTTTGAACCCTGGTCTCCAGCATCATAGTCCAACATTCAAACCACTGGATCTCCATAGTCTCTTATCATGTCCCCACAGAAGTTCAGAACAAGACAGGATCTTAAAGGAATTTGAAATCATACTTTAAGGTTATGACTCTTTCTGTAACTTGTAACCACAGTTGGTTGACTAAAATGTAAAGGAGTTTGTCAAACAGGAGGGAAGGGAAGGTTAGCGCAAGTTTGAAGCATGTAAGTGGAATGCCTGCATTCATCTCAGCTTATTAAGACAAGCTAGGATTGTTCAAACCAGTACTCCTTCTTTCTCATTCTTATGTACATCTTGGTTTGTTTGGGAACACACTGATTGTTTAACACAGTGATAGATAATCTGACTAGGATGAACTGGGCTTTTCTGAACATAGCTATGGTTTCCAAGACATTATATATGAGAATATTTAAATAGTAAACCTACAACACAAAGAAGACTCATCTGTGCCATGTAGGCAATGGAATTATGGGGCTGAAGCCAAAATGCAAGGAAAGGATATCTGACTTTTATTTAGGCCAAGATCCCCTTTGACACTAGTGGAACATGATGTTTCACTACTGTTGTTATGCAGAAGGTCTGGGAGGGAGACAGCAGCCAAATGGGAGAAAGAATGAGGGATCTAACCTGCTACACACATGCACACACACATGTACATCCTGGTCAATCAATAGACACTTGGCTGAGAGAGAAATGTATTCTAGAGCCATCAGGCACTTGATATGCAACTGGGGTGTGCAATGAGGAACTGGACACCTTTCTTGTGAAATACCCCCCGAAGTACTTACACTGACATAACCTCCAAAGCAATTCTGACAACGTTCGATTCTGCATGAAATATTAAGCTGCATTCCTAATTGCAGCGATGGCGATAACAAAGTTCCTGATCATTGCAGTAGATTAAGATACAAAATTTGGGATACTGGGTCTTTTTGTAAATTGGATACATACCAGAATTGGCATTTTAACTCTATTCTCTTAACATTAAAAATAAACTTTAGAAATCTGAAAATAAACCAATTAATTAAGTTAAATTTCACAGTGAATGGTAATTACATTGCATGAGAATATATTAAAGTGAAATAGATAGGAATAACATCCAGACTGCTGGATATTTATAGATTGAGGGACAGTATCTGCAATTGCATGACGTCAACTGCGCTATACAAGTTTGGAATGCATTGATAAATTGCTCCATCGATTCTGTTCTGCTTCACTTACCATAATTATAGCACAGTAATGGATGGCATGAGTGATATATTCTTACTTTAGAGGAAAGCCAAGAGTTTGCCTATTTCTTTATGAGATTAGACCAGATCCTTTCAATTAATACAGCATGATTGATACCTGAAAGAGTACTGAGTTCAGATACTTGCTTTAAATGTGCACACTTGAATCTTACTGGCATAAGTATTTTCTTGCTGATGTACAAGGCTCAAAATATTTAAAAAGTAACCATTTTTCATTGTCCTTGGAACTTCAATCCAAAACCTGATTTTGCAATTATAATTGTCATCTCTCTCTCTCTCTCTCTCTTTTTTTTTTGCATAGCTAAGCATAATATGGAAATCTCTTGAATCTGAAATAACCTTTCTGCTTTGATATGAACTGTCCTTTAGTTTGGACTTTAATGAAACGAAGGGACTTAATAAATATATTATGTATTTTCCATTTCTTGCATGAACTTGCATTCATAATATAGGATAAAAGTAGGTAGATGGTTATCTGCAATTTGCTAGTGGACCACCTAGTATTTACTGGTTGCTGGAATATTTACAAAGAATGCTAAAAAACTAGCTGGAATCCAGCACAGCACTTCTTATGTTCTAAAGCAAGGGCACTTAACAGAAATGAGCTATGCTATAACTGCTAAGAGAATGTCAGTGTGCACTTTTAAAAACAGAATGGTGGACCACAAGAATTCTAGTAAAAAAAAAATCCACTTTAAAAAAACCCAAGCCAACCCACTCCTGAGTTTGCTTAATATGTTCTATTTGCACACAACCAGAAATATTTTTTTGCAAATTTCACACTGTAAAAACTGAATGCATTGGAAATTACAGATATGCTGAATAACCTTCATTACCCAGCACTTTTATCTAGAAGTCCTGAATGCTTAGATTCACAATGAGTTGGAATCAAACCTAGTAATCCCTACAGCTGATCCACTGGAATCAATGAGACTTAGATTCGTCATCAACTGATTGATTTCAAAGGGTATACTGTAAGCATGGATTGAGTCCTAGGACTGATTAATACATTGTCAACAAAATGTAAGGAGTATACTCATATAGGTGTGTATAGAAGGTGGAGAGAGATGGAAAGTTTCTCAGGTTCTCAGCAGGACTGTACCAATTACAACCCATGAGATGAGGATTTCATACTATATTCACCCCCTAAAAAGCCATAAATGCTATCCATGCCTGCTTCCTAATGAGTTACAGGGGAAGAAGGAAACACTTGTGCAAAACAACATAGGACTTACTCAATTGATAACTTATCCATTATCTCAACTGCTTCTGCTATACAGTATCAAAGGATGAGACAAACAACTGAGGACACCTACGGAAAGGGCAGGATCAGGGTGCACAGCCCCGCTTTAAAAGCAGCACAACTTGGGTTTTTTCTCTAAGCGGAGATGGCTGGAAGTCCACAGCAAAAGGGAGGTGAAGACTAATGGACAAAGTTAACAGAGAAAGTATTCACTCTAAGTGACCAGGCCTTAGCGCAGACAGCACATAGTCCATGGGATGCTTGTACCCCTTGTCCATTTTAGGGCTTCTGATGATGATGATGATCATCATCATCACCATCTTTAGTTATGCCCTGTCTTCCCCCCCCCCAGGTTGGCACTTAAAGTAGTTTACAACAATTAAAAAGCCAAAGTTAAAAACCACAGAATACAAAACTTAAAAACACAAACTATTAAAAAGAATTAAAAGTTACGCTTTGAATGAAGTGGAGCTCCTAGAGCGCCATGTTTACAAGCAGATTTGATTTCCAGGAGCACTTAATAAGGAATACAGGCAACATTTGACACTTTATTTCATAAATACAAATCATTCTGGAATGAAACATAGCATTTTGTTGTGGATCTCCACTCATGGTTATCCATCTATTCACACACATGCACATGCATACATGTGCGCACACACACACACACACAAATGAATGAATGTATTAATGAGTGTTCCTCTTCAACAAAACGAAATGTATAGTTACACTATGTCAGTGTAATTCGAATGTTAAACGAAATTCAGGATTATCTGTTTATCCATATGTTAATTTTTACAACATCTCAGGACTGACTTGGAGAAAATGGGAGAAACTGTTAAAATTAACTTCATAAAGTTGTCTGAAGAACAGTCATACTGCCTTTGAATTAATGCTTTCTTCAACTATTTAAACTACTGCTCTCTCAAAAATTCTGTTCTTCAACTATTGCAACAGTCAAATTGATCTGGACTTAGGAATGTTGGCTTTCTTCTCTTCTCACCTTACAAAGCCTGTCACTGGAAATAAAATGTAACTTGGGATGACTGTAGCTGCTATCAGACCTCCTTTGACACATTATAATGTCTGATACCCAGACACTCATGGTTTACATCTGAAAAACTTCAGCATGTAGTGAACAACTCAAAACCAACTATCGACCACATATATTGATTTCTGCATGGGAAACTAAGAAGGAAAAGGCCTCAGAAAAGATAAGATTTCTTCCCCTGCTCTTGTCTCTAACTTACTGGCTCCCAAACTCAGATCTTCTAAGGCTAAAGCCATCAGAAGTTTATGTTGCAGCTCGCCAGAATGTCTGCACAAGATAATTCAAGCTGAAGGTAGATATTCTGTAGAAGGGCTGATTAGCCAATGATATCTATTGTGAAGACTGGAGTTCCCAAGAGAAGCTTCTTTACAGTAAAAGATAGTGGGACTTCAAAGCAGTACAAATAAACTTCTTTGTGTTTCAAATGTCTCTGAATGCATTAGCTGTTACAAACTGCTATTTCCAACAAGCAAGTGCTAAGCCAAGTTTTCAAAAAGAGTTTAGATTTAAATCAAATTGTAGTCACCTTTGTGTGTGTGTGTTTTGGAGAGGGTTTGGAAAGTTAAGCAGTGATGCCACAGCATAAGTGACTGATTTTTACAAGTGTGGATGCTAGACTTAATGTACTAGAAAATGGGACGGGTGGGAGTGGGGAGCTGGACAACCTTTGGTGCTTGTCCAGCTTCAAGAACACAGCAATGAATACAGGGTAGGACTACATACACTGGGCTGAAGAAGAAATTGAAGAGTAAAATGCCCAGAATTCCAATGTAGTCCATTCTGCTGTGGGAATCTAAGACTTGTAGTAAAAAAAAAAAAAAAAAAAAAGGTCAGTGATGTAGTAATTGTTCCCCTTCTTTCCACATTTAATAAAAATTAGTGACTATGGGTAAGTTTTTAATGAAAGAATGGCAGTAATCCCATCCAAAGATCAAAGAGACAGTGGAAAAGAAAATGATGGTGGTCTTCATTTCTTCACAATTTAAGAACAAATTCAAATACATTTCTATCGCAATGTTTTGAGATTTACTTTTGAAACAGCTTGGCCACTGTTCAAGACCCCGGAAAGAATCCGAGTTCCATACTGCATCACTAGAAAAATCCCCCTTTTATATTTCTAAGGGTATGGTTAGGGTGTGAATGTTTCAACATACTTTATACACCGTAAGCAGGCACTTTAAGGAAACCTCAATAAGTAACTTTTTTTTAAATGCTGATTAGTTTCATGTTAAATTATCTCTAAGACAAAATTGAATCACCAGTATTAAAACAATTAACTTGCTCCATTTTGTGTTTGAATAAAGTCTGAATGATGGCATTATTTTAGTACACACAATTTTTTCAGACCACTTGCTTTGCTCTCCCTTTTGTTTATTCTGTCTCCCTTCTTTCAGCAGCCGTACTATATAATCTCTTCATCTTTTGAATACTCACCAGTTTAATTTGTTAGCTTTATGTTTGCCATGGGGGGGGGGTATCTTTATTTTTAATACACTCACTATTTTACTATCTACTAACTGATGTTTCATATGTCAGTGGCCAGATTTCCAGAGTGCCCCAAACAGCTGATTTTATGCTTGAATAGCACACATACATATGTGCTTATATGTGCTGCCCTTGAGGCGTGTTCTTGAAGTGGGAAGCAATATAGAAGTGGATAGCTTTACTTGGCTTCACAGGACACCCTTGGCCTTTCACTCATCAAGGATCTTTGTGCCCACCAAAATTCAGAAGACAGACACACACACACACACATACACAAATCCTTTTCAAAAGTATTGCTTCATATTCACTGATGAATTCAACAATACCCCAGTGAACAACCTGAAAATCACACCTGTTCTCTCTCTCTCTCTCTCTCTCTCTCTCTCTCACACACACACACACACACACACACACACACACTCTTCTGGTACCTTCAGTGCTATGTCCAAATTGTTAGTGGTTTGAAAAAGGCAAGAACGAACCTCTCTTGTTTCTGCCTAAACTAGGAGAGAGTCACATTATCAATCATTTTGACAGAGACAATTGTTGGGACTCAGCATGAAACAGGTTCTTGGTCCACCACTCACCACCTAGAATAAAACCAGACACTAGCTGGAAAACATTCATTTCATAGTGAATCCAATTGAGATTGAGAGGCATGTTCCTGGATGTGTAAAATAGCCCAACATGTTTTAGCCACAAAATTCTTGGATGGCCTCCATCAGATATTGTTAATAGAAAATCAGGGACAATATATATGTAATAAAATTTACAGAGAAGGCACAAACTAAATAAACACACAGAGAGAGCCCTCATTTTAAATTATATATAAAATATGTCAATTAAGAAATGTTATATTGTATTAGTAAACTAATAAGTAAATAGCAAACCATTTGAAAACCAATTCAGGCGCTTGGAAAACTTTTTTTCTCTTTATCATAATGACAAGAGTTTGTTGAAAAAAGAAACAGATGGATACTAAGAATTAGTTCTCTTGATCCTCATGGTCTAAATGGAGACCTGGAATTTAGCCATCTACTTGAAAGTTTTGATTTTCACCATTTTCCTCTTCCTTTTAACAGCCTCTGAATCAGGCCACACTAATATTTTTCAGTTGAAACACCAAGATTTTTGAGAAATAAAATCTTCTTTTATACATCCTAAGACTATGTCTCCTATTTTACATTGGTTTCCTTATGTATCTCCAGCCCCTTCTGCTTTATTTCACAGTGGATCAAGCAAAATTATAAAAAGTCAACTATAAAATACAGATAAAACAATTTGCAATTTTAGCAAGGGTAGCATTGATAGGTTTATAACAAAAGCCATGTTTTGTATTTATAGAGAGAACTGGCAAGGTTATAAGTCTATCAAAACCACCTGGAAGTATTCAAAATAAAATAGGCAAAGCAATTTGTTGTTGTTGTTGGAACCACTTCCATCTTTTTTAAAAATCCTAAGGAAGTCAACACCTAAGGTCCCTTATACAGGATGCTGCACAAAAAGGCAAAAATCAGCCAATAAAAAGGATTCCCCCACCCCACCCCTGTGCGACAAATCCAGTGACAGGAGAAAAATGTTATCCTATTTTGCCTAACATAAGAAAAGGCTCAGCTACTGTCCATAAAAAGGTGAAACCTATCTGTGTACACAGGTATGTCTCGGAAGAATCTTGAGCATATATATCCGCTGTCTTCTTAAAAGTCCATGAAAGCACAAGAGAAAACAACCTTTCCCAACCTTAGGTCCCCAAATGGTTGCTGGACTGTAGCTCCCATCATCCATAACTACTGTTCTTGTTGGCAACAGGACCTGCAATTCAATCTGTTCTGGGGATCCATGGTTGGAAAATGATCATTAAAATAATTGGTTTGGAAAACCTGGTGACATTGTTTTACCCCAGTATGACTGTGGAAGCAATTAGGTGGCATTAGTGGGATTCTGAAGAGATTGCATAGTTATTCTGGGACACAGAAAGAACAAGCAAGGTTTTCATCTAGGAACAAAAACATATAACCAAGACTGCTAATTTTTCATGTGCCACGTATGTTACCTATGGTAGTTAGTGATAATACTTATCTCCCTGATGTGAAATACTTCATTCTTTACATATCATGTGGCTGTTAAAAGGCATAAAACCATTAGAGGCCTAGTTTTTGTAGTCAATTGCTCAACTTTGATTCAGAACCTAGCAAAATTGATTGCTTACAAAAGGAAGAACAACCTCACTATCCTGTATCACACTTCAACAAGTTAGGCATGTTACAAGGAAATTACTGGAGGAAACTTTGCAGGCCACAATCCTGTTTATCCTGCAGTAAAGGCCCATAAAATAAGATACCACAGAAAAAGGAAATTCTTTCATGGAAGCAGATCTATCAACATACTAACTGACCATACAGAAATATGGTTACCAATGTTCAGCTCCCATTTCCTATCTATAAAATGGAAGAACTGATGCCTTTATTCCATGACATTGATGAGTGGATAAAAAAGAAAAAGGCCTGTAAAGGCATTTTGTAGTGTATAACCTTGCACAAAAATGATGAATTATTATTCCCATTTGTTTCAACCAGCTACCACTGATGTATTTTATCAAATACTTGCTGAACTGAATTTTTGTTCCAATTCTTGGTTTTGTCCTCAAAAACAACTCACACTGTAAATTAAAATTAAACTGGATTTCTTTTTTTCTTTTTTCTTTTTTAAATCAGTATAACAGAGGCATCCCATATGGCATAAATGCTAGAGTTACATTTCAATGGTTTGCCACTTCCAGAATGTGCAAGCAAATATTCCACAATGTAAAAGACAAACGAAAATCTTTGATAGGAGCTACTTACAAAATACTATCTTTACAGCCTTGAGTATAAAATAGTGGCTTGTCATTCAATGTGTCTAACTGCAGCATATGGGTAAAGGTTTCAGTCTGCTATCTCCAGACTCACGTTATGGCCCTGGTTCAACACGACTGAACTGCTCTCCAGACAAAAGAAACACATTCAGAATGGGTGCTGAGAGCTGTCTGGCCAGTACAAACTACAGAGTCTGTCTGAATGTGCACAAACTACTGGCAGTGGTGACATGGGATGCAGTGCAGAGAGGTCTTTAGAGCTTTGTAAAAGCTTCAAAAAAAAGGGGGAAAAAAGCTGCCTGAAGGTTAAAGCTGGCTAGTCAGAATGGCATACTTGGCTGCGTATATAGCCAGGTGGTGCAGGCATATTGGCACACTGCCCAATACATATGGCTTGGATTGTTTCACTCTTCCCAGGAAGCTTTTCCTAGACTCTTGAGCAGACATTTAATTCAGAGTAATAGGCATAAAGGTTTTAAAAGAAACTTTCCCTTGAAATGTACAGGGGGTTCTCTCTTTTATTCCTCAACAAAAAAGAAAAGGTTATGTTCTCACCCACCTACCCACCCCTCTCTTTTTGGAAAAAAAAAATGTATTTTGATCATAGCATTGCTCCTTGGTTGACCACCCCACTCTTTGATTTATTTCCTTGCTTTATTAGTATTCAGCACCTTCAGCTCCAAAACTGAAGTCTTATGTTTAAGCCACAGCCAAACCAAACAATACCACTCTTGATGACACTCCTGAAGACGCTTTCTACAACCACCACCACCACCACCACCACTACCACCTCTTATTAATATTTATTTCTTTAGGGAATTTAGAGTCTCCTTTTTAATTAAAAATTTTGAAAGCAAAAAACAATAACAGAACAAGAAATGAACAATAACAACAGAACTCTGGCAAGAAAACTTATGTGAAAAATGAAAAAGCATACTCAAAGATTTAAAGCCCTTCCCTTTAAAAGCCTTACCCTCACTACCACCACCACCACCACCACCACCACCACAACAAAATGGACTAAATTGTTTGATTTGGTGAATCTTAGGTGGGTGGAGATTCCAGAAGAATTGGATCAAACTGAAGCAATCTATGTTAATCATGTGACAACAATTTTATTTCGGTATAGTGGTGGTATCTACAAGAGAATTCATATGGGAACTTAGCATTTAAAGAAGGAAATGTGGTAGCATGCACTCAGGTAACCTAGACCAAACCTCTACAAAGCTTCAGAACAATCCTTTCCTACTTGCATCCCTATAGTTGTTTCCGACCGTAACTGCCATCAATTACAGTTTCTTGAAACCATCTTGGTTTCCAAATAGAGTTCTCAGACCTCAGGGCCTGGACTCTCTTCTCCAGCTCTCAGGGTGAGAGTATTACCTTGAAAACTGTGGTTTATCCTTATTTATGATGCTTAATGACATAGACAGAAGCTGCTCCTTGTAACATTACCCTCTTAGCATTGCCAGGACCACTTCTTGTGACATCACCAGGGGTCATTAGATTCAGATTTTGGTCCTGAAATCTCAGGGCCTAAGATACTTGTGGTCAAGCAACTTTATTTCCAAATATTTATTTGTTCTAAAATGTATCTGCCACTTTGCCCATAACTGCCAGATTTCATTTGGCCAATAAGTTGTTTATGATTTCTTGGCTTTTGAGTTTCTGCAGCTTTGATTCAAAGTAGTTCCCTTAAGAAAGTCTAAAGGGAGTTCACAGGTCAAAACAGGACAGACTATTTCAAAAATAATGATCATATTCTTAGCATCCCAAGACATGTCTCCTTTTTCTTTGTGGATTTCACTGGATGTCCTCCAGTTTTTGCTTTTAAGTCATTATTGTCTAAGGCAGCTTACAGTAGTATTAAAATATGGAATCAAAATAATATCAATGCAAATGCAAATGAATACATACAATTTTATAAGCAGAGATAAACAATCTCTACAGAATAAAAGAGAGCAGGAATGAACTATCAACAAAGCAATTCTACAGATGACCAGGTAAGAGGCAATAGGTAAGCAGCCATAGTATCACAGCATAAAAGTATCACGATGGCTAAATCTGTGAAGGCTGTGGAGGGGAGCAGGGAGAGATGACCCCCAACTGAATTTTTCCCAATAGCAAAACTAGGGGAACATCCTTTTGGAAAGTGAAATATTTTACAAGTGACAAGGTTTTCTTCCTGTATGCCTTCAAGTCATTTCCAACTTATGGTGACCCTACAGTGAAACTATCATGAGGTTTTCTGAGGCTGAGAATGTGTGATGCACTCAAAGCCACCCAATGGATTTCCATAGCTGAGCAGGGTATCAAACTCTGGTCTCCATTGTTGCAGTCTGATGCTCAAACCATTACACCATGCTGGTTCTCAACAAAGTTTTACTCCACCAAATGTATAGCCTGAGGGGTGTACTTGTGTACACAGTTCTACAGATGATAATTCCTAGGTATATCAGCTATCAGACATACGGAATCACTATAGTTCTACACCTAGAAGGGCAGCTATCTTCACAAGAGAAGCTTAATGACCGTTATTGCTGGTGAATTAATACTAGCCTTCTTTTTGTGACCTCTAGGGTAGACTGAAGATACAGAAATAAATATTCTTTGTCTGTTCTGTCTGCAAATGAGTTTCTTCCTTTTGCAGAAACTTTTTCCCCATTCTGTCAAAATGAGTATGACACTGATACCCTTCAACACACAGGGAAACA
This sequence comes from Iguana delicatissima, assembly GCA_948472985.1. Lineage (NCBI taxonomy): Eukaryota > Metazoa > Chordata > Lepidosauria > Squamata > Iguanidae > Iguana > Iguana delicatissima. Next base: position 2,071,707 of record CAOKZL010000056.1, read on the forward strand.
AGCATCTTGTTGCCCTGCCTTGCTGGAAAATAACAAGGTCAAAAAGAGGTGGGAGAGAAATGTAAAAATACCTGTTGTGGGTGTAATCAAGAGAAAGAGAAGGAAGTAGACTACTTCTAACTGGAGATATAAATTGCATAAATGTCAAATTGTCCAATATAATATGCTCACAAGTTATAAGTGATACATTTTATGTTGTTAAAACAGTGACACGGGCTTGTGTTTCAGAAAAACGCAAGTATTGAAGATATATTAAAAGTTCCCCAAGTTTCCTTTCCCCCAAAACACACACACACACACACACACACACACACACACACACAGAAGCCTCTTTGTATGAGGTTATCAGTGAACAGCCAAAAGAAGGTGTCCTTGGAGAGAGTATTTCAGGGCTGGATGCAATCACAGGAAAAAGTCCTCGCTCAAATTCCTGAGAGGTAGGATCTTCCCAGAAGATGTCAAAGCTTTAGTAAGTGAAGGCAGTTTTGGGGCATTTTGCTTTTAATGCATTTAGTGTAAGGGTTCTTAAGCTCAAGTCCAGGGATGGGTCAATAAACTGGGTGCAAAAATGAGTAAAATTCTATTTCCATCAAAATTTCTGTTATAGGGAATTTTAAGGTAATTTTTTTCCCCAGTGTTCCAGTGCAGGTGTTCTCCAAGTCCGGTGCTCCAGGTGTTTAGCACTTCCAGTTCTCCAAAACCCTAGCCAATACAGCTAAGAATTCTGGGAATTGGAATCCTGGGGGATGAAAATAGGAGAACTACTGTTCTAGTGTGTGTGTGTTGTTGTTGTTTTTTGCATTCCAGATTAGTCAATGCGAAGGAAATCCTTTTCCAATGCAGTAAAATAAACTGTACAAAGCATATGCCTATTTTTCTAGGATTCATCCTCCAAAATAAGAACCAGATTTAGGGCTTCATAGATCATAGTTATCACACTGAATTGTGTCCAAAAGTATGCCACAATTTAAGATGAGCAGTTTTATTATTTTTACAGGTAACTTTGTTGTTTGGCCTGACTTTCAACTTAATCTTACTGAGACCACTGAATTAGGCATTGATTCAAAGCCACCACACCTGTTCCAATAGAAATGAGAAACAGGGACAACTGACTCATTCCAAAATTCCAAACAATTTCTCCTAGTGGTTTCATGCGGATGTTAGAAGGTATGAGAGAAAGAATTAATAATCCATACCAGAATCTACAAGGGAATGTTCAAAACATAATCTCCAGAACACTATCCACTGGAATCTCTAGATGAGATTAGGAGCAGAAAACTTCAGTACACTGTCATGAAAGAGTGGATGGTGTTACGACAAACACCAGTAATGATTACTTATAATCCATACCACCATTAATTATTATTTTGAAAGCAGCTGATATAAACAACAGGGGCTGTTCCTAATTGCTTTGCTAGAGAATATCACTAGTCAGGGCTATCAAAGGAATCTCAGCCCTAAACCACATCCGTATGCTAGATAGAAAGAGGTCAACATTGTATTATCCAGAGCATGTTTTACTTCCGCTTCTTTGTCTCAATAGTTTCAGTGTGGCATAATCCCTACAGCAAAGCATATCATCTAAGCGTGTCAATTCCCAGTCGAATGATGGGTGAGCTAACATCCAAGATTTCTTGTAACTCATAGATGTGAGTTAAGCCCCAGTCAAATGATGGGTTCACTCCATGGTTGATACCCTGGCCAGACTCTCACCTATCAGTGGATGCAACAGGTGAATAGCTTCTGTTCCAGTCAACTGCACTAGTAAAGCAAGGTACCATTAAAGGTGCACAGATTTTTTGACCTTGTCTCCCTGCAAAAGTAACATATATCCTGGGAAACAATCCTCAATTTTTTTTTCTCCTGATCAGAGCTATCACAGCCTTTTTCATTAAAGAAAATACGGCATTTCTGCCAAAAGTAGAATATCTGAACATTCTGATCTTAGCTAAACGTATAAAATTAATTTCCTTTGGACAAGCTTGAATTGTTATGGCTTCAATTAACGTGCACTGAAAAATGGCTGGCCAATGTCTGCAAATAATACATTTTTAAAAGCTCAGTGAAATTTTACCAGCCCAATCACAGAACATGTTTACCCAGAAGTAAATTCCATTGGTATATATACTTCCCAATAAACAAACTAAAAACTGCTGCTTCCTGCTAAAAAAAACTTGATTATAAGCTACAGATTTTGTACAAAAGCAAAGATAATTGGTGGCATAGACAAAGGCCTGAACAATCAGTAACAGAATTCTAAAATGGTGTATGAATGAAGGAGGAAGGGACAGGGCTGATGAGCACCTCACTTCCTTACTGGTGCTATATACACATTCCCCTGCAGTGTGTACACAACTGGACCACTCCTGTAGGGGAATGAAGTTATGAAGAGAGGTTTACAGCTCCTTTCTGACTGACCTATCATCTAGTTCCTCATACTGTATATTGCTGAGATTTAGAGGCACATCCACTCTCTTTGCTCCCTTTGTTGTTGTTGTTGTTGCATGCCTTCAAGTTGCTTCCAACTTATGACTATCTATACATCTCTCTTCTTCTGTGTTGTCTATATGCACAAATTGTGACACAGCAAGACACGGAGAGTGGCCTTTCACATGTTTCACAATCTATTTTTATGGTCCTGGAAGGTGGCAAAAACAGCCTTGCTGACTGGCTGGAGAACATGCTGGACAAGTGGACAATATTTCTCAATGTACGATTTCTCAATATATTGATTTCTCAATATACGGTTTTCAATGTACAATTTCAATGTACAGTGTACAATGTACATTGTTCAGAACTGGTCTGATCCATTCTTACAGTCATAGAAAACAAAACTGTTTTTTTTTAAAAAAAAATCTCATTTGGTGATGTAGAATCATTAGATAAAATAATTCAAGAGACAGCTTAACAAAAATGATGATTCCTTTTTCATGTGTGGCTAGACAGCCTATTTGAGTACATTTTGTGCCACATTTATACCAGCATAAATCCACAAACTTTTGTTTTTTAAAAAAATGTTTATACGTATGTGCTAATCATTAATGTAACATATTTTGTCATCTAGGAAAGTGAGCCCAATGGACACACAAATATGAACTATTCACACCCAAAATGAATGTTACCATGAACTTATTTTGTATTTAAAAATATGTTCAAATGGGGGATGAGGGGTGGGGAGAATATCCTTTAGTGTTTTTTTTTCTTTAAAGAAGCATGTGTACTTAGATTCTGGAATTATTCATTATGAATTCTGTAAACTATATCTTCTCAGAAGAATTACACTCAGGAATACTATTCTGTTGTTTTTGGGGAGTACAAGTTGTTACAAAGAATAAAAGGGATCTGGATTTTATTTTTTATTTTTTTTGCTACTGAGCACAGCAAAATAAATTAAAATGTGTTCAAGCAAACACAGACAACGCACTGTGTTGGAAAGACCATTATTGCTACAAAATCAGTCCCAGTATATTAAATGCAAGTTGAAAGAATGGCTGTCTCTTTTTCTCAAGTGGGGCTTTTACCTATTTTCTAAACAGAAAAAGAATTCTCTGAGGCAATTCAAGATATGGACATCTGTCAGTCTGGACAAGGCCTTCACCTACCTAATTCTAACTGACACTGACATGGTTTTTTTGTTACCAGTTTCACAGAAAAAAGGTCTATATCCCCTAACTTTTCAAAACTGGCTCTCAACTCAAGTAATGCTGAAGAAGACAACGCTCTAGATTCTTGGTAACATTCCCACACATATGGAAATCTATGAAACTGTATGTAGCAGATGAAGAAAGAAAGAAGGAAAGAAAGAAAGAAGGAAAGAGAAATTTACTGAGGAGGAACAAAGACAATTGTTTATAACCCAGCTGTAGAATTCTTTACAGGACTTGTGATACCCTCAGGGACACATACAAATGTGTCCACTTCTCTTCAATATTATAGTTTTCACTTTATACTCAATATTTTCTTCTTTTCAATATATTTTCTGTTTTATACTCAACATTTTAAGCCAGAACTAACACTTTTAAAATCTGTTTCTTCTAGCTCCTAAATAGGACACAAACTGCATGGGATGGAAGTCTCTATAATTTAGCACTTTGATATGCAATATTTAAAGATCACAATCATCACAGGAAAACAAGTGAAATCAGAGACCAAGTCCACACACATATGTACGTTTTTTCTTGGTAAAAGTCTCTGAAAAATGTTTTCCATGTTTATCTTATAAACTTCTGAGAGCAAAATGTTTCTGTAAAAGTTTTACAAGTTCCTGAAACCTAAAGACCAACTGTTCAGGTTTTCAGACCAACAATGTCTGCTCATTTTGTTCTAGTCTTTCCAGCTTAAATATTCACAATGCGCCATTATTATGGAATCATTATCTGCCTTTAGCTCTGACAACAGCATCATATGGGCCATGAAAGGCTTCTTTCTTCTCATGATTAGTCTCTAAAACATTTCCTCATCTTACAGTGCTTTTCAGCTTCCCAGAATCCATTGCTCAATTGCAGTGCTGAAATTAACTGTATGCCACTCTTATTTATCGATAAAAGAATAACCAAATGCCCCAACCCATATCCTGCTTTTGCCATAATTTCTATATCAAATTCCAAGTAATGCATTTAACTCTTTCCAAGTCTAAACTTGCCAGTATTTACCACAGTAACACTAGAATTTGTTTATTCACATGCCACAGTCTCTCATATAGTTTTCATGAACACTGAGGCCTTTTAATCTCAGCTGTGAAACACAAAGAAACTACATCTCTCCTTTTCAAACATGCAGCAGGTCCCTTCCGGAGCTTAAAAACATGAACAGTAGAAAAGTTTTGCAGAAGGTAATCTGGTAACTAAATCTGCATAATCAGGGAATACTCACTAGCTACTAAGAGTACTGTAGGGCCCTGAGTCTCTGTTTTAAGTAAGCAGGATACTATGACTTGCAAGTCTGACTCTTAAACTTGTTGATGAGTCACGCTAGGGAACAGACTGCTCAAAAGTTGTTGATGACAACTGATCTGGAAAGTAAATCTAAAAACACGTTAATGTACTTTTGCTAAGAAATAACTACCACATAAAATGGGTTCATATTTTCGATCGATAAAATAGAATTCTGTTTATTACTTTTCTTCAAGAGTACTATCTATTATATTCAAGACATTTATGCTATGCTTTACATCCCAATGCTATGGGTCTACAATGAGGCAGCAGACAAGTATCTGGCACAAGTGGATCCCTCACCATTTCCAAGAATCTGTCTGTGGCATGAACAAATGGTGCCAGCTCTGTGCTTCTCCCATCCTTCTTGAAGCCCACAGGGGTTTCACGATTATTTCTCATGCTACACTTTGCTTCTGCGTCAGTATGGATAATTAAATAAGTACAAAATGTATGCCTAGTGCAAGGCATATACATGCACTAATTAATTCGCGATTTCATTGAAGCTTCTGTGCATGCTACCATTTATCATGAACGGATATGAGATGTGCCTTTTTTAAAAAACAAAACAAAACTGGACAATTTCTACCCATGGCATAAAACACGCATTTCCACATCTACCTTTCCTTTTGTGATTGAAATGTCTTTCATTTGATGTATGCAAATCACAACTTAAATACCATCGGCATGTTTTCTGCACAGAGGAATGCAGACACTGGTGGAAAGAGCAGCAAAAAATTAGAAACAAGCCTTAAGTTAAGTTTACATAACTGAAAGTGAAGAAATTTTCTTCTGATATCTAAAAGTTATGATTTCAATCACCGTATGTGTCTTGGCCATCATAGGAATGAAAATAGAAAACATTTCTTTAAACCTCAATGATACTTGCTAACTCATGCCTACATTAATCATTTATACCACATGATTATGGCTCAGCATTTGTGAAATAACAGAAGGGAGGAGGCAGGGGTTACTGTGAGTATTACGAAACCACATTCTATTTAGGCAAAGCCAACTATTAAACAAAGGCCGAACTTGCCAAACCATGATAAATAGTTGCCATTATTATGATGACATAAAAGCCACCATTTTTAGCATTATATTTTATCTTATAATTCACACTATTATAATTAAATGAATGCATATGTTTACAGTTTGCCTGGAATGGTAAAGTGATTTAACAACAATGGTGTCTCTAATTCCTTTTAACTGTACCACTGGCAGACTTCACAGTTGGTGGTATAAAATACCACACTGCCACAATAAATTGGTTAATCATCTAGTAAAGTTGGCACTGTTGCTGAGCTTAAATGCACCACAATATAAAAGCTAGTTCGTAGTTAGTATGGATCGTAAACAAATATGAATATGCGTTTTAGTAAAAACTACAAAAACCTTAAAATAAAAATAAGTTTAAAATGGCCACAATATGACTAGGTGTCACATTTTCCCCCTGAGTGATCCCTTATCACTCTAAAAACTGTGAATGAGTCAAAGATAGAGATAAAACCCTGGCTGAAGGAAAAATTGGTGTGTTATCCACTGTAATAGCTCTGGTGACACTCAGGGGCTTCACAGCATACAGTCGACTGCAGGATTTATTTTTTACTAGTATATTTACCCGGCGTTGCCCAGGGTTTTTATTTTACTCTTAAGAACTCACCAAACTGTCTTCTCCATTCCTGTAACTTTGTTCTATATTCCCCAATGCAATCTGTATTCAGTTATTTACATACACAGTTTGGGTTCCTGAGGGAGTACAATGTCCTCCTCCTTGCTGCTAGGCCTTGTGTCCACAGCAACTGGCCTATTCCTGTACCTGTAAATTTTCCCATATTCCCTAATCCAATCTTTATTCAGAGTTGTTAACATTCAAAGGCTGGGTTCCTGAGGGAATACACTATCCCTCTCCTTACTGCTAGGCCTCGTCTCCATAGCAACCGGCCTATTCCTGTAACTTTTCCCCATAGTCCCCAATTTTCTGGTGACGTTGATGTTCTGGCTTTTGGGGGGGTTTTTTTGCTTTCTGTTGAATTTGTGCAATGGCTTTACATTTTTCGGGAAGCATTTTTTGTTTTGAATTCCAACTTTAAGATTCCTCACATATGGAACACATACAATTAATTCTGTGTGGCAAGAAGACCTTGTAACTATGTTGTGTATGTCACTTTAATTTTTCTCACATATGCCTCCCAAAAGTTTTCTGGCATCCTTTTTGATGGTAGCCCTCGTCTCCATAGCAACCGGCCTGAGGCTCAAGAGCTCTTTGGCTGAGAATTCTAAAGGTCCCTCCCTAAACCGCAGCCCCAGGATTCCATGGAATCTTCACAGGCAGCCAATCATATGAGGTCTTCTCGCCCCACTCAGCCAATTGTATGAGGTCTTTGCCTGCCTGATGCAGACAACAGACAAACTCACAAACAAACACTGACTTTTATATAGTAGATACAGAGAAGAAGAATGCAGTATACTCTAATTGTATTATGGTGTATGCAAATTAAGCGTAAGGAGGTAGTTGCAAATAGTCAGTCCTTCTTCTGAAGCTTCTTCTTCTCTTTTCCAGAGTTTGGAAGAACTAGCATTTTGCAGTACAACTTCCAGAGCCTCTTAGCTAGCTGAAGCCATGCTAGCTGGGGAATTCTAAACGCTGTAGTTCCAAGTAACTTTTCCAAACTCTACCCTTCCCATCTCCATCATGCATAATGGGAAAGGTTAGACATTTCCACTTGTGATTTGCAACAAACTGCAACTTTTCATTTTATGCAAAAATAGAAAACTTTGTTTTATATAGTTTGTTTTCAGACCAAGGCATCAAATCAGTATGCCACTGCTAGAATTTGCTCAAGCTCATAACAACACACCATGGTTCAGTATTATGTCAGCATCAAGCCCAAATTTCACTACTTTAATGGCAATAAAAGAATGCAATAGCAATGGAAAAAAAGTGTTGGATCTGACATTGTTGACAAACATAGTATTGATTGGAAAAATTCACAATAAATTTTCATTATAATACAGGACCAAAAATCACAAGTGATGGGGATTAAGTACAAGTTAACTGTTCAAATTCCAAAGGATGACCATGAAACATCCCTTTTTAATCATAATCTTTAATGGAATCAGAAGAGAAGAAAACCAATTGACTTGAAAATCAAAATATACCCTATGCTGGATTAAAATACGAGCTTCTCTGCAAAGTATCTCATGATGTTAGTTGTCGTGTGACTGCTGCCAATGGACGGATACTATTCCTTCACCTAGATTCCACAAACTGGCAATCCTGTAACTTGGAAAGTTTTGAAAGGCAGTAATTTGGTAAATTTAATAAAAAAAATTACAAAGTTATCATATTGGGGATGGGGCATTTGAGTAGAACTCATTCATACTAAGAAGCAAATACATATCTCTCATGAACAGTCTACCCAGAATTAAGCCTACCAAAAATGAAGTCTCCAAAATAAACTATCTGGAAATAAAAACGGAGTATTTATAAACAAAACAGAAGTGACACATGAACTACTATTGTAGGAATGGAGCTCTCCATTTTATCAGTTTGGTAATTCTTACCTTTACTATTCCTAAATACCCTGAAGGTACCAGATCTTGTCTGATCTTGGAACTTAAGTAGGGTCAGCCCTGGTTAGTACGTGGATGGGAGACTGCCAATGAATACCAGATGCTGTAGATTATATTTCAAATGAAGGAACTGGTGAAACCACCTCTGAGTATTCCTCACCTAAAAAAACTCTATGAAGTTCATGGAGTTACTGTAAGTCAACTGACAACTTGGAAGGCACATGCACACACCCAAGTCCTGTCTGTAACTCAAATGATCAGAATGATGATAAAGTACACTGTTCATGAGCATCTAAACCAGTGGTTCTCAACCTGTGGGTCCCCAGATGTTTGTGGACTTCAGTTCCCAGAAGCCCCAGCCACTATGGTCAATGCTCAGGGCTTCTGGGAGCTGAAGTCCACAAACATCTGGGGACCCACAGGTTGAGAACCACCGATCTAAACATTTTCCTGCCTTCTGCTTATCTTTTTGAAACAAGACCATCTCAAAGAAAGGAAAAAGATGAAACAGGTGAGAAAGCAGAGGAGAAAGGAAAAAAGTGAATAGCCTAAATACCCCAAATGGCATCATATCCTTTCTAATCTTGGAAGCTAAGCAGGGTCAGCTCTGATTAATACCTGGATGGGAGACTGCCAATGAATACCAGGTGCTGTAAGCTATATTGCAGAGGAAGGAACTGGCAAAACCACCTCTGAGTATTCCTTGTCTAAGAAAAACCTATGAAATTCATGGGGTCGGCATAAGTCAACAGGAGATTGAAGACACATACACACAAACTCCCATGACAACGTATCTGTGTAGCCAGAAAAGAATGCTGAGTCTCTCTTATAATATAATGTTAAGCGCCAACTAACGGCATGAAAAATATGAAGGGGAAATCTTGATTCTTTCCTTTTTTAAAACTCTTGATCCTATTTTATCTTAGTTTTCTATAGAAAGCTCAGGAAAATAGAACTCTTATCTCATAAGCTTCTGCCTATTATGTACTGGTATGTACCACACTGCTTTTTGCAGCAACACTTACATGAAATTGACTTAATCTGAAACATATTTTGTGAGACAAAAAAATATATTTACGAAGCAAAGGAAGAGCAAAAAGGAGACCTATTGACATGTGTCTTCGGATCTGATTTTGAGAGAAAAGTGGATGAAGAAGGGAAAAAGAACTAACATCTTGATAGTAGTTTAATTCAGAGGGAAGCCCTATATCTCTAGGGAAAAAAAGGGATGGGAGCCTGCAGCTACAGTTACTGTAAACTACAATCCTATACAGGCTATTCAGAAACAAGTCCTATTTATAGGGATCAAGAGTTCCTGGAGCTTTCACTCATCCGTATTTTGTACAATGGAACCCTCTGTCTAAAACAAAACTGTAGATTCCATTTGCAATCCTCACTATTCATTATAAACTTCAATAGGGGGGTTGCTCTCTTACTTGCCATCAAGTTAGTTTTGACTTTTGGTGACCTTACGAATGAGAGATCTCCATGAGCTTCAGTTATCAACAGCCCTGCTCAGGTCTTACAAACTCAGGGCTTCCTTGATCTCATGAATCCACCTGTAAAGGGGTCTCCCACTTTTTCTACTGACTTCCAGTCTATTGAACATTATCTCTTCTAGTGAACCATGTTGTTGCAAGATATGTCCAAAGTATAACAGCCTTAAATTAGTCATTTTGATTTTAAGCTCAAATCAGCCCCAGGCTTGATTTGCACTAAGATCTATTTATTTGTCTTTTTGGTAGTCCATGGTACCCACAGAATTCTCCTCAGCACTACATATCAAATGCACTGATTGCCTTTCCATCAGCTTTCTTCTCTGTCCACCTTTCAGACCATATATAGAAATCAGAAATATATGGTCTGGATGATCTTGACTTCATTATGTAACTTTACATTTGAGGATGTCAATCAGTTCCTTCATAGCTGCCCTAAGTTTTAGCCTTGTAAAAGCTCAGAAACCCCTATCATATTTGTTTAGTCCAAATAACTGCAAAAAACATTGTTGTCCACTTTTAAGGTTCCCACATCAAATCAGTTATCCTCTCCTTAAGTCCACTTCTGAGTAATTTAATACACATCCAGATGGTAGACCAATCTGTGTTCAGAGTATACCAAGAGCATACTCAACTGATGTAGAACAGAGATAAGCAAGTTATTGCAGTCACAGGACCTTTACCATTACCTACAGCTGATGGGAATCTCAGTAAATCTGAAAGGCCACAAGTCACCCATTTATGCTGTAGAAAATAAAACATGGGAGGGGATCATTTCAATACATCTTTGATTTGTTGCCTTTTCCCTACTCTACTTGCATAGCAGCACTGGATCAAACAATTGGGCAATGATTTAGTCCTGCATTAAAAAGCGTGTGTAAATGTGACATCAGTACCCCTGAAAATGACACTGAAATTACATAAGGTCACAACTGGTCTCTCTTTCTACTCCTGACAGCTCTAGATTGAGATGAGATATCTTTACAACAAGTAGTGTTTGATTCCTGAAGCAATCTTATTCATTTTAATGGGGCCATGTAGAATTTAAAAGTTACTCATTAATGAGGCAAGCAGCTACTCGTATTTGCTAAAATGGCAAATTGCACAGAATTACAACAGCTGAAAATTTTCCCTTCTATAATGTCACACACTGTAACAGTCTCCCGCTCTCCTGAAATAACTCTTTTTCCATAGGTGGAAGATAGATCTTTCCCCTATAAAGATGGTCGGAATTCAGACTACAAGTACTCTGGCAGGCAACGCACGGCACACCAGGTAAGACATTACATAAATAATGTTATCAGATCCTTTAACATACTCCACCTTCCAATAAAATTGCAACTAAAATTGCAAGTGTCACCTCTGCATTCATTCATGACTTCCTTATTCAAGCCCTTCCCTCTTTCAGACCTTGAGTGTCAATGCCTGCCACCCCCATGTCCTTTAATCAAGGTTCGCAGGGTGACATCACAGCAGAGACAAACCAGTTCCAACATCAATCTCAAACTTCCATGCCTCATATTCTGCCTTTCTAGAGGTATACATGAGAGGTAACCATACGTATTCACAGAACTTTAACCTGTATTCAGTGAACCAAAACTAGGTGATGTTTTAAATGTGAGTATGCTCATTTAATCTGTTTCGTTTTTATGTGAAAAGTAATAATCATGAGAGGTCCAACCAAGATTGGGATTGTAGTAGGTACAATTTAACCCTTTTTGCTGTGCCACAGACTGCACATAAATTCTCCTCTCTCCAAAGATGATGCTCAGAAGAGAAGTTGTTTGTCCTAAAAAAAACCCCACCATTATTCATTTTAACATGCTCTAAATGTGAGGAACCAATGCACCATTTTTTAAAAAAGATGTAGATTATATGTTCAGAACTGTTTGAAGTTTCTTAACAGTGTGCATTAAATGCTTTTTAAATAGACCCAACTTTGCAGTCTTAACCTTGAGTAAATTGATGCATTTTTATTGTTCTTTTTCCTGAATGTGTTTGACCCAGGCAACACAAATGAAGATTTAACATTTCTATGATGTGATGAACTTCATTTTTTCGATGTTAGAATCCATGTGTTTGACTCTTAATTTCAGGATCTCATTTATACGAGGGAACACATAAGTCTAAATCAAATTGTTAGTTTCAACTAGAGTAGACAAACTGAATAAATGGTGTTTACATGACTGTTGATATACCAGTCAGCAATAGAGTCAATGTGTGTACATGGGGCTAGAAGTTGGGTTTAGGTTACAAGGATCACTATACTGGCTTGCTGTAGGGATGAACAAGGTAAGAAACATAAAATAATGCACAGATTAGGTGGGAAATGTATGCACCAAATAATATGTAACAAATTAATTAGAATTTCTGTAATAGAGTGGTTCATTTCCTCCAGTGAGGATCAGAATGACAAAACTTTGATAGTTTCTACTAGAAGAAAAATACAGTAATCAATTGGCTGTGACTTGCTGTAAGAGAAGCTGCTGCTTATCTGTTGAGTTTCAGTTCTTTTATGACCTGCTGCGGCTTCCTACTCTTGCCGTTCCAAGTAAAAGGGAAATCCCGGTGGCACTCAGCCACTCTCTCTCTGGCTAGAGAGCACAAGGCGTCTAGGCCACGAGGAAGATCCCACTGCCCTGGCATTCCTGGGCTGATAGAACAGTCCCTTGAGGCTACTGGCAGGCAAAGAATATTAGGTCAGCCACTCTGTCTGACAGTACTGAAAAGTGGGTTTTGCAGATTTCAGCGTAGCAAGCACTAATCCAAACATGCTCTCTCTCTCTCTCTCTCTTTCTCTGTGTGTTTTCTTTTGATTTTCAAAAATAAAAAGGAGTAACAACCTACTTATGAAATCAAAGGAAAGGCAGGCTTGTACATAAATACATTCCAAAGAACACTGCGTGATGCTGTGACATTACAGGATTTAGCAGAGCTTGAAAAAGTTTATTGGTAAAAGAATATAACTCCCAGCATCTCCCAGCCAACAAGAGGGATTCTGGAAGTTGTAGTCTAATAAAAGTAAACTTTTCAAAGTTCTGTGCTTTAGCCATGAGTGATAAAAATTCATCGAGATAGGAAAAGCTATAAATAACTACTAGCCAAACTATTTCAGGAATGCAGCTCAGTTTTTGTTGGAAGATAGGGATGAACACTTTTGCTGGAAGACTGAGGATGGATCACTCCAGTGTTTCCACTGCCAGGTTAAATACCGGGTATAACATGAAATGGGATATTAGGACTAGAAGGACAAAGACCTTTGTTCGGTGAAAGTTATAACGTGCTGAAACTGCAGCTAAATAAATTTTCAGTAGGTGAAAAAAGATTTAAAAAAACACCACTTTTAAAAGGATATCATGATTTGTGGCATCCTATTACCACACACATTTAATATCTGGGAAAACAGATTGGCACAACTGAGTAGGAGAACACCTGAAAAAACTTGTGTGCAACCCTGTGTACCAGCACACATCTCTATGCTAATACTTTTATGAACAAATACTACTTTAGCATATATTTGGAATTTTTCCTTGTTCCTTGCTGAGAGTATATTAAGTACAGCTAAGATATCCAAGCCTGGGACAAGCAAACCCAAGATGTCTTAAGGCTAAAAGCAACAAGACTGCTTCTCTGATACTGCTCCTCTATTCCCAGTAGTACTCTGAAAGCTTCTACTGCTGATTTATCTTTTCCTCCTCTTTCTTCCCTCTCTGCTTGCATAGCATTTGTTTTCAGGACTGCTAGAGAAAGGACCATGCGCCTGACTCCTTGCCATATCTAATTTTTAAAACACATTTTGTAATCAAAGGCTAACCATTCATCAATCAAACAAGACTCATTGTCTCAAATTATGTGTATCTCTGTTCCCAGAAAATAGTTCAAACCCCTAGATGAAACACTCCTAAAAGCATTATGCGATTACAAGTCACTGACTAGTGGGCTTTACAGATAACAGATGAACAATTCCTTAACATCTGTTCTTAACAACACTTTGCCAATTGTCTTGGAAAAGCCACAGATGTACAGAGGACAAAGGGCAGAATGAGCCATTATGAGAACAGATATAACTTGCTGTTGGCGTGTAAACATTTCTCAAACCAAAACCATATACAGTAAATGTCGCTGTTTGTACAGTATAGACTGACAGTTCATATAAGGTCAAATCAAACCACCCCTTGCATCATTAGCCCTATCTGATAGCTAAAGATAGCTATGAATCAGTTTGTGACATCTGAAAACAAGAGAAGCTTGTGTGTACATTTAGGCATTCTTTGGTCTTGCCTGATCCCAGAACCCTTGTGGACTTCTCCACTGGCTATAAGTGTAACTATAGAATGAAACAGCAGTCTTGAGTTCATTCAAGAAAACTAAGGTTCTTCAATGTAGTGCTAATGCTGGACTCCAGCTTAGAATTTCCCACCTCGTATGACCACAACCGATAAATAGCAACTAATAGTAAATAAAAGGCAAACCTCTTTCTGTGTGTGTGTGTGTGTGCGTGTGTGCATGTGTGTTATACATCATATATAGATGGGGAATTCTCTTTTCACCAGGCTTTTGAAAGATGCCCTTCCTCGAAGCTCTTCCTCCTCCTCCTAAAAGAGAAGGTCAGGATAGCACCTGAAACACAAAGGACTGACTCAATTTTTTTCTTTCATCAGTTTCCTCCCACATAAAAAGCATATGAACAATAGATCTGGGCAACCTCAGGACTTAGCCATCTACCTTCCCTTCATGGTGAAAGCATGCACACAACAAAGCCACCTCCTTGGCCATCATGCTGGCTAGAAGATCTCCAGCTCTGGCAAGTGCTGGATAACATCTGAAGATGGGGCAATATCCCAGACCACCGAAAAGTCAGAGAAGAAATCTAGCTCCCCCAGCCAAATAGGTTCTTTTCCTAAATCAGTCCCTGATTTATAGCCTTATTTCTCCTTTCCCTGAGTTGTAACTCATACAGAGAGACCTAGGCAACAACTAAACATGACCCCCCTCAAGCTACCTCATAAGTCAAGCAATGCCCCAACTAAAGCATTTGTGAGGGGCTGCAGGTCAGGACACTGGTAAATAATGACTGCAGCACTCTCCTGGTCATGGGATGCATTGAGACAAACAGCTGTGGCAGGTGAAGGGTCTTGAAGCCATGCCCTATGAGGAACAGCTTAGGGAGCTGACTATGCTTAGTATGCAGAAGAGAAGGTTAAGAGGGGACATGATAGCCATGTTTAAATATTTGAAGGGATGTCATGTCAAGTAGGCTTGTTTTCCACTGCCCCAGGGACTTTGACAAGGGGCAATGGATCCAAGCTGCAGGAAAGGAGATTACACCTGAACCTTAGAAGAATTTTCTGATGGTCAGAGCTGTTTGGCAGTGAAATATGCTGCCTTGGAGTGTGGTGGAGTCTCCTTCTTTGGAGGTTTTTAAGCAGAGGCTGGGTGGCCATCTGTTGGGAATGCTTTGATTTGTATTCCTGCATGGCAGGGGTTTGGACTGGATGGCCCCTGTGGTCTCTTCCAACTCTATCATTCTATGATTCTATGACCCCTCAAGGGTGTCTCCATAGTTTCCTGTCTCAATGCAATTCTCACCTGGAGAGCACTGCAGTCATAATTTCTCAGTGTCCCAACCCACAATGCTTCAGAGATCATACAGTTAGAGCACTGCCTGGTTTAAGAGATAGTTCTGGGGAGGCAGATGGCATTCACCAAAGTAATATGAGGATGGAGCTCTCTTGTCATAGCTGTGTTTTAAGAGGCAGGATCTTAGCCAAGAAGTTTATTCTCCAACCTTACATTTTCAATCAGTGAATGTTCATGTGCCACACTGAATCCACTTAAGATATCCCATTTAAGAATATGTGATGGCTGATTTCTTTTTAAAGCCATTATGGTTAGCTGCATATGTGATTTTATAGATAGCCCTAAGGATTAACTACTTCAAGATATGCAGCTGCTTTTCAGTATAGAATAATCTTCTACCTTTTAAAGCCTATAGAGATTACCCTGCAATTAGCACAATGCTGGACCAGGCCAAAGACCTGAAGGACCACATATATAACTTTACTATATAATTTATTGTCAAGTTCTTCCCCCCACTGAGCTAGCCATATTGTTTTATCCATTTGCGTGACAGGATGTCTAGGAAGCAGCTGAAAGAATTATTTGCAGTGAACTCAGAACACACTGTGAAAGAAATATGCACACACACAAAACCTTGTTAAGCAAATAATAGGGTATCTGTTCCCTGGCTGGCTTTTAGAATTTAACTCTTTCAGGTTATATGCTGGTTGTTATATGTGAATTACTGCATTACCCTTGTCCCCTTGCCACAGAGGACATTGGTTTCCATCAGGCCTGAATGTTACAGCAAAGTGAAGATGATCTCTAATTAAGCTGGAAAGGAGTGGTGGGCTGAAGTGCAAGAAAGCAGAAGAGAAAGCCTTTCTTTCCACTCTTTCCAGAGAGATCTTCCAGCTCTAACAGCTATGGACAAACACTTCCCAGATAAACCTTATGTTCCTGCTTCTGCAGGGAAACACTAAATGACTGCACAAGAAGAATAGATTCAGAGCTTGGGGAAAAACAACTTTTATATAACTTTTTATATCATTTGTATGACCAGTCAGGCACAGAATCAGAGGAACAACAGAAACTGAAGATGTTCACACCTCTAAGACTATCAGCAGAAAAAGCAAAATATTAGTAAGATCGTCAAAATAGAACCACCTTCACAAAGAAAATCCTATAGATTTCAGGTCAAAAATACTGCACTGATTTAATTACCTCAAGACAACAAAATGCGGAAAAATGAGGAAGCGAGGAGCACACAAGATATGCTTTATATAACACAATGTGTAAGGAGCAAAGCTGGAGGTACATATATGCACACAAATAATGTTGCTCAGCTAAATTTACTAGAAGGTCATCAGCTGCCAAGCCAGCCAGGCTTGGGAAATACTTCCGTGAGCCATCACATTAAGGCAAGGAGCATTAAAAGAACCTATCAGGACTCAGAAACATTATTCTGAAAGCTAACACATTCATATTATCAATTTTAAAAGTATTTTTAAAAGCAGTTTGTTGTTTGTTACTCAACGAAATATTATGTGTCAGTAATTGTTGGAAATCTTAGCATTCTCTCCCCCATCTTGTTGTTAGGACAGATGGGCAATAGCCAGATAGGGCCTCCCTTTCTGTTGCATGCCAGATCTTCTCCATTTGCCTTTCTCTCTCTTTTATTGCATGATCATAAATACCTTTGGTGCTCAGATCATGTGACCCAGGACAGTGGCTTGGGTCATCGGTCTTATAAAAGTTAAGACCCCCCTCTCTCTCTCTCTCTTTGTTCTCAATGGCTGCTTTCCCTGAACTCTTCGCATGCTCCGAGTTTGAGTCCCATCAAGGAGGATGGTGAGTTAAACTGAAGAATCTCCTATTCACTAGATTAGACAGGTAGCAGACTCTCTCAATACAGATGTAAATGAAGAGTCATTAGTATTTAGTCTTTTATTCAAAGCTACCTGCGTCTGTGTTTATTCCAAGTACCAGTCTGAAGCCACAAGTCATTAGATAAAACTTCTACCGCTTCTCTGTGTGACTTTGCTAAATGAAGATTGGATCCTGACAGTTTCAGTCTCATTTTTCCCACAGTAATACACTCACTGCATGTTACAATTCATTTTATTTAAAGAAAAAAAATACTTTAAAACAGAATGAAAATGCACCCAAAAGCACCACCCAGAATTTTTGGAGTAAAATTTTGCATTTAACATTTTAAAGTAATTATTAGCAAAGATTTGAATGCTATTAATCATCACATTATTTTGCAAAGTATTATAATTTTCCCTCATGGCTCCCAAACAAATACTTGATAGACTTTACTTCTAAGGTATGCATACTATACACATCTATTAGGAAACAAAGTCCCATTGAGTTAATTAAGATAAATGTGTATTACATCTATAGCCTTGGGAACTGAGTGATTATCAATAAGAAGAGCTGTAATTCAGACACATGGTAGCCACTGTAGATATACTATACAGTCTTTCATTGTAAATTGAGCATTGGACTACATCTTGGAGAACATGTTCAAATCAAATCCTACAGTTGCCAAAGCTGAAACTGACTTGAAGGCACACAATAATAATATACTCCTTATTATTGTTCATGCGAAAGATGAGGGCCAAATTTCCAATAGGAAGTTTTACAATACAGAAGCAATCAGACAAAGAAATCCAAGAATATTTTTAATTAAAATGAAACACAGGAATTTATGCTCCCAGATATGCCCTTCTTACACTACAACTTGTTGACTTTAGCGTACCATCAGCAGTGAATTTTTGGTAATCACCCAAATGGTGGGGTGCCAAAGTGTTTGGCTGGAGTCAAAGAAACACTCAACTCTATGCTCTCTGATGAGCCTGTGTTTTTTCAGTGGTGGTCTGGGTCCAATGTATCACATGATAATTTTCTTTCTAGAGTAGGGAACACTCCAAAAGGACTTTGCAAACTGCATGAAATTCAACAAAAGGAAAGAACAGGATGAAAAATCCCACTGGCCATCTGCAAATGCTTGAGTATGCTTAAAGAACGGATATATTCCCTTTTTGGACTAGCAAAGTCCAGAATACCCAAACAGGATGTTGATATTTGAGGCACCATGAAAAAGTGGGATCTCAAAGAACAACAAGAAACTTAATATAACTTCTTAAACACTGATCTTGCTGACTGGCAGATTCATGGACTTACCATCTAAATGAGTAAATTTTCCAAGATTTGGTCACTGCCCACATAATACTCATCTCATTCAGTATAAGGCAGCTTCCAAAGTTCCTATGAAAACACCCTTAGAAACAATTGAATAAACTATTTGTTTATTTCTTATTCTCATTTTAAGATTATTTTTTTTCAAGTTTAGGAAAAGTTTATATGGCAGAACTGCCAGAGCAAAGTGCACTTTCTAAGCATAAATATAATAGGGTTCACACAAAGAACTATCTATTTCTTTGTTTTCTTCCCGTTTGTTATTAATAGATGTTCTACAGTGCAGTACATTGGATATCATTGGTCATCTGTGACAAGGTTTTTAATATTGCAGGTCAGATCAATACCAATGTAAATAAAATAATGTTGTGTCAGGCCTGATTTCTCTGGGTAGCCAATGAGGCCACATCCAGTTTTGACATCCAAAGATTAGCTATAGAATAAAATACACATAAAAGCCTCGGTGCCATCACTGGTTTTTAATGGAAGCACTTCTCTGCCAGCCTCCGAAAGCGTTCATTCTCGGAGAATCAAAATTACCAGCCTCCTAATTTTAGCATGGACTCAAAGAAACTTCATTATTGAAACTAAAATTAATCTAGTTGTTTCATTTATCATATATTTGTGTAGAAAAAATAAAGGAGAACATTTGTTTTTGATTTGTTTGAAGCGGCCTGTAATTCTTCTCTTGCAACTCAAGCTAAGAATGAAATACTGCCTGTACCAAAGATGATGGGAGCACATCCATTGATTTCAGCGGAGCCAGGATTCCAGCCACAGAAACCCAATGGAGCTTTCTAAAAGTGCAGGTTAAGTGAAGGGTTACTCTGTATTGGAGTATGTATATAAATCTTTTATACAACTGTAGTAACCATACAGACCTATGGCCTGCTTTATTATTAGATCTAATCAAATATTATAATAACAGCATGTGCAATGAAAACAGGGAGCTGCTAGAACTGAACTTTTTAGCATTGTTCAGGTGTCATCCCTTGCTCCATGACTACCATTACTTAAGGGGAAGAGCAGAGATGATACCACTGGCACTGCCAATGCATGCATGTTTGTGTGTATTATTTGCTGTCAAATCAGTTTTGCCTTAGGGCAAATCTAGGAATGAGAGACATCCATATAATCTTGTTATCAACAGCCTTGCTAAGGTCTTGCTAACTAAGGGCCATGGCTTCCTTGACTGAATCAAGTAACTGCAATGTGGTCTTCTTACTGTTTTCTACTTTACCAGGTTTACTGCCTTTCTAGTGAGTTATGTAATATCATGTGCCCAAGGTATAAAAGGCTTAGTTTAGTTGTTTTGGCTTGTAATGGGAGTTTAGGCTTAATTTGCTTTATGGCCCATTCATTTGCCTTTTTGGCAGTCTACCTCTATCATAATTTCTGAGCTTCTGCAGAAGGGAGCCTTTTCTACTCAGGTAACTGATTTGAAACCCTAATCTTCCTATGCTCTAAACTGTGTACAGGACCCACACAAGTAGTCAAGGCTACCTGTTTCATCAGTTCAGCCTCTAAGATGCGTGTGCACACAGGTGATTTCATGAATGGCAAAAGAGTTTAACAATTGGAATGTGACACATGACATGGATGATAGACTGATTTCTGCAGCTGCACAATGATAAGAGAGACCTGTTCTTTCAGTTTTTATAGGCAACTTCGAGGAATTGATTTTTTTTTACCCTGTTGTATTTATTTATCCACTAGCTAAATCACTTTCAAACCTATAGGTGATCTACAATCTAATAAATTTTTAAAAAATTGTAAGAAATAGAGGAGTCAATTGCAGACTACACAGATGGGTATTCCAGAGTTCTGAGGCACAGCAAGTAACAAGTATCTTGCTTTTCAGAGAGGCCAACCTATGAATATGTCTGAATATGTCAGTGTTTCCAATTTCAATCTAGCCTTTCTTGAGAGGAAAAGGTATTCCTGAAAGGATTTTTGAGGATCGATAAATACTTCCTTAGCTGATCTGTACATCCCAAACACCTGGCCTGAGAAGACAGCAAATCCCAGAACCAAACCATTCTTACTCTTGACTGTGTTTCTTAAAAACATCAAAACACTTCTGTTTTAACAAACTCTTAACTTAATGCTCTGAGTAAAAAGAAAGGTATGCAGAACGATGGGTTAAATAACACACGTTAATAGCTTTTCACCAAGGCCTCTGTTTACTATTCTTGGGCCAAATGCTATGAACCATCAGCCATCAGAGTCTGTGAATGCTTTTTTACCACATAATTTCCCTATTGTCACAGAATCTCATATTGAACAAGAACTGTAGATTCAAAGTGGCTAACTTACAATTGAGATTATTTTTGCTTTCTATATATACAGTGTTCCCCAAGGAATTTTTTCCCCCTCAAAAACAATCTGGCTTGGCAAAAGTGTGCTAGAAAATATCCTTTAATGATCCAGTTGTATATAGTTCTCACCATGTCCTCTGAATTCATACATACTCAGATAAAGTGGAAATATAATGACAGACAATTAACAAGAGAGATGCATCACCTTCCAGAGGTCCAGAGGCTTCACCCTGCTTTTTACTCCCTTGGAGAAAGAAAAAAAAAAGCTTTGATTCACCTCCAAAATGGCAAATAGTATCCTACAACTCCTCTGGTTGTTTTGTTAAGATTCGATTCTCTTTGCATCCCTCTCACTCTTTTAAGGTCAAGTGGGTCTTATTTCCAGACAGGAGTTGACTAGAAAGTTTTCTTGTTTATTTAAAAGAAAGAAAGAAAGCCTTACTCAGGCCTTAAAAAGGTGAGCGGTCTCTCCGTGATGGGTAAATGGAATCTTGGGGGGCACAAGAACAGAATTGGTTGGTAATGTAACTTGTTTTGGTTTTCACCTCCTGAAAACTCATGTTATAAATCCAGAAAAAGTACTGCACAACATATTCAGCAGGACTGTTTCATTTAAAATTCTGAAAACTGAGCGTTTGTCCAGTGACAAGATGTACACACTTAGTAGTCTTCCCTGTCTTTGCTCAATACTAAATTAGGTCCCTGTTTGAAAAGGCTATTTGCAATTTAACCATGAAATTGTATCCATAATATTATGGAAGGTGATTTTGATTATTGTAGCTAAGATAGTTACTGTAGAAATATTGATTTAAGTCGCAACGTTGTATTTATTTTCTTGTTCTATTTGTATTTATCTTAAGGATTCCTGTGGCCTATTGGCTAAAGCAATTAATTAAGAGGATGAAAACCAATTCTTATAGCCATATATCTAAAAAAGGCTTGCTTGTAAGCAAGCAGAGCAATTCAACTGGTCATGTAAAAAGAACAGATTCAAGGAAGAAAAGCCTGTATTCCTATCCTGATCAGGAACTCAGAAAAATTATCAGCATACATTTGCTAAAAAAATTAACTCTTTTTTCCTCTGTCAGCAACATCAAGGTCAACAGAAGCCTGACAATGGTTTAGAAAAGGAAAGCTTGCTAAAAACTTTGCCACAATGACTACAAATATACTCTCAATTATATTGCTCTAGCAGGATCACATCTGTAAAGAATGAACAGGATTGGCAATGAAGAGCTTTCTTGCTGCACAATGGCAACACAGGATCCATTCGCGCGGATAGCAGAACTGCTGTGGTTATTTTTTTTTCCTACAGCAGGATAGCATATGCTATTGACATATGGCAATGCATTGCCATCTGGGTTCAGAAGCAGACCTAGGTTCCCAAGCTGTTACTGGCCAAAGCCAAGAACATGGCTAGGTGCTAGGTCAGACTGGCTAGGGACACTTCTGCCAAAACAAAATGAAATTCCCCTGGATGCTTTATTGCCTTCATTAAAAGGCTGCCTGCCTGCCTGCCTGCTTCCCTTCAGAGGTGGAAGTCTGTGCAAGACAAAAGGAACAGTATGGAGCAAGATCAAAAAGCAGTTAAGCTGAAACAACCAATTATTTCCCAGGTTTTGGTCTTTACAGATGGATAAATTGGTTATATTAATGATAAAGCAGCAACTTGTGAATGTGGAGGTAGAGAAAAACAAGGATTCTTTTGCTGGCCTGCTGGTCACTTCCTTCCTATCTAAGGGTCCCATCATCAACCAGCCAACCAAAAGAGAGAGAAAACAAGATCATTCCTGTCACTCTGCTCTGATGAACTTACAACGTATATTTATTAGCTACCGTGGGATGTTTGATGGAAAAAATGGAGGGAAATAAAGTCTAGGCTCACAGCCAAAGACCTATGAGAGTACTTTCCAAAACTGATTCCCCAAACCAAGTTTCTGCACCTTGACATTTAACTATGTCTACCATTTATGTTAAATTCCTATTTTGTTTTTATAAGGAAAAAAAACACTTTTGGGAGAGAAATGTCCAAATCAGTGGCAAATGCCACATTGTCACAAGCAATGAAATTATCACACTAATACATTTTTCTTAATTACAGCTCCACTTAGCTGCTATAAAATTAGCCCATTTGTACTTGCACTGCTGGAACCAAGCAGCTGTTTACAGATTTACACTGAAATTTGAAACTTGAAGGCCTTATCGGGGAGAGGCTGATTATGACTTTCCTGTTCCGCTGTATCTTAAAAATATTCAGAGTGCTTGTCCCTAATTCCCCCCATTTAATTGTTCTGGAACAGACAGGGCAGGAAAGTGCAAACTTGGCAGCAGCAGGAAGCAAAGTCAAACTGGTTTTCCTAAACAGAAAACAAAAAGTATATAAGAAACATTTTCTTCTTAGAGGAGTAAAAAATTCTGTTTCTTGACTGTCCATAACTTTCACCCAAGGAGAAATATTCTAAAAACCTAAGTTGTGCCTTTGGTTAAAATTCTGTCTTAATGACTTTCTTTTTATTTATAAACTCCACCTAAAGCAGCCTTTTTCAACCTTTTCACCCTGGAGGAACCTGAAATAATTTTTCAGGTCCTAGGAAATCTTTGTCTAAAACTTGTTTTATCTAGTACTCAAAAAAGAAAATGTTTATTGTTTTTCAATCATGATCTCTTTAGAACTCCTGATGACCTCTGATGGAATTCTACAGTTCCAGGAAACTCCAGTTGAGAAACCCTGCTCTAATGATTAACAAAAGTCTGGAATAGTTATTCTGCTTGTAAATCTTCTAAAAGGAGCATGCTAGGATCCTCTCCTCTGTACATCTCTGCCCACTTTGGAGATGAATTAGAAAATGACATTTTTATTTTATCACATCTGGTACAAAGAAAAGAGAGGGATTGAGTTTATGCACCCCACACCCTAGCAGGTCCTTTAAGGGATCTAAATTCCAGAGTCTTTGCTCATTGTCAATCCTACCAATTAATCGGATGCCAAATTGTAATCTGCTATTAAAGCTTCAGTTGATTAATCGCATTGATTAAAGCTTGCAGGCCTATTTAAAATGTTTCCAAATACTCTACAGTCAGTTCAAGAAGATAAGCTGAAGTTACAAGAACCACCAAAATGGGAAAGTCTGAAACCAAAAATGCAATTAACAGATGATATATTTGAATGTTCATTCTCTCATATCAGGGATCTTGTTCAGTTTTTTAAGTTGCACTTAAACAGCTTACTGTATAGAACAGATTCAGCCTATTGCTTTTCAGTACACAAAATGAATGGATTTACATCACATTTTATTTTGCTTCAAGTTAATTTTTGGAAAGCCACAAAACAAACAGAAGATTAGCATCAGTTATCCCAGACTTCAGAAACCGTGCTGCAAGCTGGGGAATGTAGATATTACAGTTTATATTCAATTGTTCAAGCCATTAAGCTGAGGTGGGTAGCAAACTTGTATTTGGTGCGTACACTCCCTAAATGAACTATCCATTACATGTATGCCTGAGAAATATCTTGAATTTATACATATTAGACATTAATTTACATTATTTTCAGGACGAAATGAAAATAAACAAGTAGTTCAATTATACCAATTCAAACATCTAATTTTTTTTTTAAAAAAACATTGATTTCTTCTATTCATGTAACATAATATGAAATGGAACCTCTCCCCCTGACACATACCATAAGGATTTTCATTAATTCTTTCTCCACTTTGGATCACATTTGGAAGAAAGGCAGGGTATAAATTTAATAAATAAACAATCCTTAGAAGAACCTGAAATAACTGCATATAATTTGCCATGTAAAGGTTTCAATAAAGATATACATTATTGGTAATCTCTTATTTTACATTCTTGTTCCATTTGTTTTTGCTGTGTACTTATGACAGCTCTATCATGGCCCTACCATGTTGCCTTCTTGGCAACACTTGTTTAAAAGAGGAGTTGAAACTGCCTTCCTCTGAAGCTGAGAGAGTGTGACTTACTAAAGCTTATCAAGTAGGTTTCTATGGCCAAATGATCCTAGTCCAATATGGGTATGTGAGAAACAGTCCTTATTTCATAAGTATTCAGTCCAAATTTGGGGGTTTGAACAACTGGAGTTGTAACTTCAAGAACACTGTATCTCTCTTTCCCTCAACTGTAGTCACATGATTATAAAACCCAGACAAGGTACAGGTTGTATCTTTGAAATAGCAACCATTTGATTGGCAGATTTGACTAAATTTTGGGAAGATTCTAGTTTCTAGAGTCTGATAATAACCTAGGTCATTCTTCCTATGTTGTTCCTCATAAAATAAGACTGTGAATCAATATATTGGAGAAAACAAAGCCTTGTGAGTCACATTATCCCACAATTTATCATACAGGCCACAGAAACCTGGTATTTTAAGCACACTGACCCACCTGCCTGAAATAACTCGGAGTAGCTGATATTTTATAGAAACATTTATCTCATAGTAGGTGGTTTAAAGAAATAAAAGAATCCTCTCAACCCTCTATTATTATTCCCCAGGGGCCTCCAACAAATACAATCAAAGCCGATAACTATCACTTACTAAAACGCAGACAAATCACCTCTCTCCCTAGATACTCACAGCGCTTCTTATCCACTTCTCTTTCCTAACCTGCTGTCTACCTTTCTATCACCTCCTCTCTTTTTCGTTCTCTCTCACCCCTCTCCAACATTCCTCTTTCCTCCCTCCTACAGCTATTACTTAACCTTCAGGTACTCATTTAAGCAACTCACCAACCAGCAATAATGATCACATATAGTCACTAGATTGCTATGTAATCACCTTGCCTGCTGTGTTAATGTCAGTTGTCTTTTGCTTATGTACATGACATTTCTTTATCCTTCCCGTATGTTAAACGTGAATTACTATTTGTTTGGTATCAGCTATTCTTAACTGCACCTGGGCTCGTTTTCAATTCTTAAAATAAAACAAAATTACCAAGACACATTAACATATATTTAAAAAAAAACTTAAGAGGAATAATAAAAGGTCTACTATCATCCTTCCATCACAGCACTGGAAGGGTAATAATGCACAGTCATATACAAACCTATTCCCCTCTCCAAGTAATAGAAAATACTATCATTATTCTTAAAGAACTGTTTCTGAAGTCTTCTTTTATTTTCACTAAGTAAGCAGTAAACTGAAAAGATTCTGCTTAACAAGTCTTTATACCTCCTGGAACTTTTAAGGTGCTGCTGTTGCATAACACTCCATGAAAGAGAGATATTGTTGGCTAGCATTCTTCAGCTAGACAATACATAATTTATAAAATAAGCTGATAAAAGGGAATAACAAATCCAGATTATAGGATCAAGGGACAGCAAGTACTAGCATTGCTGGAAGAGGGAAGGGTCAGAGATGGCTAAAGAACTATCAGAATTATGTACTGATGCATCTATTCAGCAATCAAATGATCCTACAGTACCTCAAGACTATTTTTTCAGAACTCATAAAATTCACTATCTCAAATTACAGCCCCAACAGCCACTGGCCACTCTGGGAGTTGTGGCCCATAAGGTAACTTTCCCAGGCTCTAGCATAAGCTTTTGTAGACTCTGGTTAGTCTCTGTTGATTTTGTGGCAACAGCCTAAAGACTATTCCCTTAGAAGGTATTTTTGTAATTCTAGCAGGATCAAAGAGAAACTTTATCACAGGTTATGAACTACTTAGCTGTAGGAGAGAAAAAAACCACCTTTTCTACAAGTTAGCATGTACTAGAACAAAATACAGTGTTACACGGTATTATCAGACTCCACCACTATGTTCTCAGTATTCCATCAGTTTCTGAGACTCCTCAGATATATCTTCTACTGAGAAACTGTTAAAAAAATGCCAAAGAAGAAGAGTCCATTTCAAGCTTAAGCCTATCAGAATACATACATGGGCTTGTACCAAATTTCATCTGCAAACTGGAATGAAGGATTCATTTCCTCTTCCACAAACAAAAATAAGAAAGTCCTGTTCACTTTTTAAAACAGTCATCCAAGCTTCCATGACCAAAATCTACCAGAAGAGTTTGGGTACATGTCAGTAATAAAGGAGCCCTCTCTTACCACGCTCATCTTACTATTCAAGAAGAGAAAGATTTTTAGTTTTGTTGTTGCTGTTGTTCAAAGATACAAATGGGAGCTCATTTCCGATCCTGCTTCATCCCAATTGCTTGATGACAAAACACAACCCAGTTGGTGCAGCATGGAGCTATAAATATTTCCAGTTTTTTTTATCCTCTATTTCTTCTTTCCTTACCCCTATAAAGTCTGTCACAAATATCTGTAAAGCCCCTCAAAAAGTCACAAAAGCCACACATTTTATTTGATCCTCAACTAAAATAATTTTAGAACAACATCAGATACTGTAGTCATGGCTTCCTATCTAGGCAACCCACATGTTTGACTCCTTTCTATCTGTCTCATGATAATGTTTTCAAAATTATTTCTATAATGACCAGAAACAGCTTGTTGTTGGATCTGGAACTATCAATGGGAAACTGAGTTGTAATGCTAAAATTATGCCTTGAAATCATTTAGCTATGTTGCATATGCTCCTACTCTAGCTAGCCTTGCTCTTTCTGCTATATTTTATATTTAATCATGGTGTCAGATTCTCCTTATGACTTTAAGAAACTAGCACTAACCTTAAGAGGGAAAATATGTACAGCTATTAAAACTAGAAAACCTCAATTTAAGAAATCCCTGAAGAATTCTAGTTCCAGAATAATGTAGAACTTGTAATGGGGGAGAAATGAGAAACAGTAAGAAAAGTCAAGCCACAGTTAATATAGTATTTACATTACTGTACTATCTACCATGACAGCTGCAAACTCTTAACAATTCCACTCTACTATTTAAAATAGGGGGAGAGGATATTAGGACATAATAACAGAAAATGCATTATTAGACCAACACAGTCATGCCTTCAAGCTATGATGATATGCATACTGGATTCCCAGGAAAGGGATAGTTATGAACAAAAGACTGTATCTTCAAAAGTTGTGGTTTTCAAAATGACAGTCTGTTGCAGTGTAAAAAGAAGAAAAAAGGGAGAAAAGAATTCTAGCAGTCCCTTTAAGATTGATTTATTTTAGCATGAGATTTGGTGGATATCAGTCTACTTCTTTAGATAAATTGGTAGAATACTATTAAAGTTACAAGATTTTAAACACAAGTATACAACTGTGTGAGTTGAACACAGCAGGATATTAAAATTTGTAAAATCTACCCTATTACCTTCTATCCCACTCCCACAAGCAGTTTGCCACCGCATTTCATTAGATAGTTAGATCTCAGCAGGGCTGTTGATGGCCTTGGCTCGTGGAATCTCTGTAAGTCCACCATGGCTTTCCTTGTGTGTAAAGTGACAGGCCAAAGAAGAAAGAGGTTCCTATTTGCTTTCCATGCAAGCAAGATTTCTGACTCATAGGACTGCCATAACTCAAAGTTGATTTGACAGCAAATAACGCACTCGCGGGTGGGCGCATGCACACTGAAGGAGAAGAGCCAATGGGATCAGAGGGTCAAAGGCAACTTGTCAGTAAATAATAAGTAGCTTGTAAAGTTGCCTCAGTCCTAATATACACAGTTGAATCAGTGTGTTGTTTTTTTATTTGTTTCATCAGACCACATACCAAGTGCCTTGCATTATGCTCCAAATGTCAGCTATCTGTTTTGTAGAACCATTACTGCAATGGTGCTACCCAACCAGCTCACACTGCTGGCTTCACCTGGCATCTGAAGGCTGAAATGCCTCAGAAGTTTTACTGACTGAAAAAACAATCACCACTACCAGAAAATCATCCAGATCCTTTGCAGGTGGAAAAAAAAGAAAGAAAATGCTTCTCAACGCACAAATTATCCCTCATTTTCCTATCCACATTGAGTCTCAACATGCAGGAAGAGGGCTCAAAAGGCATCAACAAAATCTGATGAGCAGGAACCCCAGGATTCTCCAGGGCAACCACTGACAAAAGATGTTACTCAGTTCAGTTTTTTCAATATCCAACAAAGGAAATGTCTACTTTTGTCCATCACTGCTTTCCTCATGTGGAAAGTGACATGGCTGAAGAAAAGAGGTTCCTGTTCACATGGAAGCTTTCCTTTCAAGCAACATGTGCAATTTCCCCAAACTTTTTACAAAAACTTCTCCTCTTTGGATGCTTTACTTTTCATGTGAGGAAAGTGACAGCAGGGAGGGGCAAAGATCAACACTCAAATGTTGAAAAAAATAATGTCTGAATGCTGTTAAAGGTCTGCATATATATCCCCCAACAAAGGGCTGAACAGACAAGCTGCAACAAGATTTTGAACAACTCTTCATTTTAGTCTGGTGGCCACACTGATGAAAACCATGCAGCACATGGAAAAGCTACACTAGAAATCACAGATCAGATCCAGAGGTGACAGAAAGTTTGTTTTTTCCAGTGAACTCCAGCACAAAACATGCATGAAAATGGAGTCAATGTTATCTTAGTCAGACTCACAGCATGTGTTTTTCAATCAACTCTTTAGCTGTGTTCCCATTTATCTTATTATTCCTACTTTATCCATAAAGTAAGGGGTCTTGACCAATTGCTCAAGTATCCTCCAGAGCCACCAGGAAACCATCCAGATCCATCAGCATTTGGGTCAGATCATCCCAGTAGGTGTTTCCACAGGACAGCAGTTGCCAAACACCTACATTTAACCAGACAGTTGTCTGAACATGATAAGGGAAGTGATTCAACATTTCCTCACTCCCAGATTTGGGAAGGTTCAGAAAATGACACTGAGCATGGCTTGTATTATGTACTGAATCTGACCCACAGTTATTGTGGTGGCCATGAAATCTTGAGCTACTCTTGTCAAGGTAGCTTCTGCATCAGTGTTGGAAGTCCCTGAGAACAAAATACCTTGAGACTATCCATACTACATCATTATCCTTTTTCACTGATGTTGCACTTAAAAGAAAGCATCCCAACAGAAAACTAGTATGGCAAACCTTAGAGCCAGAACTGGGTGTAAAATCAGGGGGAGAAATGGTCCACATATCATCTAGATCTCTGTCCCTGTCATAGTACAACAAACAGCCATTGTTATTCCTCCCCTCCCACATGTGTTCTGAATGGTTGCCTTCACCTCCTCCTTTCCAAGTTACAAAATATTTTCTTCCTAAGTGTCGGTGCTCCTGGTGGCTGTGAATATATCCAGAAGCATAGGAGGAAAATCCACTCCACTTTAATTCAAAAATGAAAATAAATTGCTCTCACCTTCATTGCAAACATGAAGATGACAGCTTTCTTGGCTTGCACCCCCTAAAAACCTGACCTGATACCAATACAGGCTTGGCCTAGATAGCTACTTGTGAGCAAGAGAACTGGAAAGTAAGGATGGATTTCCACCCAACTCCTACTCTGCTTAGTGAGTTCAGCCTC
Organism: Iguana delicatissima; assembly: GCA_948472985.1. Taxonomy (NCBI): domain Eukaryota; kingdom Metazoa; phylum Chordata; class Lepidosauria; order Squamata; family Iguanidae; genus Iguana; species Iguana delicatissima. The sequence continues at coordinate 2,102,218 of CAOKZL010000056.1, forward strand.
CTCAGGCTGACAGTGGTAACACAGGGGCATCCGGAGATAACGTTTTTATAAGGATCTCCCTCTGCTCTTGACTTTTCACTACCACCTATATTCATATCACAGCAAGCTGGAGGTACATACTGACTCCCAGAACGATCATAGTTTAGAAGAGAGGTTGATTGCCAGTGGCTGTTGGTCTCTTTCTCACCAGGTGTTGTCCATACCCTGGCAACACACTTGATTTGTTATCAAGTAGGCAGATAGATACATACTAAACCATGTCAGTATATCTTGCCTCTCATCCTGGCACACCTGTGCCAGATGCTCAGCCCAAGTACAGTATGGGACAGGATCACAGTGCCCTCTGCATTATATACCAGTTATTCTGCAGATATAAAAGTATACTCTCACTGTGGTAGTGCTGACCTCTAAGCAGAAAGCCCATTCATTTTTGCAAACCAGCAGTGCACTGTCAAAATAACTATTATACCAGAGCAACCACAGTGCAACACCAGTGAATTCTGGCATATTATTAGGTTCTTCCAATGCATGGAGTTTTGTGTAGACTACATACTTGTCTAGTACATTTGACTTCAGGGAAGTCTTAAGTTAATATGTCAAGAATATATGGTAACCATGTGGTCATTCTTGTTTCCCATCTTAACTTTTTTCATGGATGAAATTCTGTTTTTAAAAAGAATATAATCTTAATTGTTAGCACTGCTGCCAAATGAAATGTAGAATATAAGCAAAGGAGTGCTTGAATGAAAAGGCTTCAATATAAGTTTAGAACTCTAAATTGGAACACATGGGGTTAAGAATGAGCAGTACAGAGCAAGCCTGGCGGAGAGGGGGAAAAAACCCTTCACAAAAGTAATTTCAATTCCACTCTTCCTTCCTCCCTCCATCTCCCTCTTCCTCCTGCTTTATGTTCTAAACTGTATGATTTTATTCATTCTGCACATCACAGTTATATTTCATCCCTTGTTCCTCTGAAATAACATTTTAAAAGTGCCAGTTCAAGCTTCTGCTATAAAATAAGAAAGAACCACTGGCGTTCAGTTCCTGTGAGCTTTGCTCACTTTGAGTACTGTTCCTATTACACAATAATGTGTTATTTTGTTGAATTCTGGCATCTATCTCACTTGTCTGGTCAGGAGCCAAAAAATTAGAGTGTGTCAGTCCACCAGTTCCTCTGCAGAGAAGCTCTCTTCTCGCCCAGCGAGTGTTCTGTGCTCTTGGATTGAGGCCAGGAGGGGAAATCCATTTTACATAAAGAA